>JALIGW010000001.1:74716739-75111739 GCA_023053685.1 Diadophis punctatus similis | reverse complement strand
CATCTACCGTAGTTTTGTTCAGCAACAGCAGAAAGTTGTAAGATTGGATCCAGAGTTCAAGGAGATGAGTTAGTCTTGGCTTACAACTCATTAATTTCAGAGGGAACAAAGCTCCACTAGTGTGCTGTAGGTCCACCCCAATGTTTTCTGGAATTCAGTTCACATGAAGAGTAATTTCTCAGAACACTAAGCAAGGAGTGATATGCTGGCTAAATCAGCATGTTACCAAGCAACCACGGGAAATAACTCAAATACTGCTAGTGTCAAAAGCTCATTCCTCAGCAATAAGGGAACTGTTTGTCCAATCATTAGAATGAGAAATTAAATTGACTTTTTAAAAAACGGGAAAAAGCGAATTTGACCTGAAAACAAAGAGTTGATCGTTAACAAGGAAGAGGCTAGGGCCATTCTTCTTAATTTGACACCTACCCAAAATTTTGGAACTCCATACAGGAAACAAATTCTAGAGGCTACAATCTCAATGTAACAGGAGAGTGTCAGAATATTAATGGTAGCTAGATAGCTAAACAGACAGACAGACATTGATTCTGGTAACCAGAGTTAAGAGTCATAAATTCAAAAATAGGTACATGCTTAAACAAAATGTTAAGAGGAAAAAAGATGCCAAAACAAATTTCTCATAAGGCCATGCCAAGGTTGTAGACATTTCACTTTCTCTCCCTCCCAAATTGTGCACATGTGGAAAGAAAGGAGAGTAGAGTAGAGTAGAGTAGAGTAGAGTAGAGTAGAGTAGAGTAGAGTAGAGTAGAGTAGAGTAGAGTAGAGTAGAGTAGAGTAGAGTAGAGTAGAGTAGAGTAGAGTAGAGTAGAGTAGAGTACAGTAAATAGAATAGAATAGAATAGAATAGAATAGAATAGAATAGAATAGAATAGAATAGAATAGAATAGAATAGAATAGAATAGAATAGAATAGAATAACAGAGTTGGAAGGGACCTTGGAGGTCTTCTAGTCCAACCCCCTGCTTAGGCAGGAAACCCTATACCAGTGATGGCGAACCTTTTTTTCCTCGGGTGCCGAAATAGTGCGTACATACGTTATCGCACACACGTGCATGCCCACACCCATAATTCAAAGCCCCCCAACTTGCCTCACCCCCCCCTGCACATGCGTGCGTGACCCCCCCACTTCCCCGTTTCCCAACTTCCAGTGGGGCCAGTAGGCCCATTTTTTGGCTCCCCAGGCTCCAGAGGCTTTCTTAGAGCTTGGGGAGGGCGAAAACGCTTCCCCCTGCCACCCCGGAGGCCCTCCGGAGGCCAAAATCGCCCTCCCAGAGCCTCCACACAAGCCAAAAATCAGCTAGCGTGCACGCACATGCGCGCTGAAGCTGAGCTAGAGCAACAGCTCGCGTGCCAGCAGATATGGCTCCGCGTGCCACCTGTGGCACCCGTGCCATAGGTTCACCATCACTGCCCTATACCATTTCAGACAAATCAACATCTTCTCCAGGAACTTTAGGATGAAAAGTGTGGTATGGCAGAGATGTGTGAAGGGGCAGCTCCATTTCTCTCCTTCCCGATAGTTGCAAAAACAAAACATTATGGAAAGTGCTTGAAGACAGCTGGTACACAGAAAATGTAACCATGTTCCTGGCTGTTTCTTGTACTTTTGAAAAAAAAAATAACAATCCTTCATAATGGAGGGAGCATCCTCTTTTTCCTCCCCCTTTCCTTGGACAGCTTTTTCTTCCCACCAGTCGGCCTCAAATGCAAAATGATCCTCCATCAGTCCTTTCCAGGTGGGGACTGTGGCTGAAACTCCCGTTCGCACATGGCAGATACACCAAGCACTATTCTTACCCCAGAAATTCAATCCGATCTTACTATTTGATGTATTAGCTATTTTGGGATCCTTGTCATGCTGCAAGCAAGAAATCATTGTCTTTCAGAATAAGCGGAAAGAGTTGATAAAATGGAGAATTAAGAAATGAAAAGGACAGGAATCTAACCTTGAAGCAGGTAAGAAATTTTAACTGCTTGAGACAGAACAGCAAATAAAGAATTGGTGAGTCGCCAAAAAATAATCATCATCATAAACCGTATCAAAGATCAGGCAAGCCACAAAAAAGTTCTGCTTCTGCTTCAACTCATTTCTCTAAAGCATAAAGGAGCTTTAATAGCAGCTATTACACAATGCTTTCGTTTCAAATAACTTAATTGACTGGCAGTTTATTGCGTAGCTTCTAGACAGAGAACCTCACAATCTCTTAATCTTGTTGCTCTTGATCTGATTGAGATAAAATATTACAAGCAGCTAGAATTGCAACAGAGTTGGCATATGGAGTAAAGAGGTTTGTGCTGTGTTCAGATCTACCTTCCAAAGTGATGCAGAAACGTAAAAAGTTTTGCCAAACACACCTCATAGCCTGGCAACAAGGTTACTTTTTATACCCTGCAGTTTGTGGGTTTATCCTTGGATACTGGTGTCAGGAAATTTTGTGATGCAGAAATGACTGTTAATTATCTTAAATAACAGAGTTCAGATAGCTACTCCAGAAACATCATAATCATCCACTAAGAAATCATTAGTTTGGAGGGCTGGTAAGCCTATTATGATTTTTTTTTTTAAATCCTATTTTCTCCCCACTTCCCCTTCTGTATTTACAGGTTGAAAGACAGGAACGGGTACTTAGCAAAATAAGAATATTTGGAGAACTCTTTGTATTTTTGCACAAGTAACTCACCTATTACATGGTCCCTGATCACCTGAAATGATTCAGGTGAGATCTTCAGGTCATAAAGAGTATAAATGAAGGAATTTCTGGTTTTAGATCCTGCATCTAGTAATAGAACAAGGCCACACAATATGCTAAAATATATAGGCCGGCTGTATATTATCACCTGGTTGTGGCCCTAGAAAAGCAAGTTAACAGAAAAAATATTTAATATCAACATAAAATTTCAAATTCATAACTAACTCTGCACAAACTCAAGAAGTTTCAGTGCTTACATACACAACACATATCCCACAAAATAGATGTTAGAAATGCATTTCATTTTAAAATCCAAACAAGCCCTCTACATCAAGATTTTGATAGCCATCTATACAATGCAGGCTACAGTAGAGCACTGAACCTACGCTCTGATCAGAATTCACTGTTAAGTTTTAATCTTGTTTATTGGATTTGTAAGGTTGTTTAATCAAGTGATTCAAGACACACTGTACGGAAGTAGAAGAATCAAATAGCAAGCAACCATCCAGGAAATATAAACATTAAAATAATCATCATTTATTAGTGGGTTCCTAAAACCCCATGGCCCAAGGTCTGCTAGATGAGCAAGATCTTAACTGCTAAGAATCACATATGTAGTGATAGAAAATAAAATAATCTCACTGCATCTGCACTTCCCCAAACTCTGGAAATTCTTATGACATTATTCTTAGCAGTTCTTTTTAAATAGCCTAGCAATGTCAGAAAATGTTGGCTGCTTGAGGGAAGTCGTGGAAATGACCTAATTACCAGAAAGTTCAAAAGACCAACAAGGAAAAACTATGGTGTGAATTTTCTCCAGGAGCCTCTGATGTCTGACACTATGAAATCTATTTGTATTATGAAATAGCTGCTCTGTTTTCCAACATTCAGGAGATCTGTCTGTATTTAAAATTGTATGGCTCTCACATGATAAACACAAACAAAACAAATTAAATATAGTTCTTCTATTACCTCCCTAACTAGACTTTAATGTTTAAGGCCATAAAGATGAGGAAAATCATTTCCTTGCAATTGTGTTTCCTTGCATTAGTGACAGGTTACCCTTGTCATCCCCTGACCAGGATTCAGTTGTGAATTATAGGTCTGTTAACTCTGCATGGCTTAATTAGTTCCCCAGTTCAGCTCAACAGAAGATTCACAAATATGTTTTGGCTAGATTAGAATTTTTACTATTGACAAGAATGAAATCATACACCACAGTTCATTGCCTGCTACCAGTGAGAAGATTTAAATACCTTTTATAACCCACTAGGGGTTTAAAATTTAGGCTTCTTTCTCCTGTCCTATTTTAATGGATTTTTGGCATGATGCTCAGCAGCTGTGAACCTCAAAGAATGTTAGATGTTTACATAACAGCTTTAACCTTCACACTGATCGTTCTGATGAAATTATGTGAAATATGGAATTCAGTAAAACACCTGTCATGCCTATTTTAATAAAAATGTAAAATAAAATAGAGTACATATGTACATATAAACTGACCTACCACTAACCATTCTGATGCTTTTAGCCTTTTCCCACAAATCCAGGGCAAGACTAATGTTAACTATCTACAAAGTATTAAATTCCTTTGCCAAACAGACTTTAGTCTAGAAATGAAGAAGTAGAGTGAAGTACAAATTAAATTTTAGAGAGCAACCTTTCAAATAGGGCATGATAGTCCAATCCATTCAGATTTCAAAACTCATTTTCTTTTATAAAATATTTGGGGAAGGCTGATCTTGGTAACCAAGATCCCTCCTTAGCTGGTTCAAACTTGGCTGAAATTTGGCATGGCGTGGCATGCCTACCATGAGATCTTTACTGTACCCCAGGACTGGAATTATTTTAAATCATTTATTTCCTTCTAACAATTAAGAGTACTGCCTATATACTAAAGCCTTTGAGGCTTAAACTTTTTTCCTGTCTTTTCCATAGTTTAACAGAAATTCTGCTTTATAATTCTTGTGTTCTGTGAGCTAGATGGTAATTGGGTTTTGACATTTTCAATATTCCTGCCCTGGGAAATTATAGCTCTCAATATATCTTCAATTGAAATCTATTTCTGCTTATAGGCTGCCACTGTTCATTATGGAACTGATCCAATTTTAAAAGTACTGTGCTTTTGTTGAAGCAAACTAGCCTAAGAACATACTGTGAGCCGAAATGCAAGATGTAAATAATAAATCATAGAGCAATATAATCAGAAACAGAAGAACAATGCAAATATTTTTGCATCAAAAATAAAACAGCAACATTCATACCATGGCATAAATTATATCATAACTGTTGGGACTATGCAACCTCAATACGACTGAAGCCTAAACTTGTATCTTCCTGTGGATTCAAATTTTGCAGTATTGCTAATTAAAGCAATACTGCATTATGTTTTAGGTAAAGGATGAGAAAAGACATGATTTAATAGACAAGCATATGTAGATTAAATCCTCCAGCACTCTGCAGTCTGATTCAATATAAAAGAAATTTATACTTTAATAATCACAAAATATTATATCTATAAAACTAAGGATTCAGAAAGAGATGTATTCCAGTATCTCTGTATTTCGGGAGACATGAGATTGTGGCACTATAAGAAACGTGACCAATTAAAAGATCATTACATCATTAATGTCTAAAAGATGAGATGGGGAAAAGTAATTAAAATGTAGGTAAGATTTAAACCTACAGACCTGTAACAATTTCTGTATTAAATATAAAAATGATTAGGCTGGTAATCGTTTTATGATTACATACATGTATATAGAAAAGAATAGAATTCTTTATTGGCCAAGTGTGATTGGACACACAAGGAATTTGTCTCCAGTGCATAAGCTCTCAGTGTACATACAAGCAATAAATGATACATCATGATCATAATCATAAAATACAATCATCATAAATCATAAGATACAACACTCAGTGATAGTCATAAAATACTAAATAAAAGCAATCAACATAAATCATAAGATACAAACAACAAAGTGATAGTCATAAGATACTAAAGGAATAGATAAAAAGAAAGATGAAAAGGATAATAGTAATACAGCCCTACCGGATGGTTTGATATCCTAGGCTAGGGCATAAGACATTGTTGTGGGAATTAGTTGTTTAGCAGAGTGAAGTCATGAGGGGAAAACCTGTCTTTGTGTCTAGTTGTTTTGGTGTGTGATGACATATAAAGTTTATATATACATTGGTACACATTTTAGATTATATTACATATAATTTATATAATTTTATAAGCCATATATATGTATAAATTAGAAAAATCAACTAACTTATAGAATAAATATTTAAATTAAAGACCACTAACATCACACAATTATTTTTTTACCACACTACATTAACAGTGCAACAATGACTTTTTACATTTCTAGAAACCTGCGTAATGGGCAGCAAAAGAGTGTGTGGTAATGTGTGATGTATGTGGTAATGATCTAAGAAAGTAACTGAAGCCACTATGCCAAAGACCGGGCTGCCTCGTTGTTTCACTCACACCAAAAGGCTGTGCAAGGAGAGCACTCATTAAAATGCTATGCACAGCTCTGCTGTTTACTCTGTGGGAGCAATGTGTTTGAGCAGATTAATTTTTAGTAATAAAGTGTTAGGTTCCAAGATGGAAAAGTGAATAACATCCCGGAAAGATGGATTTATTTGAACTTTCAACAATTCACTACACCAACTGACCAAGAGGGAGCACAAACAATAAAATGATATATCTGGTAACTGAAACTTACATGTATAGGTGAGGCAGGGTCAGGCTGAACACTCTGAAGACAAAACAAGATTCATCGTGTTAGCTATTGGATTTGTTATCACAGAATCCCAAATAGAAATAATGGATTTCTCATCTATTTATCTGACTGTCTTTCTGTCTCTCTATGTACAGCTTCCTGTGCCAATACATATCTAAGTAGTTGACAGTAAAACCAAAAAAATAAAATACATGATAAAAACAATACATTTAGACAATATAGAATAGAATAACAGAGTTGGAAGGGACCATGGAGATCTTCTAGTCCAACCCCCTGCTTAGGCAATAAATAGAATAGAATAGAATAGAATAGAATAGAATAGAATAGAATAGAATAGAATAGAATAGAATAGAATAGAATAGAATAGAATAGAATTCTTTATTGGCCAAGTGTGATTGGACACACAAGGAATTTATCTTTGGTGCATAAGCTCTCAGTGTACATAAAAGATATGATAAATCATGATCACAGTCATCATAAATACATTCATCATGAATCATAGGATACAACACTTAGTGATAGTCATAAGATACTAAATAAGCAATCAACATAAATCATACTAGGAACCTAAATAAAACAATATAAATAGTAAAGATACAAGCAACAAGGTTATAGTCTTAAGTAGAAAAGGAAATAAGTAATAGGTAATAGGAAGGATGAGAAGAATAATAGTAATACAGTCTTAGTAAATAGTTTGATAGTGTTGTGGGAATTAGTTGTTTAGCAGAGTGATGGCATGGGGGGAAAACTGTCCTTGTGTCTAGCTGTTCTGGTGTGCAATGCCTTATAATGTCGTTTTGAGGGTAAAAGTTGAAACAATTTATGTCCAGGATGTGAGGGGTATTACCTTTAGAAGAGAGTATTGACAGCTTGCCATGATAAGACAGAACAGGAGCACCCAAATGTCTTTACAAAAACCTTGGTTCATGATTAGAAAGCCAAGAAAAGAAACAAGGATTACTAGAAGAACTGCCAAAACATTCTCCTTGACATTTTCTGTCCTGTAAAAATAACACATTGATATATTTTCAAAAGCAGAATATAATAATACATGTACCATTTCTATACAGACTTTTAAATTGAAGCCAGATCAATTTGTCATAAATGTACTTCATTTTTTCAAGATGTCCCTCTGAAGGCATGGTCCCATAGGGTCAACTTTACCTGGTATGCATGGCATTCTCTGTACAGTCTTACTGGTAAGAAAAATATCTTTACACAAGCAAAAAATTAGCTTATTTTCTTTGCAGAGATTAAAAAATGTATCTCTGAAACAGATTACTTAATAAATGGGTTTACTGACAATTTTTCTGTTACAAAACCAGTAAGTAAACTTAAACATTTAAAAAGTGCAATTTAGCAATACAAAGGGGTCAACAATGAAAACCAAAATTCTATCATCCATCCTCTATCTATCTATCTATCTATCTATCTATCTATCTATCTATCTATCTATCTATCTATCTATCTATCTATCTATCTCTCTCTCTCTCTCTCTCTCTCTCTCTCTCTCTCTCTCTCTCTCTCTCTCTCTCTCTCATCTATCTATCTATCTATCTATCTATCTATCTATCTATCTATCTATCTATCTATCTATCTATCTATCTATCTATCTATCTATGTTGGAATATACATGAGCTGGAAGTGTCATGTGGTAACTCAGTCAGCCAATGTGAGTAAAATGCTACTGAGCATCTGCAAAGAATTAAGCTAGGAGCTGGACATGTTCTCCAGTCTCGGTCTGTCTCTGTATCTCTCTGTGTAAAGTCTTCATTGTGCTATGATGTCTGCAAGAGGTATGCTTTCAACTTGCTGTAAAGAAGAATGTATGGTTTCTGTAAATATTTTGATATGATTATAAAGAAGTTATTTGAATCAGCTAAATGCACTGGACTGTAAGAGCTTCTGATTTATTTTCTTCAACAGAGAATTAAAATTCTCTGAAAATCTATCTATCTATCTATCTATCTATCTATCTATCTATCTATCTATCTATCTATCTATCTATCTATCTATATCTATCTAGTGTCTAGACTCTTGACAATTGGTGGCATACAAATGGTTGTAAATCAATTCAATAAATAAATGACACCTGGATTAAAAACAGATTAATAACCAGCAAAGCAAGAAATGGGATTTGTTGGAAACTGCTCTTCAGGGGTCAGAAACCCTAATTTATATGCAGCCATCGAAAATACCCCCACTCTCATGTCTCTCCTAATGTTAAAGAACTATCAGGAATTCATTTCTAAGGTTACAGATAGAATGCAAATGAGAGAGCCACTAAAATGCATCATCTGATATCCAACATGTAATTTAACAGATCCGCCTTTCTATTTCCGTGGTTGCTTAGAAAATATAGAAATGCATGGACCATGATTTAGGATTCACAAACCTGCACCTTCATATCAATGTGAATTCTTTCAGGCAAGAAGACTCTTTAAAGGTTGGGTTATAGATCACATAAAGGATAACTAGAGCTCTAACTACGTCAAGCTTTTAACAATATAAAACAGAAACAGATATTTTTGTTTAATCCGATCTGTCAATTTCTTTCCTTAGACCAGTGTTTCTCAGCCTGGCAACTTGAAGATGGGTGGACTTCAACTCCCAGAATTCCCCAGCCAGCTCTAGATTTGTATTATGCTGGCTAGGGAATTCTGGGAGTTGAAGTCCATCCATCTTCAAGTTGCCGAGATTGAGAAACACAGCAGACATTTTGTTCTCCTTTCCTATTCTTTGAGCTTGATTTTAAAGAGAAAAGCATCTATTGGAGGAGACTGAAAAGAAGTATACTGCACTGTCAAGATTACTGGAGTTTAGGACCCTCATTTAGGTCTTCCATTTGCCTTAAGATTCAAATACATCCTTGGTTTTACTTACAAGTAGGGCAGGTCCAAATGTAAGAGAAGGCTATTGTCACACTTTATGTATCATTTGAAGGAGGACAGCTATTAGTTTTCACTTTGATACTAAGCATATGTATCAAACACACACATTTACAAATCTGAAATTCGTACTGATTAATGTCCATTAAGAGAAGAGATTTAAAAATAAAAATAACACAAGAAACATGCTAACAGTTTATGAATTAATAGTACAGGTTCAACCTTTCAGTGAATGTTATGTCTCAGTGTGAAACTTACCTGTCCAGCAATGCCAGCAAGGTGAGTCGATCGTACCAGATTTTTATCCATTTGCCAGGAAATACAATAAATTTGTAAAACTGTGCATTAATTTTTCTTTGAGCTGATGAGCATGAGGAATCTTCAAGGTCTTCGCTAAAATGCTTTCAACATGAAATTAAAAATAAAAGAATTGTGTATCATTTTCATAGCACTGCTTTGTATAAAAATAGGGTTTTGATTCAATTTGAGAGTTATTTCTTTTTCAGTGGATATAATCAAACAATGATCATAGTCAATATTTTCTAACAGGTTAACTTTTTTTTGGTAAACTTGATTATATTCAGTCTTGCCTAATTTCTTGCACATGGCAAATACTAGGATGTAGTATTACTTAATAAGATTATCAATTGAAATGCACCAGAACTAAACAACCTAAGTCCCCCAAGATTGTTCTTTGTGCGACATTTAAGTGTTGCCTATAATTTCAACACAAATGGCATTAGATTTGGAAATACTGGGAAAAGTACTTTTATTATTTTATTTAGAACCAGTTTGGTGTGGTGGTTAAGAGGCATTAGGCTAGAAACCTGGAGGCCAGGTTTGTTCAGGCAATCACGTAGAGACAGCATTTATTTAGAGGAGATTCATACTCTACATACACACACACACACACACACACACACACATACATATCAGGGGTGGGTTGTGGATCATTTTGCTGCCGGTTTGCTCAGGGTCGTGCTGGGCGTGTCCCCCCACTTCACCCGTGCGCACGCCCCCGCAGCAATCAAAAAATAGCTTCTGTGCATGCGCAGAAGCAAAATCCAAGATGGCGGTGCCCACAGACCAGCACCGACAGAACTGGCTCCATGAGATCATCGCCGCTTTACTAACGGTTCTAAAGAACCGGTTAGAACCGGTAGGAACCCACCTCTAATACACATACATATATACATACAATAACATTTCTCAGAACAAAGTTGTTTTTTTAACTCTTTTGCTCCTTTAAAAAAAAATCCAGTAAATCAAATTGAAAAACCCCTTTTGTCAGCATAAAATTTGGTATAATAGCTGATGCTTAGTGGGAAATTAGCTATTCTTCCATCTGTGTGCTATAACAAGCTTAAACCAACCACATTTGAAAGATGCACGTTTATATAGCTAGACTGGAATATATTCACAATGGTTTATTTTTTAATGTATAGGTACTGAAATGTTACATGGTACCCGGTGGGTTTCAGAAAGAGCTCCCCGTGCCAGCATCAGCAAGAACTGTTGTTGCCGTGCCCTTCGCCCATGATCTCCTGTAGATGCTTCTTGGATCTCTGAGGTAGTTGTACTAGAGGAGCTGAAATGGATTTCACTGCACACATAAAGATAAAAAGAGATAAAAAGAGTGGAATTAATTCAAAATTATATGATTAATAACAATTTGGAGTGTCTGCAGGGATGGGGTGATAAAGAAAAGTCAAGATGATAGGATGCAACCATGAGATCAAAGCTGCCATCTTGATTGCCATTCATCCGAGCCGAGGTGGCGCAGTGGTTAGAGTGCAGCAGCACTGCAGGCTACTTCAGCGGACTGCTAGCTGCAGTTCAGCTGTTCAAATCTCACCAGGCTCAAGGTTGACTCAGCCTTCCATCCTTCTGAGGTCGGTAAAATGAGGACCCCGATTGTTGGGGGCAATATGCTGAACTCTGTAAACCGCTTAGAGAGGGCTGTAAAGCACTATGAAGCGGTATATAAGTCTAAGTGTTATTGCTATTGCTATCCACCCAGACACACACACCCCAAATCTATGGAAAAAAACAAGAGGCTTCAGAGACTGATGATATTAGCTGGGGGCTCCCCACAGATTTAGGGAAAATCTGATTCCAATTGGTTAACTCCGGAAGGGTAATATGAGTGGGCTGAAATTCCTCCTACAAATGTGCCAACAACTGACTGAAGACATTAGAATTATGCAAATAGCTCTCTTGTTCCTACCAAGTCACTGCTTATGACACCTGTGACACTCGATAACAACTTAAACAATAGTTCCATAGTTTGATCAATATTGAAAGGCTGTATAGATGCTTAGCCAAGCAATCATGAAGGGCAAAGATAGAACATTTTGTTGAGGTAGGACATATTTTTTAAAACTGCTTCTATCTTATGCCTTTGGGATTAATGAGAGGCTTCAAGGTAAAATAGAAGCAGACCCATAAATCAAACAGACCTTTGGGTTCAGACCAGGGGTGAAATCCTCCCGGTTCACTCTTACCTGTTGGTCGCCGCACAGCCGAAGAAGCTGGTGGCGTTCGCGGCGTGGGGCTTCCCCCGCCCGCTTCCCCCGCCCGCCTGGACACCGGCATTTGTGTTCTTTTGCCCTCTGCGCATGCGCAAAGCGTTCTGCTTGCGCCGAGGGAAAAAGAATGCAAATGCCAGCGTCCAGGCGGGCGGGGGAAGCGGGCAGGGGAAGCCCCACGCCGCGAACGCCACCAGCTTCTTCGGCTGTGCGGCGACCAACAGGTAAGAGCGAACCGGGAGGATTTCACCCCTGGTTCAGACCAGGGGTGGGTTCCTCCCGGTTTGCCCGAACCGGTAGCAACCCGCTGGTGATGTCACGATGACATCACCGAACCGGATCAGTCGGTGCCGGTCCGTGGGCGCCGCCATCTTTTTTTTTTAATTTTTTTGAATTTCTTTGGGGTTTTTTTGTTTTTGATGGTTTTTTTATTTTTTGGGGGGGGTTGCACTGCGCATGCGTACGTGCACGGCCACGAGGCACGGCCACACGGCGCGGGAGGAAGCAAACCGGCAGCGAGGTAAGTTGGAACCCACCCCTGGTTCAGACCCAACATAGAGCAATCTAGAATTGCTTCAAACTATATTTTCAAAATCAAAATAGGCTGGCAAAATGTCACCATAGTTTTTCGGTTGCTGTAAGTTCAACCATTCAAAGAAATAATAACCAAACCAAACAAGTCTTGCCTTCGTATTACATGTGAGTTTCTGTGCATAGCTGAATTGTCTAACTACAAGAATATAGAAAGAATATGAAAGAATAGTATACAATTATTAATCCAATAAATGTAATAAAATTAATAGTTAAAAATCACCGGGAGTTCTTAAGCAATATACAGAATTAGTGTTGATTCACAAGTACTCTTCAAATGTTTATTTGAAAATTAAGATATTTAACATAGAAATCAACTCAAATTTGGCTCTGGTAAAATTATGTGAATTGTCAGCTTAGCTAATATATTGGACTCAAATTGTGGAAGAATCAGCGCAGCTCCATTAACAGCAAAAGTGAAGTTTTAATTATGGCAATTTTAGAGAAACATTTTAAAGACTATAAAGTACCATTGAAAAGAATGGGATTTATGAGTAAGCATACATAGAATTGTATTCTATGACATCCCATTTACACTGCATATGAAATTAAAAATCATGAAATTTTGTGAATGTAATTGAAAGAGATTGGCTAATTAGTCTGTTAAACTGGCTGTATCTTACATTAACTAGTGCAATTTTCAGAATAGCTTAAGGTTCTAAATCAACTGAGATCTATAGCTTACAACTATACCTCAAACACAACTTTTAATATTATTTAATGTTCTATTTAGACTACTTGCAATCTGGTGTCTAACATGAAAAAGAAATCAATAAAATAGAAATTAGGAAGATGCAATAAATACTTTCTATTTTTTCCTGTTCTATTCCTTATGACCTTCTAAATGATACATCTGCCTAGAGTTTACTATTCTGTTAAAGATATTGACTGCCACCATGTGGCAAAGTTTTTTTGCATTTACTTTCCTTTTTATTTGACTTACATGGCATGATCTGATCTTGTACAATCCTCTCCTTACAGTTCCCAGAGCCCTTAGACCAATGTTTCTCAACCTTGGCAGTTTGAAGATGTGTGGACTTCAACTCCCAGAATTCCCCAGCCAGCAACGCTGGCTGGGGAATTCTGGGAGTTGAAGTCCACACATCTTCAAACTGCCAAGGTTGAGAAACACTGCCTTAGACAAAGGTCACACTAGCCAATAATTCAAGGAACTGCAATCCCAAGCATACCAGACAGGTGCCAGACAGGGTAAGACTCAGAGGTGGGTTCCTACCGGTTCTAACTGGTTCTTTAGAACTGTTAGTAAACCGGTGATGATGTCACAGAGCCGGTTCTGTCAGTGCTGGTCCGTGGGCGCCGCCATCTTGTTTTTGGCTTCTGCACATGGGCAGAAGCTGTTTTTTGCTTCTGCGCATGCGCAGAAGCTTGGTTTTCGGCACTCTGCATGCGTGCGCGCCCGCACAGCACGGGAGGAAGCGAACTGGCGGCGAGGTAAGTGAGAACCCACCCCTGGTAAGACTGATCTATAACAAGAGTTTCTCAACCTTGCAACTTGAAGGGCTTCAATTCTCAGAATTCCCCAGACAGGATTTCCAGAATTCACCACCCATCTGCTGGCTAGGGAATTCTGGGAGTTTAAATCCATACATCTTCAATTTGGCAAGATTGAGAAACACTGATCTAAACAGGGCTCTCCAACCTTGGCAACTTTAAGACTTGTGGATTTCAACTCCCAGAATTCCTCAGCCAGCAAAGCTGGCTGAGGAACTCTGGGAGTTGAAGTCCACAAGTCTTAAAGTTGCCAAGGTTGGAGAGCCCTGATCTAGAATATTAGTGAGAACTGGTGTGAACTGGTTAAGAACTGGTTAAGATGTAGGACTAGCACTCTGGAGACCCACATTCAGGTCTACTCTGAACGCTCACTGCAGACTTTTGGCTAATTGTTCTCGCAGTCCAACGTATCATGCAGGGACATTGTTGTAAGGGAAAATTAGAAGAGGGAGCCAATATATGCACTTTGAAGGAAACATGAGATATAAGTCCAATAAATGAATTCTATTTTCTTTGGCTAACTTACTGATGATAAAATGTTACTATATTGAAGTATCCTGACGCATAATTGAGTAATTATGGGGGGGGGATGTTTGTCCCTAAAGAATGCTTTTTAAGAGATGCTGACTGAAATAACACATATTTGATTCACAAACACAAAAGAAATCCTAATTTCCATCCCACCAAAGGAAGAATGCTCATATTCATGAAGTGGCCCTTTCCTGCCTTCTCCTACAACCCCTCCCACTTCTGAGTTGGGGGGCAAAGCTTTAGATTAGGCCCAAATCATGGCCCCTGGTTGGTAAAGATCTCTACACGGGCTGAAATTAATGCCATGATAAATGCATCCTTGAACGAGGAGCTGCTGTTATTCTCACTGAAGAAGACAGTAGGGCATATCCTCCCCAAGAAGGCATCCCTCAATTTTGATATGCACAATCAAATCATGAGGACACTAGTCCTCTTCCATTATTAGGTGGGACTATACTTATGATAAGAGCCATGGTGGCACAGTGGTTAGAATACAGTACTGCAGGCTAACTCACTGCTCATTCCAGGAGTTCGATTCTGAGCGGCTCAGGGTTAACTCAGGCTTCGATCCTTTCGAAGCCGGTAAAATGAGGACCCGGATTGTTGGGGGAAATATGCTGACTCTGCAAACCACTTAGAGAGGGCTGTAAAGCACTGTGATTCACAGTGAACAGAGAGAACTGTAAAGCATTGTAAAATGGTATATACCCTGTTTCCCCCAAAATAAGACATCCCCTGATAATAAGCCCAATCAGGCTTTTGAGTGCATGGTAATAAGGCCAAGGGCTTATTTCAGGGTTCAAAAAATATAAAAGACAGGGTCTTATTTTCGGGGAAACACGGTAAGTCTAAGTGCTATTGCTATTGCTATAGACCAGAGGTGTCAAACTCAAGGCCCGGGGGGCAAATCCGTCCCATGCGATGTTTAGATCTGGCCCTCAGGGCCGTCCTGGAAACAGTGAAAGACTGGTCTGCGGTGCCTCTGCCAGTGAAAACAGAGCTCGGGAGGGCCTCATGTGGCACTCCCGAGCTCTGTTTTCACTGGCAGAGGGTTGCAGGAGGCCATCACAGCCAAAAATGGAGCTCAGGAGCCCATTTTCGCTGGCAAGAGTGCTCAGGCCACCACAGGCACCCCCGACACGAGTGGCGTCGAGCTGGCCACGCCCACCCCACCCACGCCCACCCCAGCCCCCAGAGGTCAAACACAACCCTGATGCGGCCCTCAATGAAATCAAGTTTGACACCCCTGCTATAGACTATCTCTATTGCAACAGTAACTTACATCACAGGAAAAATTTGCAAACACAGAACAAATGTTGTACTGGCACAAAATTAAGACCTTTGTTAGATTGTTTACAGGACATCAAATAAAACTTATTCTTTTACTCTTATCCTAGATATTCAACAGTTCAATTTCCTAACAGAGTAGATGTGCTAGATCAGGGGTAGGTAAAGTTGGCTCTTCTATGACTCATGGACTTCAACTCCTAGAATTTCTGAGCCAATCATGCTAGCTTAGGAATTCTGGGAGTTGAAGTCCACGAGTCATAGAAGAGCCAACTTTGCCTACCCCTGTTTAGATAATCTGTTTTGCAAATAAGAAGTCCTAAGTTCAAATACTGGTAACTATAATTAGAAGTTGGAGAAATGCTATGATTTATTGCAGAAAATACAGAGCTTGAAGCAGGAAATATCTAAATTATTATACAACAGAATCTATGTCATTCGCATATGGACATTTCATGAAAATGATATTCCCAATCTTTAATTTTGGAAAACTAAGTAACCACTCCAGAAATGAAATGGAGTCATCCCCCCAATCCAGCACATGAGGAGTTTACTTACTGAGTATTGGAGATGCAATCATAGATGGGTGAATTTTCAATATTTCCTTCTGTTTGACTCCTTAAGTACAAGGACCTCATTTCTCCTTCAAATAAAAAGAGACATAATCTGTTGAGCAATGATCTGCCATGCACTCAGTTTTATAACTGGGAAATTATAAAATTAGAAGGGCAGCTTTCCAGAAATAGAAATCCTATCTTAAGGTATCCTTGTCAATGACTTGCATTCTCTGAGATCTATCTGACAAGACAGATTTCAGCACCATTGTAGCTGCTGCAACACAATCATTTTAAAATGTTCCTTGCCCCAGCCCTAGCCTTGGCAACAATCCTCTTGTGACTTTGCACCTGTCATATTTCCATTTTATGTACAGGTATCTACACCTATATACTGCATAATTTTGGAAGGCCTTGATGGACAAATCAGAACAATGGCATCTGAAAGAGTGTTAGCAAGTTTGTTAAAACTTAAATTTGGGTGTTAAAATTTAGTTCCAGAGCTCAATTCTGAAAGAAAGAGGGAGAAAACTAGGAGGAGAGAAGTTCATGGACTGAGCTGGAATTGGGAAAATGTTAAAGGGAAGAGAGCAAGTTAAGTCCATGTTTCATTAAGAGAGTATGGACTGGTGTTGCAGTTAAGTGTAAAGATTAGAATCTGGATGGTCTTGGGTCCCGATGGCACTGACATTCATCCCAAAGGAAAGTGCAGAAACCTCTGAAGCTATTGGCCACAGCACATTCAAATGCTATAAAGGAGAGTTTGTGGAAGAGAAACAGAAAGGATGGCAGAGAACAAGGCTGGCTGTTGCAGCATCTGGAACCCAAAGTGCAAAGGGAGGAAAAGAGAAGAAGAAGAAGAAGAAGAAAGAAAGCTTCGAAGAAGTGAGGAGAGGAGGGGGGAGGGGAGAGGAGAGGAGAGGAGAGGAGAGGAGAGGAGAGGAGAGGAGAGGAGAGGAGAGGAGAGGAGAGGAGAGGAGAGGAGAGGAGAGGAGAAAATGGTGGACAGTATGGAGCAAAATAAGATTGAAGAATCAGGAGGGTTGTTGTTGTGCCAATAGGCTATGAAAAGGGTTGCTGTTGTGGGGAAAGTAGGAGGAAGGTGTGTTGGATGTTTGCCCTCTTGAGTAATTTGTAAAGATAATAAATGTGGGAAATAAATAAATGCACACATACACACATACATACTTGGACTACTTATTGGGCACATTTGAAGTGTTGATGATAACCTTCCAAACTTTAAATGTGTAGGATCTATACATTAAAAAAAAAAACTTAATTGCCATGTCTCAATGGAATCCTGGAACCCATTCAGATACATGAGTCTGAGAAGCTAATCCACGTACACATAGAAACCTAAATGAGTTATCCAAAGCAAAAGTTCTCCCAATTCCTCCATATGAGGTTACCATTTCCATCTATGAAGGAATAGATGTGCATTGCATCCAAGGACATCTCTTCTTGCACCGATGCTTCAGGCCCACTTATGACTTGCAAGAGGGAACTGTCTGGTTGTGAAGTTACCCGATAAATGATCTGTCGTTGTCTGGTGCTCTGGTAACTTGTCAAAATATCAATAAGAAAAATGGAGGGGAAAAAAGAGTTTCAAAAGCAGAAAGTGAAATCTTTAGCAATAGCAATAGCACTTTACTTATATACCGCTTCATAGTGCTTTACAGCCCTCTCTAAGCGGTTTACAGAGTTTAGCATATTGCCCCCAACAATCTGGGTCCTCATTTTACCGACCTCAGAAGGATGGAAGGCTGAGTCAACCTTGAGCCTAGTGAGATTTGAACAGCTGAACTGCTGAACTAGCAGTCAGCCTGCAGTCGCAGCATTTAACCACTGCACCACTTCAGCTCTTTCTTTGCCCCACCCAAGCAATTTCTCATAAAACCAAGAAAATAGATCAAATGAAATTTGACGTGAGTTCTTTTATAATGCATATGGCCAACACATATTACAGTATAGTTGAAAATAAGAACATAGTTCTTACTGGGCAGTGAACTTTATTGATTCTGGGATCACTGGATTAACATTAGTACAATCCTGAGTTTCCATCTCGGTTTTCTCCTGTTTACAGGAACCATGGTTTTCTTTTTCTGCACAATTTTTTCCTGTTGTCAATGCACCCTCTTTTTTCTCTCTTAAAAAGCCATCTGAAAGACACAGAGAAAACTTTCCATGTACCACCTGGGAAATTTTTTGCTTGTATTTTTCTTTCCTGAATAAAAAAGGTCTTGATACCACCACCATAGAAAACATCAGACCTTTGAAAATCAATTTATGACCACATTAATTCATGCCCCCACCCGAGAGATCAAAGTTAATAAATTTATTGGGCCAAGCACTTACATATGATGATGTCCACTAGTGATGCTGAAAAGTAGCAATATCACAAGTATTAAATGAATCATCTGCTGTCTTTTCCTTTATGCTTGTATGGATTGATGGCAAAGTGATTCATAAGCTGAGTCTGTAGGAAATGTGATATTAAATATTCCCTTTTCCTCCTTTTCTGTCTCTTTGATTTTACTGTCAGCTTCACTCCAGATAGGTTTTCCTTCTCCTTCCTTTTTGCTCTTTAGTCCTCATTCTTAAATTCTATACTCTCTATCTTCTTCAGACATCTCCAGGGGCAGGTTCCTAATTTTTTTACTACCACTCTGTGGGTGTGGCTTATTTTGTGGGTGTGGCTTGCCAGCCATGTGACTAGGTGGGCGTGGCCCTCGGGAGCTTGGCAATGGCCGGAGAAGCAGGGTGCATTGCCCACCCGCAATGCAGCCCCCGCAGTGGGAGCAGCAAGCCCGCGGCAGCAGTTCTTCTAGGAGGCTCCGTCCGGCCTGAATGCTTCTCCCCATTTGATGATCCTAGGCTCCTGCCGCCTGTTCCCGCTCCCCTCAGCAGCTCGAGAAGCCTCGAACGTGCAAAAATGCCTGGGATCATCACCGCGTGTTCGTGGCTTCTCAGACTGCTGAAGGGAGGGGAATGGAGATAGCTCCTGCCGCCCATTCTTTCAGCATCTCACGCACTCCCTCAGCCATCCTCCCCTGCTTAGATTCACTGTGGGGTAGGAAGGCAGCGCATGCGCAGTGCTGGAAGCTCGGCTTCTGGGCATGCGCAGAAGAAAATTTAAAAACAAATTTATTTTTTTTAAAAAAATGGCGATACCCAGCAACCGACCGCTGTACTGTGATGTCACCAGCGGGCCGCTACCGGTGCTATAGAGTGGACCGCACTGGTAGGAACCCACCACTGGACATCTCATATATGCATTATACTGCTTTCTCCTATCTCTGACTTCTCTTTTTTTTAAAAAAAAATCCTATTCATTTATTACTTGTTCTCCAGTTTAACCTAATCTCATTAACCTCTATCTTTGATCATCTTAATGCTAATACAATATTTCAACTATTCTGTTGCTTGCTTTCAACCTCTAGATCAGTGTTTTTCAACCTTTTTTGTGCAAAGGCACACTTTTTTCATGAAAAAAATCACGAGGCACACCACCATTAGAAAATGTTAAAAAAATTTAACTCTGTGCCTATATTGACTATATATAAAGTAATTCTCTTGAATAGGAATCAAATAAACAAAAAGAAATTATTTTTTCTTTCTTTCTTTCTGTCTGTCTGTCTTCTTTCTTCTTCTTTCTTCCTTCCTAACATCTCTTTTTCTTTCTTTCTGTCTTCCTTCCTTCCTAACTTCTTTCTTTCTGTCTGTCTGTCTTCTTTCTTCTTCTTTCCTTCCTTCCTAACATCTTTTTCTTTCTTTCTGTCTTCCTTCCTTTCTAACCTCTTTCTTTTTCTTTCTTTCTTTCTTTCTTTCTTTCTTTCTTTCTTTCTTTCTTTCTTTCTTTCTTTCTTTCTGTCTTTCATCTTTCTTTCTTTTTCTTTCTTTCTTTCTGTCTGTCTTCCTTCCTAACTTCTTTTTTTTTTCTTTCTTTCTTCTTTCTTTCTTTCTTTCTTTCTTTCTTTCTTTCTTTCTTTCTTTCTTTCTTTCTTTCTTTCTTTCTGTCCGTCTGTCTGTCTTCTCCTTCCTTCCTTCCTTCCTTCCTTCCTTCCTTCCTTCCTTCCTTCCTTCCTTCCTTCCTTCCTTCTGTCTTTCTCCCTGTAGGAGAAAGAAGGAACCTCTGTTGCCGTCTCCCGCGGGGCTGCAGCCACCCGACTGAGTCCCAGACCGTGGCAGCATCCCTGCTGTTCTCCGGCCAAGCGGCGAAGGAGCCCTGGAGCCCTGACGCCGCCCTGCATCTCGGTCTCTTGGGGCTTGTCCGGCAGCCTGCTGGGAAGGCTGCGACGCAGGGAGGGAAGGAGCTGCTATTGCCGCTCCGGCATGTCTCTGTGGCTGACCAGGGAGCCGCGTCCTTGTTAACAATGGAGAAGCTGCGCGGAGCAGAGGCGCCTGGCGAGCAAGGCGAGTGGCTGCATCGGCGGCAGGCTCCTGCCCGCGTCTCCCGCCCGCTTGCCCACCTCTTGCCTTAGCATTTAAAAGAATGAGAGGCGGGCGGGCGGGAGACGCGGGCAGGAGCCTGCAGCCGATGTAGCCACTCACCTCGCTCGCCAGGCGCCTCTGCTCCGCGCAGCTTCTCCATTGTTAACAAGGACGCGGCTCCCTGGTCAGCCACAGAGACATGCCGGTGCGGCAATAGCAGCTCCTTCCCTCCCTGCGTCGCAGCCTTCCCAGCAGGCTGCCGGACAAGCCCCAAGAGACCGAGATGCAGGGCGGCGTCAGGGCTCCAGGGCTCCTTTGGCCTCTTGGCCGGAGAACAGCAGGGATGCGCCCGCCTGTTTTTGAGCTGCCCCCAGAGCGGTGAATCAGCTGGGATCGGCGTTTAACACGCAGGTAGAGTTTTGGCTTGTAATTTTAGTTTTAAAACTGCGTGTTATACGCCGATAAATACGGTAATAGAGGCATCTCTGTGTCCCGAAACCAACTTTCGGGACACAGAGATGTCCCGTAGCAAAAACACCCGGCGGGTGTTTTACCCACGGCACACCTTACACTATGTCACGGCACACTAGTGTGCCGCGGCACAGTGGTTGAAAAACACTGCTCTAGATCTCTATGATTCTTATCCACTTACTGTAAATATTGGTGAAAATTACTTTTCCCAGAAGTTGATAGAACCACATACTTATAGACCTGCTGCCAATATAGTCCAACTTTTTATGTTATTCAGCAGCAGCCAATCAGATATATCTAGGAAATTCAAAAGCACAAACAATAGAATGGAAGCTCTCCTCCCATTTGTTCTCCACAATCTGATATGTAAGAGAAATGCTATATTTAAGGAGGTACTAAAATGAATAGAATGGAAAGACAGATCATTCACAAGTTTATGTAGTAATCCTTTAAAATCACCTAAATTGGTATCCAGCACCAAATTAAACAGCTTAACTTCCTTTATCTGCAACTTATTCATTTTGATAGATTATCCTAGATTCTAATTTTGTAGAAGAGAAAGTCCTTTTATTTAGGAAGTAGCTGAAAATTGTTATATAATCTATAGTTTATTTTGCAATCTTTGACCAACAAGTCCTTCTGTTCAAAGCTGTAGAGCCATATCCCTTTCTTGCATTAGGTAAATTAGGGTCTGAAAAGATAAATATAATGCACAGAACTGGAAAATCTGATTTGGAGAGGATTTGGGTATGGAAGAGGACTTCTATAAAGAGTGTGTGTGTGTGTGTGTGTGTGTGTGTGTGTGTGTGTGTGTGTGTGTGTGTGTGTGTGTGTGTGTGTAATTTTACATGTACACACACTTCTAAAGAATGGAATCAATTGCATATAATTGTAAGAAGGGCTCCATTTGCTCTTCTGTAGAGGAAACCAAGATATGCAACAAAGAGTAAAAACAGCAAAGGACAATTGATATTCACTGTGCAAAGAATCCACCAGAGTTGGATGGCTCTAACAAATTTGAATGAATGAATAAATGAATGAATGAATGAATAAACATTATAAAGTGGTATATAAATCTAAATTCTATTGCTATTCTTAAAGCTTGAGTAAAGAAATGTATAGGTTTTTCCTCTAACCCAGTAAAATACCGAGATTAAGATCAGCAAGCAGACAATGTGTCTTCTTAAAAACTAATCAAATATGGTACCCAATATACATCTAATGAAGCCATTGATGAACCTTATCCATCTTATATAAATTAAGAATTTACTGATACTTATTTATGAACATCTCTTTCATGTTTAATATTCTAGATATATTGCTTTTAGCATGAGTGGAAACTGCTTTTATTGCACATAAATTCCTCACATTTCTTGTATGCATTGGAAACTAATAAATTTGAATTATGCACTGTACCTCCAGCCAGTCCTTTATCTTTTGCCGGCTCTGCTTTCAAATCTGGTGCTGTTGGCTTTGAAGTGTTGATGGATTCCAGCAGTGAAACAAATTCTAAGAAATTTGATTCATTTGGTATCTGCCCTTCTTTAGCTTCCAGGTCAGACTTTGAGGTGGGCAAAAGTTTCTCTTTTCCACTAACAGTCTCTGACGAGTTCTTACTTAAAAACACATCTGTCCCACTATCCACACTGAGAACACGAGCATGTCTCTTTTCATGAGTTGTTTTGTATATGGGTACCTCCAAATTCCACCGGCCTTCTTCTGGGTCTTCTAGAATTTCAGAAGCATTTTCAGGACACATCATTCCTTCATGACTGTTTGATGGATTCCCACTGTTTTCCTTTCCAATATTGTCCTGTTCACCAGATTCATAGCCAGAACATTGATTAGACGACGCATTTACATGTGAATTCTCTGGGGTTCTCAAACTTTCACTTACTTCTTGAAAAGCATGGCCTCCATTGTCCTCAGATAGATCAAAAGTAATGACAGGGATTATCATTTGATTGTTGCTTTGTTTGCTGTCTTGAACTGCCGCAGCCACAGCAGATTCTGGATCTGAACCAGATTTCTCAGGACTCGACCGTTTCATGTGATGCAAGCTCTCTAAATCAGTAGCTGAGTTATGGGTGCTACTCATGGTGATAACTATTTTAATGGGTTCATGTAACGTGAATGGATCCCCAGAATGAGAACTGTCCACCAATGCAACAGCTATCTCACTTTCTGATTCGTCAAACTGTGCTTTTGGGTCATCCATATAGGAAGAGCTTTCTGCAAACCTCTTAGTCTCCACAGTATTGCCCTGAGGAAAACCAGTTCTCGTGCTGTCTTGAGCTGACCCATCCAATAAATTCTCTTTCCTTAAACACGTAGGATCATTCAAATCCTCTAAAAAGAGGACAGGCCTGGCCATGCTCCAAGGCTCAAAAGAAATGCCCGTTTTTAAAATATCACACTGGGACAAGGAAAGATTTGGCAATTTTTTAACAACCACATCTTTATCCAGAGGAGCATCCTCTCCTCCAGTACAGTTAGAAGGTTGTGCCTTCTCTTCTTTTTCATTTGATCCACCATTGATAATAGTCTCCACCGCATTCGGCTTATCCACTATTACTGGTGTGGTGGAATTTGGCATGCATGTCACAGAAGCAGGTAAAATATCAGCTTTGGTGCAGGGTGAGGTCAACAATACTGGTGGGACAGGTTGTTCTTCTGATACCAGTACTCCTAGTATAAAAAGACAAAGAGATACTGCATATCAAAGATATATGAAGCTTTCTCAGAAAAGACATTCCAGAAAAATTATTTAAAATTAGCAGTTAATGTGCAGTTAAATCCCACTGCTTGGAATGGAAAGTGAATATGTCCCAATTTAAATTGACAGCACCTATTATTTTCTTGACAGTTACAATCTACAAAAATTAATTTAGAAAAATTTCAGGGGTCTCCAACCTTGGCAACTTTAAGACTTGTGGACTTCAACTCACAGAATTCCTCAGCTAGCTTTGCTGGCTGAGGAACTCTGTGAGTTGAAGTCCACAAGTCTTAAAGTTGCCAAGGTTGGAGACCCCTGAATAGATCAACAGAAAATCATGAAAATATCTTCAGTATGTAACATTATTTTTAAAAAATAAAAACCATTTATTTGTTTATTTATTCAATTTCTATAACTACCCATCTCAGTCAATAACTCTAGGTGTCTTCAAAATTCAAAAAATATTGCTGTTAAAAATAATGAAAACATGAATGAAAATATACATATCCCTGCGGCAAGAATAACATATGCACAATATTGGAAAGACAATCAAACCCCACCAGAAAACATACTAATGGACAAAATATATAGATGTGCTGAAATGGACATGCTGACTATTCAACTCAAAGGACAATGCAACTCAGAATACTACAAAACATGGACTAGATGGTACAACTGGACTAAAAAAAAGAGGAAAGACTGTGTGACAATGTGAGAAGAAAATGAAGACAGAAGAGACTGTAAATTTATGATTTATTGTGCATAACCGAGAGATAACAATGTTGTAAAAACGGGTGTAGATCTGTATTAAAATATTTAGATGTTTAATGAAGAAAAATTTTAAAAAAAATTTTTTTTAAAGAAAATATATGTATCCCAGGATAATGATGTGAAATAGAATTTGGGTCGGTCACTGGGACCAGAGATTTACTCTTCCGAGCTTTAGGATTCATGCTGAAGCCCACCTTCAGAGAATTTCTCTCTACTGGAATACGTGCTTTTGGGCTATTCCATGAGCCATGTTTATGTGGTGCCTTCCTATTGGTTGATTGGTGTGTTAGTGGCTGGCGTTGTGTTGCCAAGCCCTAAGCTCCTAAGTATTTGATAAGCTGATGGCAATTCAGCACTCCTGTTAACTGACAAGAGGTCTGTTTCCTGGACTTCAATTACTTCCTTGGCTGTATTTGTGCCTGCATGGCCAATGATCTTAGTTGCTATGAAATTAAATGTGTGTCCTTGTTCATTGCAATGTGAGGCTGTGAATGAGTTCGGGTGTCCTGGTCTGACCGCTCACATGTGTTCTTGCAATCTGGTGGTTAGACAAACGGAGAGGAAGCTAACCACCAGATTGCAAGAACACAAGCAAGCAGTCAGACCAGGACACCCAAACTCATTCATAGCCTCACATTGCCATAGTTGTCCAGCTCTGTTGTAGAATATAGTTCGTAGCATACCTTTCAGATCTTCAATGGTTTCTTGAGCTGGCAGGTTCTGAAATGAAACACATCAGTTAAAATGATGTGAACTGAAAACGTAACATTACATGTGTTTCAGAGCAACAAATAATGTAATTATGTTCCATGTTCCATTAAACCAATGGAACCCCAAAATCAATGAATAAAATCATTGCATTTGAATATACAGCAAGACAGCTTGCCAGACGTATAAGCATTGGGTTATCTGTTTTGTTCAGATGGTATTTCACAATAAAATAAGAAGTTACCAATAGAAGAGAATATTTTCACCTCAAGGGTTGTACTGATGATATTACCTAGATGGGTAATGAAATGTCTGCAAGAAAACAAGGAGACTCAGACAGCAACAAGGATCCCCAGAGAAGAAAATTAAATAATTGTGACTAAAACTGGAAATTATAAGGTGAGGAAGCATATCATTCCTGCTGATTGATACAGAGCTTCTACTACGATGGAGAACTAATCCAGTGAAATACTTAAAGGGTTAAATATGGACCAAGATGTCCCAAGATATTTCCATTGAACCATGAAGCTTGCTGGCTGACCTTGGGCTAATCACTTTTTGTTAGACTAGGCCAGTGATGGCGAACCTTTTTTCCCTCGGGTGCCGAAAGTGCGTGCGCGTGTGCTGTCACGCACGTGTGAGTGCCCATACCCATAATTCAATGCTTGGGGAGGGCGAAAACGGCCTCCCCCGCCCCCACAGAGGCCCTCTGGAGGCCGGAAACGGCCCATTTCCCAACTTCCGGTGGGCCCGGTAGGCCCGTTTTTCATCCTCCCCAGGTTCCAGAGGCTTCCCTGGAGTCTGGGGAAGGCGAAAACGCCCCCCTGCCCCCCCGGAAACCTAAAATGCCCTCCAAGAGCCTCCGCGCGAGCCGAAAATCAGCTGGCCGGTGCACACATGCGCGCTGGAGCTGAGCTAGGGCAACAGCTCGCGTGCCGGCAGATATGGCTCCGCGTGCCACCTATGGCACGCGTGCCATAGGTTCGCCATCACTGGACTAGGCTCTAAATATAAATAAAGCTTTTTGATTTGTTTTGTCACAAGACAGCACCTTTGTGAAAAAGCAGGGGACTTATTAGTACCAGATTCAGCTTAACAGTCCCCTGCATTCTTCCACTCACTTGAATACTCATTTCTCAGCGCTGATGACATTTTCCCATGAGGCCCAGATCCAAGATTACTTTTTTTTTAGTTTTAATTTCCCTGTTACTCTCAATAATCATTTAGAATTTGGGCCATCGTGCTTTCAAGTTTACTTCTACAGTAACTGCCAAAATGAAAAGTAACTGGAGTTTCATGAATGCCATGAGAAGAAAATTCCACCCCCTTCTCTACTCTTAGTGGAATGAAGCAAAATGTATCCTAACACTTCCCTATTCCTGCTTCTTTCCAGGGGCAACAGTTTTCTGACATGCAAAACCTTGGAGTACAATGCATATATATACCGTATTTTTTGGAGTATAAGAGGCACCGGAGTATAAGACACACCTAGATTTTAGAGGAGGAAAACAAGGAAAAAAGTATTCTGAACCAAATGGTGTAGTAATATATTATTTAATAAAATACCAGTGTAGCAGAATACTTTTTACAATCATGTATACTTTTTATAACCATGTATACTTTTTACAACCATGTATACTTTTTACAAAATTCAAACTTGACAGCTTTAAGGCTAGTGGACTTCAACTCCCAGAATTCCTCCTCCAGTCATGCTAGCTCAGGAATGGGAGTTGAAATCCACAAGTCTTAAACTTGCCATGTTTGAAGACCCTTGCGCCCCTAACCCTTAACCCAAGGGACTTCAAACTTGACAACTTTAAGACTAGTGGACTTCAACTCCCAGAATTCCTCCTCCAGTCATGCTAGATGGGGTAATTAGAAGGCAAAAATGCCCCAATTTTTTGCCCATTTTTTTGCAAAAACAGGGCATGCAGAGGGTTTGGGAAGCCTGCAGAGGGCTCCTGGGGGGGGGAGGCAAAAACGCCCCCATTTTTGCAAAAAACGGCCCATTTTTCACAAAAATGGGATGCGGGGGTGGGGCTTCGGGAGGCGAAAAATGGCTGTATTCGGTGTATAAGACGCAACTACATTTCCACCGTCATTTTGGGGGCAAAAAGGTGCGTCTTATACTCTGAAAAATACGGTAGGTTTCTTAAGAAAAAAAGAAATGGTGGGAGGATGCTGATCTTTTTAAAATAAAACCCATATTGCATTTGTTGTTGTAATAAGACGCCAATGGCATATATAGAGTGAAAAATACAGGAATATTATTATAGACAAATGTTTACCAACCAGGCTTCCCGAAGGGTAATGAGAGAGGATAGCCTGCCCTTTGACGCTATTGTGGATGGTGGGTGTTGAACCATTATGCTTGGTCTCTTCGACTGCACCATTGTCTCCTATGTTATTGCTGTTCAAAATAATGCATATGCAAAAAAGTCAGTGATCATTATTAGATAAGGAATAAATCATTCTCGAAGATGCTGCGTTTACTACAAGCTGATTCAGAAATGCCATTAACTTTCTTAAGGGACAATCTGAAACTTCTGCCTCCTTGGCTCTAGGTAAGTATCAAGTAATCTAGGAAGACCCAGCCATAATAGAATGGTGAACAATAGCTTTGTATGGAGAAGGTTCACTTCCCAGCATTTCTTGCTTCAAATCAGAGTTGAACTGTGGGGTGCTCTGATGATGTTACCTAGTTGGGTAATGAAATGTCTGAAAGAAAACAAGCAGGGTCAAAGAGCACCAAGGACCCCACAGAAAGAAGTTAAATATCTCCGACTAAATACTGGAAATTATAAGGTGGAGAATGATGATTGATACAGATGTTCTACTATGATGGAGAGCTAATGCAATGAAATAGTTAAAGTGTTCCCATTGCAGACAATCCTGACCAAGATATACAATCTGTTTGATTCATGTAAAGCAGCTTCCTATAGATCCTTTAGGTTTAAAAAAAAACCTTCTCACTTTGTTTCTTGTTATTGGACATAATGAGCTCTGATGCAAACAGGAGTGTGCATAGTATTATTAGAAATATGGCAGTAATGCCAATCAATTATTCTTCAGGGAATAATTTTATTATTTTCCTAAAATAGCTGTTTGTCATGATCAACAAACATGTTATGACTGGATAAATTTCCAGCATCCATTTGATCCCATGATTTTGGAATAAGTGATTCATCTGTAGCCTCTTACCACATATGTAATGTGTATATTTTAAGAATACACAGATTCTTAATTCAGAATGAGTTCAGGTAACACCAAATTGTATAGAGAAGTAAACTTACCTGAGATTTTTATGCTGAATTGCATTGTCTCTTTTATATTTTTTATTTTGTTTCCCTTCCTTATAAGGGAGCTTTTGTTGAATCATCTCTCCTTTGTCAAACATCAGGTGCAGCCGATAAGAGATCACCTTTATTATCATGAAAAATAAGGTGACAGAACCACAGTAGATGACAGCTGTGATGGTAGTGGGGGGACATGCCTAGACAGAAGAATAATGAAGTCAAGCTCATCATCAAAAATGATCTGAGCGTTTAACATGATCATGATTAACACTGTTGTGCTTTTTTTAAAATAACTATAATTATACAGCTGATATTTGCCTTGTTCCTTTGCTAATTGTTTGAAATGTGTCAGCTGTAGAAGCCTGTAGTGTTATTCCTTTTCGGGTTTTAGAGAAGAGAACTGGGGCTGAAATACAATCACTTGCTAATAGAATTCATGGCTGGCGAGTGGATTAGAGATTATAACTCAATATGCTAGAGATTGTCATATTATCGTTTTTCTTTAATGTTAAGAAGCTATTATGCTTTGTATTTATTTTATACTTCATTTTTTGGTTTAATTCTCCAAAAATAATGTGCGTGCATGCGTGAATGAGTGAAAGAAACTTTACTTGTGCATGTTAAATCAGACCTTAAGTACTGTACCCAAAACTGACAGAACTACCTATTAACTCTTTATATGCCCAGTTTAATTTTGTTAGCATAGGACCTGAAGGGGGGAAAAATACATTTGGTATTTGACACTTGCTGGGGCAGCAAAGCACAATCAATTCAAAGTTCTGTAATAAGGGACAGAAATATTTTTGTTACAATTCATAATAAATCCATCACAGTTGATAAACTTTTGAGATCCCTGATTTTTGTCTGTTAAATCCTTCCCCTTACACTTTTCCTCTACACCCAGCAATCTATCAACTCCTCTACCTTTATCCTGGTAGATAAGAAGGCAACATGTGCCTCCTCCCCAAATCAGAGGCCTACCAAAGGACCCATCCTCCTCCTCTTCCTTGTGTGCCCAGACCTCCCGCCGGCCGATCAGACTCACCAAATGCAGCGCCATAGGCAGCAGCAACAAGAAGAGCCAGAGGTAGAGATGGCAGCTGTTAGTGAATTTGCTTTGCTCCGGATCGTGGTACCAGCCTCCGGTCAATGCTGCCCACACTCCCTGCCGGAGCAGCTGCACTGCCTGGGAAACCATCGCCAAGCCCTGCACGAAAAAAGGGCCGCCGGCTCAATCTCCTTGCCGTTGCTCGGGGCGGCGGGAGCGGTGGCTCCCCCTGCAAAGATGCTTCTCGGCGACGGGCATCACCCGAACCTCCATGCCGGATGCTAGAAGGATTTTCCCATCATGCTGCGGGGGGAACCCAATCCACCAACCGGGTCTCCTGCCACCCAAGGATGCAAAGCAAAGGCGGTGTCCTTTCTCGACTCCGCCCCTCCCCGACCCCCCTCCTTTCTAAAGATACATTGCCCTACGCTGCTGCGGGGGAACAACACGTCGGGACAGGCTATGATTGAAGCGTATTCCGTGATTGAACCGTATTTCCCCTTCTGTGCTTGTGGTCCCGTGTCCCTGTTAATAATTCACAGCCCTTAACTGTACACATTAACATATGCTTGGCGCTGTGTGTTGAGCTGCAAATCCCAACAATCCCCGGCACGTGGTTACTGGGGGGGGGGGGCACCAGCACTACACCTCTATCCTAGTCCTTTCTCCCTCCTCGATCTTTTCAACTGGCGTCCGCAGAAGTACCTCTCCTGAATCAGTTCAGCTCCGTCTTCTCCCCAGATCTCCTATCTTGAGATAATTAGTAATACCTAGAAAGCAAGCCTGCCCCCGCCTCAGTACAGTAGGCTAAAATTGTTTGAATAGATCACAGGGGTCTCCAATCTTGGCAACTTTAAGCCTGGAGGACTTCAACTCCCAGCTTTGCTGGCTGGGGAATTCTAGGAGTTGAAGTCCTTTAGACTTAAAGTTGCCAAGGTTGGAGACCCCTGGAATAGGACACTAAACTAGGATCAGAGTTCAAGAGAAACTACCAGGGAATTCCAGAATCCGAGGCTGGACTGGAAAGTCTTAAAGCATGCCAAAAGGTGGCGGTGGCAAACCACTTCCGTACTGTGGCCAAATTACACGGAAGGTGCCATTTAATTGTCAGGATTCCAGCTCGCCCGGAAAGCTATCTCTGTATAAAGAGCGGGGATTACTGCATTACTGTGTGAGAAAGGGGGGGACGACGGACGAAATAAAAGGTAAATTGTGCAATAGCGTCGAAATTTGCCCTAAGAGGTCGAGTTTTTCCGAAATCTTCAGGTGTTGGATTAGAAGACTTCAGGGGTTGGATTAGAAGACCTCTAAGGTCCCTTCCAACTCTGTTATTCTGTTAGGTATACGATAATGGGGGAAGGAACAACACTCCCACAGATCAATCCCCGAAGTTATAACGACGGAGTTGCGCTGAGTGAGTCAGCCTTAAGTTAGAATTGCAATTCATGCCCCGGACCAAAATAATTCTTCTCCCGTTTCTGAAAATGCAGACACCTGCTTTAACTGCTCTTGCGTTGTGGAAAACACACAATCTTCTGGCTGGGTACCATAATAAAAATAAATAAAAACCAGCGAAGTCAGCTTAAGTTTTCTATTGAGATATCTCTATTAACTATCTAAAGACTGCACTAAACCCTGCACAAAAAGTATGAATGTTAAGGAGTAGACTCCTTAATATTCACTTCGGTATGGGAAAGGTTCTATGGATTGAAAGGCAAAGAACTACAAAGTCAAGACATGCTTGTTTTATGTCCTTCCATCCACCACTAGGAGGTGCCATTGACAAGGTTTTCAGCCAATTGAACAGGAAGGAGAAATGCTCCAGTTAATATGTCAACACACAGCAGTTCGTTTCCAGTGCTTTTAATGTGTAAATTTTTTCCTTCCTGCTGTGTTTAATATTTGAAAAGAGTGTTATAGTTTTATCAGTATGCAGTCTTGTCCCTTCTTGGTGTCTTTGGTGATTTGGAATTAAGAACCTGTCTTGAATTATACCATTATATAACCATTCTTGTATATGCTGTTGCATATGTGCTTTTAATTGCATTTCTCTCTCGGCTCCTTTAAGTAGCAAGTTTTTGTTATGATGCCAATTTATTAAACAATGAATAAACCAAAGGCAATAGATTCAAAAATGTATATATATACATCCTTCTCTCTCCCTTCTTCCCCAACAAGGTCAGCTTGTTGGAATAACAAACCCCTCTCATACCCCAAAGCTACTATGTTGCATTCCAAAGAATGTGCTCATAATTGAATGATCCACTATGAATGATACCCAAGCCTGCTTTAGAATGGCCTCATTTCTTTATTGGCTGTAAAGCAATTCTATTGGGTCTCCTTTGGATATAGAGTACACACTGTATATGCTCACATTTTCTGTGATCTACGCACTATGTCACAGAATAGAACTAGCATGGAAATAATAATGTTTGTTATTTGGATCTTCTCCAGTTGTTCTTGTTGTTGTTTTTTAGGTGAGCTTTTCACCATTATGGCTCATCTTGGAAATAATTATTTTACTTAAATCTGTTGCAAGTGTGCCTGCTTCTTCTCTTCTTTCTGTACAACTCACTCCTACCTGTGCATGCCAACTTTCCTTGTTTATCAGCCGAAAGACTCAAAGCCAGGAAGCCTCCACTGGCACCTGTACAACATCTGCCCAAGAACCTTAAGCTCGATTCCCAGTGGAAAGCCAAATGTGTCCCTAAAGACCCAGACATAGGTAGACATATAAATGACCCCACAAGAAAAGTGCCAGTCTTTGAACTACCACGTCAGCAATGGGCAATCCTGAATAGGATTTACACCTCACACGGCATCAGCCGGGACTCCCTGTATAAATGGGGCACAGTATTCTCCCCTCAGTGTGACTACAGGGTCCCACCTCAAATTGAAAATCACATTGTGACTGGTTGTAAGTTGAGGGCATATAAATGAGGCTGCATGCCAATGGGTAGATGACCTAGACCAGTGATGGCGAACCTTTTTTGGTTCACGTGCCAAAAGGGTGTGCTCACGCGTGCGGGCCCACACCCACGCTAGTGCGCACGCACACAGCATGCCCACACCCATGCTAGCATGCGTGCATGCCCACACACATGCCCCCCGTGCATGCACCTGAAGCCTGGGGAGAGCGAAAACAGCCAAAAAAAGGGCTGAAAATCAGCTAACCAGCGCGCGCATGCATGCTGGAGCTCACCTAGGGCAACGCCTCGCATGCCCTTCAATATGGTTCTGCGTGCCACCTGTGGCACGCGTGCCATGGGTTCGCCATTACAGACCTAGACATTGGTATTTGAACATAGATCTTTTAAAGATTTATATATTATTGTTTTATTAATCTAGATGAAAATCTACATGAAATACATATTGCTAGTTCATGTATGATATGTTGTATGCTAAATAAATAAATCTGTACAGGCTTTAAAAATTTTCAAGATTTGAACCCCACCTACGTTCAAGTCTGTTTGCTTCTACAAAATAGAGATCTGCAGATATATATTCACCATCATCTTTTCCCATCCAAGCTTCAGGTCTCCAGTATAACTGATGTCCAATCTATGGATTCCTGAAGGTCTTACATACTGTTAGTGGAAACTGTGAACACTTTATTCATGTATTAATTCCTTTTGGCAAGGAATTCAGCCAAAAAAAGGAAGGAAGGGTCTTTATAAATGAAAGATTAATTCTAAAATAATTCTTGTCATCAGGCTTAGAATTTAAAAGATCGCCTATTGCAACATGCAATATTACATCATTCTGGATACAGTGGAATATAGAGGGGGAAGCCAAGTTTCAACTGAATCATTTTGTATAACAATCTCCCACAAATTCATTTAAAATATTTGTAATGTGAGCTCATCTTTTGATCATGCTTTTTTTTTTTTTGGCCATTCAGAAAAAGCTGGTGTGCTTTGCAATTTGTCAAGGTTTGTTTTAGAAATTACCACCAGTTTCCTCTTTTAGAAATCACTGAAAAAGCAAAGGGAGTCAGAGAGCTTCTCTGGTGGTGTGCTCCGACTAGCCTGCTTTAATATCTGTAATTCAGTCATTATTAAGCTAAGATGCCATGTGGTCACTTTTCATTGCCAAAGCAACTAATTTTGGAGAAATTTTCCAAGGACGCTAAAAGGAAACATCTGTAAGTCAATGGAATATGCATGCAAGACAACTCCTATTATAAAGATTAGAGTCTGCATGTATATTACTTTAAGCATGTTTTATAAACCACATTAGCTGAAAATGCTTCCAAATCTGTTTACATTTTATCAATTGTTTAAAAAAAAAACCAGTCCCTACTAACCGAAAGGTACTTTTGCAAAAGGCAACTGGCTTTCCTTTGGTTTTTTATTTATTTATTTTATTTATTTTGTCAACACGTGTACAAGATAACAGATATGATATAAACATAAACAAAAGCAAAGTATGTATAGGTAAATTTAGACAATAGGACAGAAGGACAGGTAAATTTAGACAATAGGACAGAAGGTAGGCACAATGGTGCGCTTAAGCACACCCCTTACAGACCTCTTAGAAATGGGGTGGGGTCAATTGTAGGCAGTCTAAGGTTAACATTTTTGGGGTTTGGGGAAGAAACCACAGAGTCAGGTAGTGAATTCCAGGCATTGATTACTCTGTTGCTGAAGTCATATTTTCTGCAGTCGAGTTTCGAGCGGTTTACATTGAGTTTGAATCTATTGTGTGCTTGTGTATTGTTGCGGTTGAAGCTGAAGTATTAATTGACAGGTAGGACATTGTGGCAGATGATTTTATGAACTACATTTAGATCTGATCGAAGGCGACATAGTTTTAAGTTGTCTAAACCCAAAATTTCAAGTCTGGTGGAATAAGGAATTCTGTTGTGAGCAGAGGAGTGGAGGACTCTTCTTGTGAAGTAATATCTCTGAAGACGTTTCGCTTCTCATCCAAGAAGCTTCTTCAGATGAGAACCGAAATGTCTTCAAGGATAAACAAAGAAAGTCCAGTTGCCTTTTGAAAAAGCAGCTTTGGCACAACCATGACCTGGATGACTGAGAATCTACATAGACAATCCCTGCTAACAAGCTTAACATTACAAAGGAATGAAAAGAATGGGGGAGGACAGATAAAAAAAGTACAAGTGGCAATCCTGGAGGTTATTGTTCTTATGACCCATATAAATAGCAATGGATGAGGGTGAGTCAATGGGAGACTTGGCATTGCACTCCTAAGGCACCTGCTATAATGCAATGGACAAAAGAAGTGTCAAAAATACTAGCTGAACAATAGACTGAAAACAAATGCGAGTTGGTTTGCTTAAGAGTTGATTGCTACTAAACCAGGGGTCAGCAACCCGTGGCTCTGGAGCCATATGTGGCTCTTTCATCCCTCTGCTGCGGCTCCCTGTCACCAGTTGGCTCCACAATTGATAGGGCTTTTGGTTAGGACAGGTAGAGGAAAAAGGACGCCACGCAGGAGGAGACTCTATGGTGGGGGAACCAGACTTCTGATCGGCAGAGGAAAAAGGACCCCGTGCTAGGAGGAGACTCTATGGTGGTGGTGGGGGAACCAGATTTCCAGTTGGCAGAGGAAAAAGGACGCCGTGCTAGGAGGAGACTCTATGATGGTGGTGGGGGAACCAGATTTCCAGTCGGCAGAGGAAGAAGGACGCCGCTCTAGAAGGAGATTCTATGGTGGGGGAACTGGACTTCCTGTCGGCTCCAGAACTGAATGAGGGGCTTCCGGTTAGGACCTTCATGGCTCTTTGAGTGTTTAAGGTTGCCGACCCCTGTACTAAACCAATAGTGAAGAATTTAATACAGATCTGTAATTATAACATTTCTGTACTGTATAAGTATTTGGTCTATCTGAGGATGGATGAGGGAATACCTACTAAAGGCAAAAAAAAAATAGTCCAGTTGCCATGATTCAAGCTTCTGACATCTTTGCCTGGATGATGGAGAGTCTTCATTGGCATATTGCAACACAATTGGAGGAGGAAACCTCTGAGGTTGGTATGGCAATAATTGGTACATTCCAATGATTCCCTGCCTAACTGGCTTGCTCTGACTGATGAAACTGCTTGGATGAGCAGTGAAACATCTCAAGCTAACAAAAATTAACCCAGTTGCCATGATTCAACTTTCCGACTACTATAGGCAAGTATAAATACCCAGTCATGATACCATGAAGATAATTCTATCTTGAGCAGAGCGCTAAATAATATTTAAACATAATTGTGGGCTTATTTATTCCTCCCTAAACACTGATTCACAATGCTATCTGGTACCCTGTTAATATTGGGTGAGACAAAGATCCTTAGTAAGACCCAGCTGAAACAAGAAACTTCAAAATAATAATAGCTCTCAATGAACCATTGTAGCTGGCAATATTTACAGTTTTCTTTGCCAATGTGTTTCCCTGCATGAAATTTGGCCTTCAAAGAATACAAACTGCCTAACGAGAGAGGTTACTAACATTTAAATGGCTAAACAGGAAGGGAAGAGATTATATAGTTTCTTCCAGATCACAGTCCTAGCAAATTAGCTCAGTAGCCAGAATTTTCTCTACAACATTTCAAAATCCTAATCCAACTGCATTTTCCTGGAAAAAAGAGTATACTAAGCACCCAGCCATTTCCTACTTACCTTTGAATAAGCACCTTCCCATATACTCAATGGGACTTCCTTCTGAATAGGTATGTGTTGTGAATAGTTCTGTTGTTGCAGAATTGACGCATCAGAGATTGCAATATCACACTGGACTGATAGTGGAATCTTACTTTAGACTAGCACCGATATAACATTTTCAATTCAGGAGATTGATTTAAAAGCTACAGAGTCAGCTGTGCATTGTCCTTGTAGTCTGTTGGGTACTTCCCTACTACCTAACATAAATAATCTAAAATGGCTACTCTGACTAATGATTGTTAGTACTGTTTCTATATACATTTACTTGGTTGCGGTCCTGTGCTCATTTTAAGCCCCCATTGAACCCAGAAAGGGGGAAAACTGGAATGTACATGATTGCAGAAAATAAGTTGTATGATTAGTGTAAAGGAAATAGAAGTTTTTACTATCGCTCACAATATGCACTGATTATTCGATTCAGAGGTAAAAATGCATTGTGAAAGTACAAGACATTTTTTCTGCACAGTATTATGACCAGTTCTAGTCCAAAGAGTGGGAGACCATTGGCTTTTAAAAAAAGGTTGATAAAAGACCATTTCAAGAATTTCAGCCAGGATGGTCAGTAGTGAAAATGCTGGGTACTGCAGTTCATCAAGATCTGGAGCAGTGGACCCCAAACATTTGAGAGCTGGTGGGCAGAGACAGGAATATATTCAAAACGTAGGTCAAAGATCCTGACAGGTGTCAAAGGGCAAATTAATATGTAAGCACCATGCAGGATATTCCAGATGCGGACCTTAACACTTTCCCATCTGATACAACTTTTTCAGATACTTATTTATTTGTTTATTTGTTTGTTTATTTATTTAGTCAAGCATGTATATGAATACAAAGTATAAACATTAATATTAATATATAAAAAGTACAAGTATGATTTGAGTACATATTTTACGAGATACATGGTTTGAGTACATGATATTTTACGAGATACAGTAGATGGAGACTTTAGGACAGGGACGGTAGGCACGCTAGTGCGCTTATGCCTCTTATTAAATGGTATTTTTATTATTTTTATTTATATTTGGGGAAGAGCAGCCGTAAGTGTAATAAGACTTATAGAATGAATAATCGTCGTTCAAAGAGTGCCTAGCAGCTGATACAACGAACAAAACCTGGCATTGGCTCAAGGCTTAAAACAAGCCACTCTCAGAATACTATTCCCACGGCTTTCCCAAGCAAAGCCCCGCCGTCCCATTCATTGCAACCCGGCCTTCCCTTTGAGAAGAGCGCGCGCGGCTAAGAGCGCGCAACAAGTTGCAACAGCGTTGCCACCGCCTCTTCCGCCTTGCCGCGTCTCTGCTTCTGCCGACGACCCTTCCTTTCCCGAGGGCGCCCGGGAGTTTGGTGCTTGGCACTGGCGCCATCCGTGACAGGGGGAAAAACCTCCCCCCCCCACGACCACACAGCCAGACACGCACCTGCACGACTTCACTCTTTGACCCGCACCCGGAGCCTGGCCTCGACGTCACGTGCTCTCGGCCGTCCAATCCGGACCGGCCAGTAGTTTGTTCGGGAGCTGCTCTCGGCGGCAGAAGAGGTTTGCTGAGAAGACCCGGGAGAAGCGCTCGATCGGCGGCGGCAGCGGCGGCGTTGCCTTTAGGCGCTGAGGCCGCCTCGGATCTCCCGCGGTCTCCGTTTTCTCCACCCTCTGGGTTCCGCGAGCGCTTTACCTGTGGCTTCTCCCATCGCCCGTCTCCTCTTTTCGTTCCTTGCGTGGCTCCCGTCTCTCACCTGCCCCCCCTCGGACTGCACCCCATTGCATTCGCCGCTTCTCTGTGATTTCCTCCTGCTTCTCCTCCCCCGCTCTTTCTCTCTCTCCCCCCACCCCACCCCGCTTCCCTCATTTCATTTTCCCCATTTTATCTTTTCTTTCGGGCCGTGTGGCTCCTGGAATTTTTTCTCCTGGCTCCGTGTAAATCACTCCACACAAACTTTCTTTGCCTCGATCCCATTTATCCCGAACGCTTTTCACTTCCTGCTTTGCCACCGGCCCTTTCCCTGTGCTCTAATATACATCTGGATTGTGCTTTTTTTCTCTGACTCCTTCACTCCTTCCCTCATTGTCACCTTATGTTATCTTGCCTCTCTCTCTCTCTCTCATCACTTTCATAACTCAGCTTTTTGCCTTTAAGCCTGCACTCCAAAGGTCTGATCCAAATACTGTGATTTCTACTCCTCACTCATCTCATGCTCCAATCCCCCCCTCCCTTGTCTAACCAGGTGTCCCTGTTCTTTTTGCTTTGTTTCACTCCTTTCCTAGCACTTTTATGCCTGCCTAAAATAGGGAAGAGTTGGCTTCAACAGCAACAACGTTAATTAAGAGCCGAAGAAGCTTCTTGGATGAGAAGCAAAACGTCTTCAAAGAAAAATCAGAAACTCCAGTTGCCTCTTGAAAAAGCACCTTTGGGACAACTTCATTAATTGTTCTCAAATGCTGAGGCGGACGCTGATGTGGTTCGTACCTGTATCTTGACCATGGCTTTGCTGAGCTCTGAGGGAACAGCTGAAGGAAGCTTGGGGACCAGTAGCAACTCTTGCCCACTGTGGACCGTGTTGTATGACTATGAAGCCACTGGAGAAGATGAGCTGAGTTTGCGTCGAGGGGAAATGGTGGAAGTTTTGTCTAAAGACGCAGCAGTGTCTGGAGATGATGGGTGGTGGGCAGGTAAAATCCATCATCGTCTTGGCATCTTCCCAGCAAATTATGTGACTTACCAGCCAGGCTGTTACCAACACCCCCAGTTAGGGTTGTTGGAGAAGACTGGGCATCAAACCCAAAACCTGACCACGGGTGATGGCCACCCTGTAGATCACGAAGACCATATGGGTTCTCTAGCAGAGATTGACTTCCAGCATCTGGAACTGCAAGAGATTATTGGAGTTGGAGGCTTTGGTAAAGTTTATAGAGCTATATGGAAAGGCCAAGAAGTTGCAGTGAAAGCAGCCCGGCAGGATCCAGATGAGGACATTATGGCCACGGCAGAGAGCGTGAGGCAGGAAGCAAAGTTCTTTTCCATGTTGAAACATCCAAATATCATTGAACTTCATGGTGTAAGTTTGCAGGAGCCCAACCTCTGTCTAGTTATGGAATTTGCCAGGGGAGGACCCCTCAATAGAGCTTTGTCAGGTACTTTCCCCACAGCTAGTGGGAGCCATTGGGGCCGTCGCATTCCTCCTCATATATTAGTCAACTGGGCAGTACAAATTGCTCGAGGGATGCTTTACTTACATGAAGAAGCCATCGTCCCCATCCTTCACAGAGACCTCAAGTCAAGTAACAGTAAGTATTTTGAACAGTTTTTTTAAAAGGACAATTTATGCATACTTTCCCATCTTTCTATATTATAGTAGAATAGAATAGAATAGAATAGAATAGAATAGAATAGAATAGAATAGAATAGAATAGAATAGAATAGAATAGAATAGAATAGAATAGAATTCTTTATTGGCCAAGTGTGATTGGACACACAAGGAATTTGTCTTTGGTGCATATGCTCTCAGTGTACATAAAAGAAAAGATACATTTGTCAAGAATCATGAGGTACAACAGTTAATGATTGTCATAGGGTACAAATAAGCAATCAGGAAACAATATTAATATAAATTGTAAGGATACAAACAACAAGTTACAGTCATAAATGGGAGGAGATGGGTGATAGGAATGATGAGAAAACTAATAGTAATAGGAATGCAGCCTTAGTGAATAGTTTGACAGTGGTGAGGGAATTATCTGTTTAGCAGAGTGAAATGCTCTCAAATATTATAGTAATGAACAGTACCGTGAAAAGTTTTATTTATAAACCTGGCATTGCAAAAGTGCTATTTAAGATGCTTATCATTTTATACTTTAAGAATTGATTTTTCAGTTATCAGATATGTATAAGTTCATTCCACCAAATTGAATCAAGTCTTTTCTCCTCTTTGGTAACAATAGTTATACTTAAGCATTTCAATACTTAGTTGTGTTTTGTTTCTTGGAAAAATGGAAGTCTTCTCATGACTCATATGCAACAGGAAGATCTGAAGAACTCTCTTCTATGAAACCTTGGCTTTTCTTATAAATTATTAAAACGGAAACGTTAAGGAGCCAGTTTCAAGAGCATATAATTTTGAGTAGTCATAAATAGAATCAGACTGTAATGCTGTTATGTAATTTTAAATGTGTTGCTTGAGTTGTAATTATTAGCTGGATAAAGTAATGATGCTGTCTTAACTCAGCGAATTGGTATTTTCATTTCATCTTTTTAGAAGAAAAGCAATGATAGTTTACTACGCAATCTTTTCACCAGTATTACAGTAACTTAAGGCATTTAATCCCATTTTTAAGCATAGAAAATTTAAAATAAAATCGATAGGGTGATAATTAGAATTACTGATTTGATGCAATATGTTAGCAACACCTAGGGCAGTGACGGCTAACGATTTCAGCACTGAATATGCATGTGCGCGTGCGCATGTGCGCGACGGCCAGCTGGTCTTCCAGGTTCCATCACATGCATGCGGGCCAGACAGCTGCTGTCTTCCAGGTTCCGGCGCGCACATGCAACCCCAAAGAGAGCAGCTGGCCGGGGCGCATGTGCACTGGACCAGCTATCCGGCACGCATGTGCATGACGGAACCCAGAAGAGCAGCTGGCGACGGCACACATACACACAGAGAGGGCTCTGTATGCCACCTCTGGCACACGTGCCATAGGTTCGCCATCACGGATCTAGGGTGTTCTTTATGAAGAAGATCCCATTTCTTGACATCAGAAAATAATACATAAAAGGAAGTTTATTTTAGCATATTCTCCAACAGATATTGTTTGGAATCATTTTTGTTTCAGTGATGAAACAGTTTGAAAGTCTACCTCCAAGGCAATGAAGGAGAGTGGCCTAAAGTACTTCTTAGTTTGTGATGCTATAGAACAGTGATGGCGAACCTATGGCACGGGTGCCACAGGTGGCACGCAGAGCCATATCTGCCGGCACGCGAGCCATTGCCCTAGCTCAGCTCCAGTGCGCATGTGCGTGCCCGCCAGCTGATTTTTGGCTCGCGGAGGCTTTGGGAGGGTGATTTTGGCCTCCGGAGAGCCTCCAGGGTGGCGGGGGGAACGTTTTTGCCCTCCCCAAGCTCCAAGAAAGCCTCTGGAGCCTGGGGAGGGTGAAAAACGGGCCCACCAGGCCCACTGGAAATCAGGAAACGGGGGAGTGGGGGGGGTCGCGCATGCATGTGCAGGGGGGTGGGGCAAGTGAGGGACTTTGAATTATGGGTGTGGGCACACATGCACATGCAATAGCGCACACACGCACTATTTCGGCACCCGAAGGAAAAAAGGTTCGCCATCACTGCTATAGAAAGTTAGTTTTTTTAAACATTGATTGTCCTTCAGTGTCTGTAATGGAACTCCTTGAACTTTAAATGAATTATTTTCATTTTAAAGCCACACCCTTGTCCAACACAAATTTCTTCAGAACATATAATAATGTTTATATCCATGATCCCAAAATACGCCTAAAATTAGATACTGCCATTTTTGGTTTCGTATTATATACATTTCTATGTTTTAATAAACGCTATTGTGTGTGTATCAGTTCCATAGGTGAAGTTCAACTCATGAGATTCTTTTTTTCACAAGAGACAGAAGAAACATTTGTGATGGGAAGCTGTAGCACCTACCTCTGTGATGGCAAACCTATATCTGAGGGCACGCGAGGCGTTCCCCTATGTCAGCTCCAGTGCGCATGTGCGCGCTGGCCATCTGATTTTCAGCCTTCCGGAGGGTGTTTTCGCCCTCTCCAGGCTTCAGGAAACGCTTATGAAGCCTGGGGAAGGCGAAAATTGGCCCAACGGGCCTACCAGAAGTTCAGAAACGAACTTCCGTTTGGCCCGTTGGCCCATTTTTCGCCATCCACAGGTTCTGGAGGCTTTTCTGAAACCTGGGGAGGGTGAAAAATGGCCCAACGGGCCTACTGGAAGTCCGGAGGCTTCAGTGCATGCATGTGCGGGGGGCAGCGCAGTGGGGGTTGTGCATGCACATGCAGGGGGAGGGCATTGCATTATGGGTGTGGGCACACACGCGTGCGCTATTGCACACACGCGCAGGCCCTTTTGACACCCGAGCAAAAAAAGGTCCGCCAACGCTGACCTACCTCATAGCTGGTTTCTTACATAAATGAATGCAAAGTGCAGAAATGAAGGCAATAATAGGATATAGGAAAGAAACAAAAGAAATGTGCACTTCCTTTGCAATAAGTAATTGAAACTATATTGTCTCTGCTGTTTTATTCCTAATCTGTAATTTGGATTAAAAATAAAAGATACTCTTCAGTCAAGCTCACTATCTAGTGAATGTGTCCTTGTAGTTATTCTTGCTGGCATGTTGGAAGTCATGTGCCATTTGCTCCTTTGTTTTTCCAACTTCGTTCCCTAGCCAGAAGCCATAGAATTCCTGGGTGACTAGAAGCCTGAATTTATTTAGTTTCCATCATTAGACACAGTCGTCTAGGTTCTACTACCTGCCCAGCCATAAAATGGACAAAGATCTTGCAATTGTCAGCATTAAAACAATCATAACTATGAGTGGATGGCATAATCCTGATTAAGGCAAAGCCCATCTTACTAAGTGATTCTGGGCCATTTACAGTTCATTAGTTCATCTCATGGCTGTTGAATCTTCTCTAGAAGGGACAGATTTTGACAGATATAAAGCAGACAGAAAAGCAAAATGTATTGATTAACAAAATCTATATTGCCGATCAGCCAATATGAAAAATTGGGATTCAAGAATTTTCTGCTTATACTGCACTGAGTTGAATTCAAATTTAGTCTTATATAAAACATAGTTGGTTGGCCTTATATAACATAGTAAATCTACATTGTAGGGTGTTTGTTGATTAGTAAGAATTAGTATTTAGCTCTGTTTGCATATTTATATAGACTTGCATGATGGTTCATATTCATTCATACACATTAGCAATATGCAGCTATTTAGAACCAAAGTGGAGAATATGCTTTAGAGGGGATGTGAAAGCATTCACTGCAACATAGGGCAGCTCTTTAAAGAGACTTCACCTTTCCTAGGTTCACAGAGTAGCCCCAGAAGTCCAGGAAAATGACATTTCCATCAGGGATGCCATCTTATTGCAGCACCCCTAACTCAGTAGTGGGTTCTAAAACCCTTTACTACTGGTTCGTGCGCACGCGCGATGCTTCTGCGCATGCGCAAAAGCGTCCCAGGTGGGTGGGAGGAGCCTCCCACTGCCGGCGCTACCAATTCTAAGAATCGGGCCGAACCGGGAGGAACCCACCGCTGCCCTAACTCCCTAATGTGCATTTTCCTATGAATGCACAGCTACTGTGTTTGCTCGGAAAAACCCACAGGTTTTGAAGAAGACATCAACCAATATACCAAGCCCACCCATATCTGCTCCTAAACACCCTTTCCTTCAGAATCAAATATCTGCGTGTAACTAACAATGGCCAAATATATTTCATTTGGTTCGATTAGGAACATCCATTGCAAAATAGATGATCCTCCCAGAAATAGAAAGTTAGGAAATCCCTTCAAAGTAGGCTTTAGAAGAGAACCAGTATGGCAGTACTGGTTTTGGGCTTGGGCTGAAGGTCACTCTTAGCGATGGAAGCTCACCTATGACTTTGGCCCCTCCAATCAGTAGTTCTCTCTCAGTCAAACCTTGCCCATAGTTTGTTGGGGGGGGGGGGATAGGAACAAAGGAGGGATGGCAATTGGCAAAATATGTGCAACTGTGTCATCCTGTGTATGACATGACTTACATACCTTTGTCAGACCTCTGAATGCAACTTGAAACCTGGCATCTGACACAAGTATGTAAGCTGTAGCATTTGCATGATGATGTCACTTGTCAATTGGGCACAATTGTGGTTTCCTAAGGATATTGCTGAATAGGAGGAAATAGAGTATACACCACCTTGAACTCCTGGAGAAAAGGCAGGATATAAATCTAACAAATGCATACTAAACTATGTATCTTCAACATGACTACCCTCCCTGCCCATGAGTGAAATATGTCTAAATGTAATGCAGTTATGGGAATCCTAAAAGAGACCATCAGGAGAGCTGGAGTATATTCAATGAAACATATTTCTAAATATGCTAAAAGTTTAGTCAAAGCCTATACCAGTGATGGCGAACCTTTTTTCCCTCGGGTGCCGAAAGTGCATGTGCGCGTGCTATTGCGCATGTACGAGTGCCCACACCCATAATTCAATGCCTGGGGAGGGCGAAAACGGCCTCCCCCGCTCCCCCGGAGGGCCTCTGGAGGCCGGAAATGGCCCTTTTTCCAACTTCTGGGGGGCCTGGTAGGCCCATTTTTCATCCTCCCCAGGCTCCAGAGGCTTCCCTGGAGCCTGGGGAGGGCAAAAACACCCTTCCCAGTCCCCCCGGAGGCCCTCCGGAAGCTGAAAACGCCCTCCCAGAACCTCCCTGCGAGCCAAAAATCAGCTGGCCGGCGCGCACATGCGCGCTGGAGCTGAACTAGGCAATGGCTCGTGTGCCGGCAGATATGGCTCCGCGTGCCACCTGTGGCACCCGTGCCATAGGTTCGCCATCACTGGCCTATACCGTTTGTCCGAAACTTCACTCCGAAAAGTTTTATATTGAAATCAAACCTGCAGCCTCTGAGGTACTTAAATTGGTGTGTGGAGAATGCAGATGCTTCTCCATTGAACACTTCACCAGTGCAAGGTTGTTGTCAGAGCTTTTAAGCTTGTCCAGATCAGGAAACTGACCATACAAGAAGACCAAAACTAGGTTTAGACTAGTCTTACTGATTTAGACTACATTAACAGAATCAAATATTGAGCCTACTTCCACAACCATTCTCCATAGTTCTAGGAGTTCCTTATGGGTCTCCCTTCTAAATTCTAAATGACTATTTAAGCAACTGGAAAAAAGGGTTGTGGGCTGTATCCTCAGTTGCTCATAAATAGGATCTCAAAGCATTTCTCCTCCCACCCTGCTATTTCCCCATGATGCTTCCCTTTGTTCTGACGTTATTCAAAATTAGGTGTATAAAGGATGTTAAGTTTCGTGGTGCAAAGTCTGCCACCATAGCAAGTGTGGGAGGTGGTAAAGGTTCAAATCCTATCCCAAGGTCCTGGAACTTATTGTGTGGCTTTAGTTTGGCCGCTCTTTTTGAGTCCAATCTACATCACAGGGCTGTTGTTGTGGGGGAAAATATTTGAATCTTACGTAAATCAATGTTTCTCAAACTCAGCAACCTGAATATGTGTTGTTGGCTGGAGAATTCTGGAAGTTGAAATCAACACACCTTAAAAGTTGCTAAGACTGAGAAACAGTGTTGTACAGCATCTTCAGCTCCTGAAGAAAAGGCGGGATATAAATAGAATGAATAAATAAATGCTGCTTTAGTAATTAGCTTTTGTTTTTTAATCATCTTTTGAAAGAAAATGTATGTGTTTCTATTAAGAGGAGATGTGGTTTGTATTGGGTTGAGTCATGTGGTGTTGCAAGAGATTATCCTGCTTATAGTCATAAATTACAGAATTCTATTATTTGATTGGAACACGTTTCAGTTTAAGGACCTACGTGGGTAAAATCCTTGTAATGAGCAAAAGTCTGGAACAGCCTAAAACAGAATATTCAGTATTTTGTTTTTATTTTCAAATCAAATACCTATGCTGAGACTTGGTGAACATTTTATATTGTGGATTAATTAGAAATTAATGACACAAGTGCAACATTTTTTCTACTCGGTGCACAAAAATTGGCAGGTTCTTAGAAGATCACATTATTCTTGTTTTTCTTGTGCATAAAGATATTTGCTGGTGTACAAGAGAGAATATTTGTGACAAAGAATCCTTTTGGAATTTTGTTACTGACAGGGTTCGCCAGATTCCTTTGGCCTACTACTGACAGATATTTTAAAATATTAACAGCAGGAAAAACCTGAGGGGAGGGAGTTCAAATAATTCTAATGAATTAGCAGAGAAACAAAGCAAAGAATATTATGATGGAGGATTGTTTTTATACTGATTTCCTATCTTCCAGAACAGGGGTGGGTTGTGGATCATTTTGCTGCTGGTTCGCTTAGGGTTGTGCCAGGTGCAGTGTGTGCACTTTGCGCGCGTGTGCGCCCCCGCAGCAATCAAAAATTAGCTTCTACACATGTGCAGAAGCAAAATCCAAGATGGCGGCACCCACGGACCGGCACCAACAGAACCGGCTCTGTGACGTCATCACCGATTTACTAATAGTTCTAAAGAACCGGTTAGAACTGGTAGGAACCCACCTCTATTCCAGAGGTTTGTTTATATATGTGATTATTTGTTCTCTCTCTTGCTTTGCAGAAAATTCAGTCTGTAGCTGTTCTAAACTCTCTTAAAATCTGCCAGATTAAGGGGGTGACAGGGAGAGAAAGGAATTTATGCAATTGGATAGAGATCAGAGTATGCAAGAACCAAACTCAAAATTCACAGAATATATTAGGCAACATTAGTGAAGCTAGTCTTTTATCTTGTTCATACCTGCTTCTTAATTAGGTTTTTCTTAAATTCTCTGTTGAATGCCAACATATAGAAGAATTCTTTGTTGACAAAATTAACCCCAATTTTTTCTCTGGTACCACTGGGAGAATGTTTTAATGCTGTCCAGTTAGCACAAATACTATTCATATATACAGTAATCCCTCGCTATATCACGGTTCACCTTTCACGGTCTCGCTGCTTCACGGATTTGCATCGTGCATTGTGTTCTGCATTCTGATTGGCTGATTGGTAAAACAGCTTGCCAAGAGCAGTGAAATACACGTGAGGCCAGGGGTGAAATCCTCCCGGTTCGCACAGCTCAACAACCTGGTGGAGTTCGCGGCGCGGGGCTTCCCCCACCCGCTTCCCCCGCCCACCTGGATGTCGGCATCTGCGTTCTTTTGCCCTCTGCGCATGCGCAAAGCTGAAGTTACTACTTCACGGATTTCGCCTATCATGGGTTCTTTTTGGAACGTAACCCCAGCGAAAAACGAGGGATTACTGTATTATGAATTTATAATGTTATACTATTCTACTGCACTTTTTATAAAGAAGAAAGCATTTCAGTCTCTGTCAGAACCGGGGTAAAAATTATCGCAATGATCATCTGCTTATTATGTCATAGTGGGCTTTAATTTAAAAAGTAGGGAGAAAGCTGTCAAATTCTTAAATGTTATCAGTGCTAGGCCATTGGTGGTTAAGTCTGAATTTACTTGTATTTGTATACTTTGTATAGTTCAGGGGTCCTCAAACTTGGCATAGCTGGCTGGAGAATTCTGGGAGTTGAAGTCCACAAGTCTTAAAGTTGCCAAGTTTGAAGACCTCTGGTATAGTTGATTAACTAAAAAGAGTTAATGATGAATAAAGCAACCTTCCCAATCTGATTCAGAGGGCACCAGATTAGGGGAAAGCTTGATAAAAGACTTCTAGTTCAGGTTTATGTTTTCAGTTTCATATGAACTGAGATACTTTTCAAGAGAAATGAGCTATATTGATATTTTGCTAATTTCTCATTTCAAACCATTGTCAGGAAGTCTCAAATTTAATGATTTCAATTTTTGCCAGAAAGATTTGTTTACATTATTATTTTCATAAAAAGAATTCACATATTTTCTAAGCAATCTTAGTACATCGTAATCACATCTCAGGGATACAGTTTTAGTTTTTAGACAATACATGCCAACGTTATAATTCTCATTTCTTTTTTCACATCAGAGTTCATTAAACAGTTGTGTGGCAAGTCATTTTATTTAGTAAGGAAACAAATATGTAGTTGTTAAATCATTAAGAGGTGAACCAGCTCCAATTCAATTAATCATGGATGTCAGAAAACATTTCTGTCATAATGTGCTAGGACAGTCATCACCACAATCACCAAACAGGATTTTAAACTGTGTGAATATAACTTGTCTGTTCTGGTTAGCCTTCGCTTAACAAACAACCCAAACGAAACCAAAACATGAAGGACCATGTCTTCTCAATTGTCAAGTATAAGCCAGCCTGATTGATGCAAAGCAATAGAGCAGTGTTTCTCAACCTTCCTAATGCTGTGACCCTTTAATACAGTTCCTCATGTTGTGGTGACCCCCAACCATAAAATAATAAAATTATTAGGAAACTCAGGGGTGCGTTCTAACTTACCTCGCTGCCGGTTTGCTTCCTCCTGTGCTGCGTGGCCTCACCTCGTGGGCGCGCATGCACTTTGTGTGCACACTCATGTGCAGTGCTGAATTTTTAAAAAAAAAATTGCAAAAAAAAGCTGAAAACAAGATGGCGACACATGCGCAGTGCCAGAAATTTGGCTTCTGCGCATGCTCAGAAGTTCCCACGGTACAGATTTTTTTTTTTGCAGTAGTCTGCATGTGGGTGGATCTGCCTGGAGACGGATAGAGGAGCGGTGTCTCGGTTCCTAAGACCATCGGAAATATGTGTTTTCTAATGGTCTTAGGCAACCCCTGTGAAAGGGTTGTTTGACTCCCAAAGGGGTCGCGACCCACAGGTTGAGAACCGCTGCAATAGAAGGGGTGGGATAGACATATTATAAAATGTTATTAAGAAATAAAAATTAAATTGACAATTTCAGTGAAGTCAACCTTTGGGATTTTAAATATTGGGTGGTTTATTCAGAAGAACATGGTGTTCTTTCATTTTCTGTGGACATGAAATACAAGTTCCCCTGCTTTTCCAAGTAATTGTTATTAAATTGGAATGCATGCCACTTATTGTCAGCTTTAAAGCAGCACATAAGCCAAAAAAAATAAAGTTTCAATTCAAAATGAATTACTATGAAGAAAGATTAGATTTAGATTATTATTAGAGTTGGAAGGGACCTTGTAGGTCATCTAGTCCAACCCCCCACTAAAAGCAGGAGTCCCTACACCATTTCGGATAAGTGGCAGTCCAATCTCCTTTTGAAAGTCTCAAGTGTTGGAGCTCTCACAGCCTCCGCAGGCAAGCAGTTCCACTCTGAATATTGCAGAAGAGGTACTGCTGTAACAATAAAGATGTTTATCCTCTGGACCTTAGGTGGATACGGGTATCCCTTGACCTACAACCATTTGTTTAGTGACTATCTGAAGCTACAAAAAAGGCGCTGAAAAAATGATGTTTGAGTGATTTTCACACTTACTGCCGTTGCAGCACCCCAATGGTCATATGATCAAAATCACAAGGCAACTTGTTAAATTGTGGGCAAAGATCGCAGGAGACAGACTTCAGAACAGCTCTTTTTATTAGCTCACTCAAGCAACAACCAGCAGCTTGCAGTCTGACAGATAGCCCTTTTATAGGGAGCTGTCAGACACAACAACCAATAGCGTATGAGCATTCAAACACATGACCAGGGTGGCAACAACAGTTCAGGTAGAGTTCAACTATAAACATAACAACAACAGTTCAGTCAGAGGTCGTCTAGTCAAAACAAGTTCATGGTTCAGTTATAGGTCAGTCAGAACACAACACAACTGGTGCGTATTTATGACAGTTGCACTGTCCCTGTGTCATGTGATCACCATTTGTAAGCTTCCCAGCAAGCAAAGTCAATGGGGGAAGCCGCATTCACTTAACAACGGCATGATTCACTTAACAACTGCAGCTGTTTGCTTAACAATTGTGGCAAAAATGATCATAAAATGGGACAAAGCTCACTTAACAACTGTCTTGCTTAGCAATGGAAAACTTGGACTCCATTGTGATTGTAAGTTGGGGACTATTTGTACTTCCATATAAAAGTAAATAATGCAGTTTACTCTTTTTTTTTTACATCTCATTATCAGATGCACCGACAAAAGGGAAACTGCAAAGTCTGTTTACTTGCTGTATTTTGACTATATTAAAATGAAAATTCAGTAACGTATCAACCAAACTTTTATTTGAAAGGTTAAGAGAAGCACATCCAAACGTTATGCATAAGGGAACGTGTATTTCTTTAAAGCAGCATGGCTAGAATATTTAGTAACCTGGAGATGCTACAAGTACAGGCATGCCATCTTCAGTATCTCCAAAGAAGGAACAATTTTCATGATGATGCTTTATTCAAGCAACCAGGCTTTGTATTTCTTTAGCGCTGTTTGCTATTTTATGTACAGGCTTGTCGTACAGTAACGGGAACTTTATTAAACTATTCGTGGGTAAGGTCTCTTTCACAGTTTGCAGCAATGACAGGCTTGTTTCTTCTACAACTCACGGTGGACGTTCTAGATACATTTGCTGAGAACTGAATGAATGTGCTCACTTTTCATTTCACCTTCTGCACTTGGCCCTCTCCAGACCCTCACACCTCATACACAAGTCCAAAACGTAACATTTTTTGACTCTGCATTTTTAAGGATAAGCATTAAGGTCCTGGTGATGTATGGACTCTGTGCCTGATGTGCAGAGTAGGACTGACTACATCAATTATTCCCAGATTTCCCTAGGCTACATAAGTAAAACATAGGTTATTTTGTTTGAGTTTTTCACTGACATCTTCGATATTTGACTTTTTACTAACTTTAAGATACAAAAATGTAAAAGAAAGAAAATACAGTGATACCTCGGTACTCGTCATTAATTGGTTCCAGGGGGTGCGATGAGTATCAAATAATTTTTTCCATAAGGAATAATATAAATAAATTTAATGCATTCCCAAACAAAAAACAATGCACATTTTAAGGCAATGTGTAAAAAGACAGGATTGTATATCATTACTTTACATGAGAAATAAACCTAAAAATTAATAAATACTTAGATTACCATATTTTTCCATCTATAAGATTCCCCTATGTATAGGACGCCTTCGGTTCTCCTCTCGCGCCCCCCGTGTATAAGACGCCCCTCCATTTTTAGGTAAATATTTTTAAGAAAAAGTATCTTATACATGGAAAAATACGGTAAATAAAATAAAAACTTCACTTTACCTGTACTGATGAGAAAAAAATGTGCAAAAATACACAAAATGACCACAAACACTAAGGAGACGATGAGGGGATGTGTACATGCAGAGACCACATGACTAATATGTAACCGTTTGTTTTGGCTAGAAAGGGTAGAGAATCACGAGGAAACTGACATTGACAAGTTCTATCCTGCATGTTGAGTACCAAACAAATGACGAGTACCAGGATAAAATTTTTTCGTCAAAATGTGTCGAGTAAATTCGATGAGTTTCAAAGTAGTCGAGTACCAAGATATGACTGTATACAAGAAACTGAAACAAACAGTAAGAGAAACAGAAATCGAAGGAAAAAAATGTTATCAGATGTACAGAAAGCAACCCTGTTTTTAAACACAACATTAAACATAGACCACATGGAGTAATAAGCGAACCAATTTGGTGTAATTGTTAAGATACCAGGATAGAAACTGGGAGATTGTGAGTTTTAGTCCTGCTTTAGGCACAAGGCCAGCAGGATAACCTTGGGCCAGTCATTGTCTCTCAACTCTAAAATGTAGGCAAGGGCAAACCACTTCTAAAATGTTGCCAAGAAAATTGTAGGGACTAGTCCAGACAATTTGTCAATAGTTAAAATTGACTTAAATTGCAGAAAATAATAACAGCAAAGCTTCGCAGAGTCACTTTTCAGAGTGAAATGGGCATATAAATTTAATGAATAAATAAATAAATAAATGAGACGAAACATGGAGTCATGTTGATCAGTCTTTCTATTACATTGAAGCAGTGACTTCAGTACAAGACTGAATCATAATAGGCTGTTTTTGTTTTGCTGTATTCCTTGCTTGATAAGTCAAAGTTTTTCATGCATTGGTAAATTCCCAGTTCCTGGTATAATTCAACACTATGCTGATATCTTTACATACCATTTCCCCCAAACAATATTAACAGATTCATGGATATTAATCTAAAATGGGTCAGTGATGGGACAAGCATGTATTATATGTATCTATCATTTTACACTTTCTGAATAAAAAAGTTGACAGCTACCGGTATCTCATTCTAAATATGCTCTAAGCCAGTGATGGCGAACCTTTTCTCCCTCGGGTGCCGAAAGTGCGTGCGCGCACGCTATCACGCACATGCGAGTGCCCACACCCATAATTCAATGCCTGGGGATTGCAAAAACGGCCTCCCCTGCCCCCGCAGAGGTCCTCTGGAGGCCGGAAACGGCCTGTTTCCCAACTTCCGGAGGGCCCAGTAGGCCTGTTTTCCCCCTCCCCAGGCTCCAGAGACTTCCCTGGAGCCTGGGGAGGGCAAAAACACCCCCCGGAGGCCCTCCAGAAGCCTAAAATGTTCTCCCAAAGCCTCCGTGTGAGCCAAAAATCAGTTGGCCGGCGTGCACATGCACGCTGGAGCTGAGCTAGGGTAACAGCTCGCGTGCCGGCAGATATGGCTCCGCGTGCCACCTGTGGCACCCGTGCCATAGGTTCGCCATCACTGCTCTAAGCTTTCCAAAAAAGAAAAATAAGTTTATTGTTGGATTTATTTTAAAATAATAAACTGCCCTTGAAGAGCATGTGGAAGATACCGCTGGTGCAGAGTGTGGTGGCAAAGGCAATTGGGGGGGGGGGTTTGCCAAGAATGTCCCCAGTAACCACCACCACTCCGCGAGCTGCATTCGGTGCTGGTCTTTCAGTTGCAATTCAAGGTGTTTGTGATCACCTTTAAGGCCCTTTATGGCTTGGGGCTAGGTTACTTGAGGGACCATCTCATTCCACTGGGATTGGTGGAGGTGGTTGATTGAGTAACAACAGATCCCGCCTCCCCCCCACTCCACCCCTGTCCTCCCCACATGTCCTTAGGTTTTAATGTTTTATTTTAATTACGTTTTAATTGTATATGTATAGATGTATTTTTATTACTGTAAGCCTCCCAATAAGATGGTAAGATGGGGGACCTATGATAAGATGGGGGGACAATAAATTTAAGGAAGGGAGGGGAGGGGAAGGAAGGAAGGGAGAGAGAGAGAGAGAGAGAGAAAGGAAGGAAGGAAGAAAGAAAGAAAGAAAGAAAGAAAGAAAGAAAGAAAGAAAGAAAGAAAGAAAGAAAGAAAGAAAGAAAGAAAGCTCCATAACTGATTTCTTTCTGCAATAGGGTTTTTACGTTCCAAACATAAATATCTTGCAAAATAAATGTTAATATAAATAATGCTTCTTTTTAGAATTATTTTTTCTGTCTTTATAAGCCACTCAGAGTTTGCTGGGAAATCAAACACATATTCTGATAACAGAGCTCCGAAGTGTATAGGTAAGGGGCTCTTTCCTTAGCTAATTTGGGAGCTTCCATTCAATCAGTGGCAGACGTGCCAATATTGGCAGAACAGCTTTGCTTTGTTCTTTTCACTGCTAATGAAATGTTTGCTTTTGCAGGTGTGCTTTTAACTCAAGCCTGATAAGCCAGCCTTCCCTTTGCTTCCTCCAAAACATTGCAGCAGCCATGGCTTGGGTTCTGTAACTTGTTATTCAAGAAATGAAACAACTTGGAAACATTCTGTATAAGGCTATTGTTAATAACCTAACTTTTCAGGGAGTCAACTTATAACACAGTCATCAGGCCTTGCTTTAATCAAAGGCACAAAATAGGAGTGCCACCCTTAAAGTATGTCAGCTGATCTTGACCAGTGGGACATGTGTTAGTTGTAACTCATACTTTCCTAAGAAGTATGCTAAATTACTAAGTTTGGATGCTTTTTCTGCAAAGAGGGTAGCTCATATACCCTCTATTCTGAGCAAGAGATTACTTAAAATACAGAGACACGTAAATGCTTTTCTTTCTGTGGTCTAATAGTCAAAGACTTTGGTTTACCAAAATCCATTGTTTTATGGCATGAATCCAACCAAATGAAGGTATTTTTTAATTTTAACAACATGCTTTGAGTATTTTTAACCCACACCTACCTGATGTTCCATAATCAACCTTAATAAAGATTAGGTAGATTTCTAAAAATATGACTAGGCACGTCCTAGAACAGTTATTAGACTGTGATGTGAGTGGTGGTTAAACACACCCTATCTTTAATTGGCACATGCTTTTATAAAGGATTAGCTTTATTTGAGAGTTGTAGATTTTAAATGGTGGTAAACATGGCTTCAGTGAGGAATATCCTTAAGTGTAAGCCATAGCTAGAGTAAATATTTGGGTAGAAATTATTGACAATTTTTGTGAAGTCTAGATGTCAACCTGATCAGGAACAAAATATAGGTTTGAAGGAAAGACAACAATACCATACATGTTTTCTACATTGTCCCTTCTGAAGATTTACACTACTCATGTCCTTATTATTTTAAAAATATTTACAATATTTACAATATTTTAAATGGCTTACAGTATTCAAGCACTCTCTACCTTACTTCTCTTTTGTGAACTGTTTATCTTTTATGCTTCCTCCTCAATTACTGTATGTAGTTACCTTTATGATATGGAAGGAATGGAATCCAATGTTCTCCATCAGCAGAAATAGGAAAATCCTACTTAGCAGAACCAGGAAAAGTTAAACACTTAAATTAAATGGTAGTTTGTGTATTGAAACCATAAAGGTTTTAAATGTAACGTAGGCTGTACTTGGTAGTTTGAAAGAGATAAACAATATTATGTATTGCTAACAGTGTGATTCTTTGTCACATACTTCGGTATTTGTGCATAGGTATTAATAGACATTTAGTTGAAGTAAGATAATTGAGATTAATAGTTCGGCTCTTTTTGATGATGAACAGTAATCTTAAAACCATTCTATTGTTGCCAATAGTCTTCCAAGCCCAAGTGCTTCTCATTATGATTAAATCTCTTTACAGCAATGGGATATGCCATAAATGAATTTGCCCATCAGTACTGTCATTTGAGGGGGGGGCTTGTTGGGACCCTTTCCCCAAAGATACATGGATTTTGATGGTTTATTCATGTCTACTGATTCGAGGTTTGACTTTTGTTGATTGTACAGCTTTGTTTTTATTCATGCACATTCCCCAAATCCATTGGAATTGGGACAGGTAATAATTAGTTAATAAAGTAAGTGTGAGAGAAAGTTGGAAGAAACTTCTGCTAATAAATCTATATCTTGGTTTTCTGGTTTAGTGGGTGTGTATTTATACAGTGGAGAAGAACAGAAATGTCTACACTTATCAATTGATAAGGAGCAGAATTAGCAGTGTTCTAATAGTTCTAATGTTTGTGTTCTAATGGTTGTGTGCAAATGAGACCCAGTATGATGGCGTGATTATGAAATAGATTGGCTCTGGAGAGACCTGTGTTCTAGCTCTTAAATACAGTTCTGTGCGTGACTTTGGGCCAGTCACTCTCTCAATCCAACATATTTCACTGGACTGTTGTGGTGTAAATACTGTAGTAGGAGGAAGTGTTCTGTATGCCAACTTGCACACTTGAAGGAAAGGTGGGAGATAACTATTAATGAATACATTTATACATCAATAAATGGAATAGGCCAAATGATTGACTGAGTTGAAATACAAAATCTTCCTGAATTCTGACAGTAACACTTTATTGTAAAATGGGAAAAGGTAATTAGGTTATCAGACTTAACCCATGTCACATGCAGCATTTTCTGGTAGCAATAATGATGTGATACTGGTGACTTTTATCACATTTTGGTCAATATGCCAGAAGCACAACAAAACTCAATTTTAACCCAAACATCCTCATGCTATTCTGTGCAAACTGAGATGCCTGAACCAAAGACTACCTTGCAAGCCAAAATACAGTTTCCTGTACCCCACCTAGGAAGTACATGCACCTGCAGTAAGTAAATACTCATTTTTAAAATATTGAAAATTTCACTGTTCCGAAATTACTTGGACCAAATTATTTACCGGTAATTTCCTGTTAGAAATTAGTTTAAGACTTGTCTTAAAGGAAAGTGCTCTGGCCTTCCTGAGTTTTGTGCTTCTGATTTTGAAAAATGGAATTCCTAATTTTGTGGAGTCTGGCATAAGTCAGTTTTTTTAGATGATTTTCTTCTATCCTGACCGCTGTTCAGAATCAGATCCAAATACTATTAGTATACTTAGGAAAAAAAATCTGCTTAAGTGAAATTGGGAAAAATATGGTTTTTCACTTGAGTTCACTTTTTATCTTATCAAATCAGGTTTTCATTCAATAATATTTGTCATCAAGTGGAATTCAAATATGGGTATTTTGGTTTATCTGGTGTGCTTAGTATGAATCAATTCTCATAGATGGCTAGGAGCTGATGTCTACAAATTAAATTTAGTAGAAAGTGAAAGGAAAAGCAAGTCAGGTCAGACCTTGTAATACAGTATATAACGTGAGAATCCTTCTGACTCAAGACTGTAAGGAAGCATGCTACTAATTTGAAGTGGCAGTGATGTGCAGGACCCTAATAATCCAACATACTGATAGTAGTGTAAAATTGTCTTGCTTGTAAGGATGAACTGAGGGGAAGCAGGAATTATGGTGATACGTTTTAAGACCGAAACAGGAGAAGAAACATGTATGGTCACTTAATACAAGTTTGGGCTTATGTACACCATTGAGCCTTTCAGTATTGGAAATGTAAAGATTCCAGGTTTCTCTGTGTTATGTGTACATACCTAGTGAAAGAAATAAAACTGAGCTGCCAAGACCACGTAGGAGTGCAGTGTAATGTATTTCCATTAGCACATTTAATGTGTATCCCCATTCCATTAGCACATTTAATGTGTATCCCCATTCCATTAGCACATTTAATGTGTATCCCCTATAACAGTGATGGTGAACCTATGGCACGCGCGCCACAGGTGGCACGCGGAGCCATATCAAAGGGCATGCGAGGCATTGCCCTATGTCAGCTCCAGTGCACATGTGCGCACTGGCCAGCTGATTTCGGCCTTGGGGAAAGCCATTTCGCCCTCCGGAGGCTTCAGGGAAGCTTCCCTGAAACCCCGGAGAGCGAAAAATGGCCCAACGGGCAAACTGGAAGTCTGTTTTTCCGAACTTCCGGTTTGCCCGTTGGGCTGTTTTTTCACCGTCCCAGGCTTCAGTGAGGCCTGTGTGCATGCACGGGGGCAGGGGGGGTGCGCATACGTGGGGGGAGGGAATGGGTGTGGGAACATGCACATGTGCTAGCATGCGCACACCCTGCCTTTTGGCACACGAACCAAAAAAGGTTCGCCATCACTGCCCTATAATAAGACATTCAAGAAATTTCCCAATGTACAGTATTTATACGGCTAGGAATAAAGGTAGAGGATGCAATGTGAGATCCTTTCCTACATGCATGGTGAACATGACGTCTGCAAATCTTTAATAGCAGCTCTGCTCTGAGTGACTTGACCAGGATGGAAGGAGAACTGGGCTTAAGTATGGAAGAATCAGACGTATTGCAAGCTGCTGGCCGACTGTTTCTCCCATTGTAGGATTTTTCTTTTTCTGGCTGGATATAGCTCATTGCAGTCTCAAACTTTATTTTGCCAACTCCTGACAGTGTGCCAAATTGGTCCCATTATGTTCTTGATGGATGAACAGGAACTGTTGCTCAGATTCAGTTTCAGCTTATTTTGTTCCATCCAGACAGTTTCCATGTATTGAGACAGGACAATAACAGCATCTCCTGTCTGACCCAGAAGGGTGATGTATAGTTGGGTATCATCAGCATATTGTTGTTAAGAGATGGGTCTTGTAGCATTGGGAAGATGTTTGGCCCTATTTATATAGTGGATTGAAGATTAGATGTTCCTTGTGAGTGAAGAACATTTTGCTTATAGATATAAGATTATGCATGGATGAATGATGAAAAATCGGCCAATAAGGAATAAAGAAGAAGAAGAAAAAACCCAATGATGTCACACCCTGAACCAGTGGATAACCTGGAGCAGGAGCTTCATGTTGACATTAAAAAACAGCAGAAAAAATACCAAGTCCTGTTCCCCCCTCCCCCAAAGGAGTAGCTGTCTCGCCAACCTCTCCTCCCCCTATATCAGGGGTAGGCAAAGTTGGCTCTTCTATGACTCGTGGACTTCAACTCCCAGAATATATCAAATGGAAATGCCAGCTAAGGAAAGAGTGGAATAATTGTAATACCAGACTTCTCTTAGCTGGTCCAGAGGGGATACCATGGTTGATGGTGCTGAAAGCCACTGAGAGCCCAGGAAGCATTTGCCACTTTTATTCATAAAACAACAAACCTGAACTTTGACTGAAACAGGTTCAGATAGCCTTCTATCTCTAGACTTCTCCATGGCTGTCAATGACCACAATCTCCATAACCTTTATCCTGAAAAGAAAAGTTAGAGACAGAGTTATAGTTATTAGGGACTGCTGGGTTCAGATAGGCCACGCAGGGGTGGGCAAACTATGGCTCTTTGAGGACCTGTGGACTTCAACTCCCAGAATTCCTGAGCCGGAATTCTGGGAGTTGAAGTCCATAGGTCCTCAAAGAACCATAGTTTGCCCACCCTTGAATAGGGCCTCTGAAAGTGGAGATATACCACAGCTTATTTTAAAGTTGCTGGCAACACCTCTTCCTGAAGCAAGGCATTGATAATTTTCTGGAGCCATTTTATCCCCTTTCATATTTCAAAGTGGACAGGAAGGGAATGGCTCAAGTTCTAAGTGTTAAAAGCCTCTTGTCTTTTTAAGAGGCCAAATTGAATTCCATTTAATTAATATTTAGAAAGAGTAATTATTCTTGCGGCACATAGAGACTTTTAGATTTGTTGCAGAGTTGTAACAGGGTTGGGTGGACTACAAATATAAAATTAAACACATCGAGTCTAATCCAAAACCACAGAAAATGTGATTTTAAAAAAAGAGTGCCAGAGGACATACTGTTAATTTTGATGTAATAGATTAACGTGTCTGCTCTTTGGGCCAAAGCAGTGGAATTTAGTTGGCTTCACGATTCCGAATGGACAACAATAGAATAAAGGGAAAAAAGAATTGATATTCTTGATAATTGGGAAGGAAGCATTCTAACCTTATCAGTGATATAGTATTATCTTGTGTCCTCCTCTGTCTCCCAATAAGCTACCTCCCCAAGGCCAGTTTTAATGCAGATAATCAGGTTAAAGATATCTACTTCCACAGTGAGTATATCATTTGGATTTTGTACTTTGCATGCTGCATTTTTAGTATTGGGGGTGGCGATTACCAACCATTGTATTATTGGATAACAAGTCATGTGCCTGAAATGGATCTCTAGGAACAACATACACCTTCAGACATCTGTTGTCTTCTCCTCTTTGGATAAACCAATAATTATGGCAAGATGTAAAACTGATAGAATTTAAAACTGGTAAGATTTCAAACTTGTAATATTTTGAACGGTTCAGTGTAACTTGTCATACACTCAGGTGTTAAATAGATTTTAAACTCATTGAGTTCAATGGAGCTTACATAGGTACAGCCTAAATATATTTTTATGCTGATTTTACAAATTTAAATATCTAAAAGGTTAATAAGCTTGATGTAAGGTTGAATTATGATCAAGCAAACCGCAGCACTTTTTGAAATGATGCCTCCCTCCTCATTTCACCCTGCTTAATCAAATCTGTCCCATATTTTGGGACTCCTTAGAACAGATGTTAGGGGACGTGTTGGCTCAGTGGCTAAGATGCTGAGCTTATCAATCAGAAAGGTTGGTAGTTCGGCGGTTTGAATCCCTAATGCCGTGCTGAGCTCCCGTTACTTGCCCCAGCTTCTGCCAACCTAGCAGTTCGAAAGCATGCAAAAAAGCAAGTAGAAAAATAGGGACCACCTTGGTGGGAAGGTAACAGCGTTCTGTGCGCCTTCGGTGTTTAGTCATGCCGGCACATGACCACAGAATCATCATCAGACAGCGTTGGCTCTTCGGCTTTGAAATGGAGATGAGCACCGCCCCCTAGAGTCGGGAACGACTAGCACATGTGTGCGAGGGGAACCTTTACCTTTATCTTAGAACAGATGTTAAGATGCCTGGAGACTGCAGAGGAAATGGAAGCTTGCTTTTTTCTTGACACCATCCCATGAACGGACCGATTGAATTCAACCCTAATTTTAGTTCTGAAAAAGAACTTTTATGTCCTCACATTGGAATGAATATTTTGCAAACAAACTGGGTTCACCCAGTCACATGCCTGGCATCAGTCACTTATAGAATTGTTCTATTTCATGATTTATGGTAAAGTAACTTTCAGATTCTGTGTATGTTTGTGTGTGTGTGTGTGTGTGTGTGTGTGTGTGTGTGTGTGTGTGTGTGTATACTGAATTTCAGCTATGTATGGTTGGGTGCACAGAATAGGTCCAAGTTGTAAAGGTCACTTGTTTTGATATGAAGCTAATGGGAAGCAAATATCTGTAGACACGCAAGAGGGATGGCCTCATACAGGTTGCTAAGCAACAGACCACAAGAATTTGTTCACTCACAAGGCCATGTCGCCTGTTCAGTTTGTTTATGTCAAGCACTCCACCACCCAGTATGACAAACGAAGGTAAGGCGGTGGGGGAAACGTAGCATGACTGTAGCAGTTGTAATTCTCCATTCTGCTTGTGGTAAATAAATGATTCTGCACCCCTGCGTCTTTTTGTCTCTCCTTCCTTAGGGGAAAAAAGAAAGAAAGAAAAGAAAGTAGAAGACTGGCTGCCTGCCAATTATCACCTTTCCAAATCAGATTGTGTTTGGTTTCGGTTAGACTGCCTGACTGACATGGAATTTGTGGAATTCCACTTTGCATGTGTGGAATTTAGAACAAAACCTCTTTCATTAAAGTACAAAGGCCATCATGTTCAAATCATTAGTTTTACGACATGCTCTTGGGACTAATTATTGCCAACTTGGGCACTGAGTTTCTGTTAAACTTTCTTTGGTATTTGATTTGTGCTTCAGAACAGGTTGATAATATGTATCACTTTTTCAGAAATAGTAAAATATTAAACATGCCCCACAGTTAGAAAGGTGAGAGGGCATTAGCCTTTCACTTGAATCCACTTCACGGCCAAAGCTACTTTTAACTAGTTACTGCTTAATAGCGTGTTGCAGTATAGATTACCCAGAAGAAAACACCTTAATCTCAATTTACTATCTGTAAACCAGACTTTGACCTGTATCTATCAAGTGTTCTTGAACACAGTTGCTGCCATTAGCAAAGCTTTATATAAACTAAATGCAAAATGTGTATGAATTAGTCCAGAATAATATGTCACCTTTTGACTTTTTGTTCCCTTTGCATGTAGGGTCCCCTCATTCTATAAACCTGGTTTCCCCTGTTTTGTGAATATGTTTCAGGGATCTCCGTCTCAAATCACCAGGGAAAAAACAATATAAGGCAACTCATATATTCTTTCTCTAACTTCTGACTGAACAATGCCACTGTGTTTACATGGCTCTATAATTCAGGCTTATGGCATTAGAAATAGCATAGTAGCTGAAGGAAGAATCTAAAAATAATGTCAGTGTAGTGATAAATAAATACATTTTAAATCTAAATTATATATTGAGTTTTCAATTAAGCAGAGATAGATTATGCTTACATAGTCTTTGTTATTATAACTGACAATGAAAACATTTATGTCTTTTACAGTACTGTTGCTTGAGAAGGTAGAAAATGATGATATTCACAACAAAACTCTGAAAATCACAGATTTTGGTTTGGCAAGAGAGTGGCACCGAACAACCAAAATGAGTACTGCAGGCACCTATGCATGGATGGCTCCTGAGGTCATCAAATCATCCATGTTTTCTAAAGGAAGTGACCTTTGGAGGTAAAGTGTTTAAATGACTTCTATATAACTAAATAAAATTTGAGTCAACCTTATGTTCAGTGGTTTTCTCTTAGTATGCATGCAAAATAACCTTAATAGGTTCTATTTTTTTAACTGACGGGTTTTTTTTTAAATAGGAGAGGCTTAATTTTTAGATTTAAGCAGTAATTGCATAGTGCTTTTAAACTATAAAGGATTTCAAAGCAGTTCACAATAATAAACAGGTTCTGAAACTCATTCAAGCCTACATAATTCTAGATGTGGAATTTTAGACATTACTCTGTGGATTCTGTGATAGGAAAAGGATATTTTGTGAGTACAATAATTCACAAAACTCTCCCATGTATTTAGTAACAGTTTCTTTTATTCTATAAGTGTTGCTTGTGGAGAATAGTACACATGGTTCTTAGCCATAGGACTGTTGGAGACAGTACAGGTAGTCCTCGACTTATAACAGTTCACTTAGTGACTGTTCAAAGTTACAACGGCACTGGGGGAAAAAACCTTATGACAATTTTTCACACTTACGACCGTTGCAGCATCTCCACGGTCACATAATCAAAATTCATATGCTTGACAACTAGTTCATATTTATAACCGTTGCATTGTCATGGGGTCATCTGATCCTCGTTTTGTGACCTTCTGACAAGCAAAGTCAATATGGAACCCAAATTCACTTAACTAACTTAACAACTGCAGTGATTCACTTAACAAATGTGGCAAGAAAAGTCGTAAAATGGGGCAAACCCATTTAACAAATGTTTCACTTAGCAACATAAATTTTGGGCTCACTTGTGGTCGTAACTCGAGGGCTACCTGTAGTGAGTTTGCACACCGCACTAAGATTTAATGTGGATCTGTTTTCTACACAGCATGCTTAAATAAACCATAGCTTAGCACAGGGTGCAAAGGCTCTCGCCTCCTTCCAATATTTTTGCTGGAAGATGAAAAGGCATGTCTGAAAGGACAGATCTTCTTCAGGGAACTTTTTGTCAGGCCAACAATATTCTAAAAGTGATCTAATACCCTGTTTAATTAAATGGATGTATGCTGTAATAAATCTGACACTCATGTATTAATAAAGGTGTGTTGAAATAGCTCTCAAAAACTTAATAGCTAGTGACAAGACAATATGAATCCCGACATTAAAAAAGTAACATTTTATGCCAAGAGACAATGCTACCAAATTTAATTACGGAGAGTAAGCCACTTTGTCAAGTTCTCTGGTTTGAGCAGTTATTCTGCCTTGGCTTCCTGGTTTGGATACATTACTTCCGATTTTCAAGTTTTATAAGCTGGATCAGAGACAGTGTCAAACCCATGTTGTTGTTTTTTCATGGCAAAAGAAACATAGGGTTTATGTATTCTTGTAATGCAATTGCAAAGAGGCCTTCTAAGGCTTTATCTTCTACTGCAGTGATGGAGAACCTATGGCACGTGTGCCACAAGTGGCATGCGGAGCAAGATCGGTGGCCATGCGAGCCAGCTGATTTTTGGGTCTTCTGGGCCCACTGGGAATTGGGAAACAGGCTGTTTCCATCCTCCGGATGAGGTGGGGAAGGCCCGTTTTTTGCTCTCCCCAAGCTGCAGAGCCTTTCTAGGAGCCTGGGGAGGGCAAAAACGGCCTTCCCCCACCTCCCTGGAGGACCTCCGGAGGCCAGAAACTGCCCATTTGCCAACTTCCAGTTGGACCGGAAGTCCCGTTTTTTTTGCTTTCCCCAGGCTCCTTGGAAATTGGCAAACGGGTGGTTTCCGGCCTCCGGAGGACCTCCGGAATTATGGGTGTGGGCACGCACACCTGCGACCCCCCCTGCGCTCCCCCCCTTTGGCACTCAAACCAAAAAAGGTTCTCCATCACTGTTCTACTGTATATTAGCATACTTGCCATGTTATCCGAACCAAATGCTTAATGGAAATAAGCTAATGTGAAAAAAGGTGAAACTATTGTTTGTTTAATTGTGGTTTTTTTTAAATACACTGTCTTCTTTGACCAATTCCTCATTCACTTTTACACTTGTTCTTATCCTACACCTATGTGAATTGGTGGATAGAGCACAAAAATCAGCAAGGAGTCCACCAGGAATGCACAAACCCTGTGGCTTCAAGCAGCAGTTTCCTCACTGACCCCTAGCTGCTCATCCAGCTAATCCAAAAGCAAGCAAATCCTATTCTGTGGCCTTGCAAAATATGCATCCCACTTCACGAAACTAAATTTGTTCCCACTAACAGTTTAAAGCTTTTAAAATTCATAACACTCTGTCTAATCTGAAATAAAAGCAAAACCTTCTGAACTCCCCTCAGCTATGCTAGTAGCCAGCAAGGAGGAGGAGGAGGAGGACCTAAGCCTCTACACTTGCATGTACACGCTTGTAATTCTGAGCCATGATTTAGTATAACACCTAAAAGCAGCCACGAGAGACATCAAGTCTACCCAGAACACAAAGATTATTTTGTAGGCGGAGTCTACACAGCTTCAAGCTCCTCTACAAAGCCTCATGGGTCAGTTTTTCTTTCCTTAAAACAGAAAAAGTGAAAGCTGATAATTAAAAACTCTGGATTCCCTTTGTGCTTCTTTGCTCCTCTTGCTTCTGCTGAACACCCTTGATGATTATTTTCCCTGTGGCAAGAAAATGCCAGAAGATTTTTTTGTTATTTTTATCTTCAGCATTCTTTGATCTTTAAAAAGAGAAAAAACACTGCACGCAAAGGTTTATTCTTAACTTGTTGCCTATTAAACGAAGATCTTTTTTCTTTAATGCATTCCACCGTAGGAAATTTCTTAAAGTTTTTATGCATCCATTTGCTTAGGAACAATTTCATTTAATTCTTTTTGAAGGTGAATCAAAATGTTCTTAGCACTGTAGCCTGAGTTGCATACTGGAAAGGAGTGGTTGCTATTGGCTCAGCTTCAGCATAGTTACAATGCAGGAAGATAATCTATTATTATTTTTCCCTTTAAAAAATGTAACTGCAGGCCCCAGTTACCTTCTGTTATCATCATGCCCTTTGAGAGTGAATTTCTTTTGAGGCTTTGCTAACACCTTGACATTACTTTTGATTCTTGAATATTTGCTTTTCCTGCTTTTTTTTAATCTTGCATTTTCTTAAGTAATTATGCAACGTAGATATACAAAGATGGAACTTGATTTCTGGTTAGTAAGGCCCATGAAGGAAAATCTGGTTGTGCTGTTCTGATCTGTCTGATATGCTCTTCCCCCACACTGAATTGATAGTATGCTGGCACTTAAATGGAGATGAAGCCTGTGTACATCTCCCATAATCCCTGAAGCTTTTTGCTAAATCAACAAAGCAAACACTAAGACTGATTTCTTGTTTAAGGAAGGAGCGCAACGGTTACATGATGATATGCTGAGGCCTCCCATTTACACACAGATAAAGCAAGGCAAAAATGGGTGCCATTTGCTGCATGTTACATTCATTGCTAGTCTTTCTGTACACTGCTTCAAATCACTCCTAATGCTAATGATGTTTACTAGGCTCTGTCATCTCAATTCTGAAGACATTTCATTTTCAATCCTTATGGGTCGATCGGCTCAAATACATTATTGTGAAAAAAAAATCAACCAACCTCCCTCAAGCTCAAGAACATTTTGGAAACCAGCTTTACAAAATGCCCCATCTAACACCATAAGATCATCAAGCCTCATATAAAAGAAGTGATAATTTGTTCCCTTTTGCAACTGAAGAATAACTAAATTTCAATCCACTTCAAATAAGGTTTTACACAACAACAGTGAAATACAAATGTTGGTGTATATTATTCTGGCGGAAAATCTTTGGGGAGGATAAATTTAATTGTCTGCATAATAAAACTTTTCTGGATTCAAATATCCTGGAGGTTTAATATGTTTCATTTTGCTGCAAGTAGTAGCAAATCTACTTTGGGGAGGAGGCAGACCGTTGCAATGGCATTGTTATAGTGCATCCTTTCTCAGCTTGATGCTTGTAAGATATACAGTAGAACCTCTGATCACGAACGCTTCTGATCACAACCAAATCGGGTTCTGACCAAAAAATGCACATTTTTTTCGTGGCTGATTTCCCCTTCTGCGCCATTTTTTTTGTAAACACCAAATTTCCAAAATTAGGTTCGGGTCATGACCAAATTGGTTTGCAGCCAAAGTTATGGAACGAATTATGGTCGTGATCAGAGGTTCTACTGTATAGGGCAGTGATGGCGAACCTTTTTTTCCTCGGGTGCCGAAAGCGCGAGCACTATTGCACGCGTGTGCGTGGCCACACCCATAATTCAATGCCCCTCAGGCACCGCCCCCTGTGCATGCACACGCCACCCCCTGCTGTCCCACCCATGCGCATGTGCGCACGACCCCGCTGTGCCGCCCCCACGCATGCATGCACAAACCCCCCCCCGCTCCCCCATTTCCCAACTTCCAGTGGGCTCGGTAAGCCCGTTTTTTGCCCTCCCCAGGCTCCAGAGGCTTTCTTGGATCCTGGGGATGGAGAAAACAGCCTCCCCCACCCCCCGGAGACCCTCCGGAGGCCGAAAACGTCCTCCCAGAGCCTCCACACGAGCCGAAAATCAGCTGGCTAGCGCGCACATGTACGCTGCAGCTAAGCTAGGGTAACAGCTCACGTGCTGGCAGATATGGCTCTATGTGCCACCTGTGGCATGCGTGCCATAGGTTTGCCATCACGGGTATAGGGGTTTAACTTTCTTTAAACAGCAGCATGGAAGTTGTGGGTTATGGGAAGTCCAACATATTCCAATGGCCCCAAATGTGGGGGAAACAGACGCCCTCTTTCTGGATGTTATTTTCTTCCACTACTAGAATACTTTCTAGGCAGACTGCTGCTCTTTCCTACCTTAAGGAAATCATGTCTTAGCATTACACAAACACAATTAACTGTTTGAAAATTTATTTATAGTTATGGCGTATTGCTGTGGGAACTGCTTACGGGAGAGGTTCCTTACCGTGGCATTGATGGTCTTGCTGTGGCTTACGGCGTTGCTGTCAATAAGCTTACTTTGCCCATTCCATCCACCTGTCCTGAACCATTTGCTAAACTAATGAAAGGTACTTGTGCTGCTTATTAAGACAGCTGATGTAAGATTGCTTGCATGTTCTCTATAATATATGTGACTCTTAACATCAGTGTTTCATTCAGTACTAGGCTAACTTCTATTCAGAGGCAGAAAACATTTTCCCATTCCACTGAAGTCTTGTACTAAATATACTTTAATATACTTGGCACTGGTATATTAAATATGTGGTTCATTTGTTTGGAATTGGTTTGCATTCATCTTTGGAAGCACTAGCTTGCTTATTGATTCAATCAATTATATTCTACCTTTCTTCCCAAAGAAGCTCAGAACGGCATTGAAGCCTCACAGCAACATGAGGTGTAGCTTCAGTTAAAAAGAGTGTGAACTATCTAAATGTTACTTTGTGTTCCACCCAAGTTCCTTGAATGAGGATTTGAATTGGTTTCCAGGACAATAGCCAGTATATTATGTTTGGTCTTATAGGAAATCAAAAGACCTTATCATTAGAGTAATAAAATTAGGAACATCAATCACACCCTTTATCAGAATGTCACTCCTTTCATCATTCCAAAAATTTAAAAATGACTAAAAAGTTATTCCTTAGAACAAGTCTCAGGAGGAAAACAATAGGATTTTTTTATTTTATTTTTTAAGCAGGAGAACATGGGTACATGGATTCAGTAGGTCTAATCATTCCCATTGCACATAGCACATGAGCTAATACTAATTACTATTACTAATTTATTTTATATCCTGCCTTTCTGCTCAGAGACTTGTGTTGGATGTACCTATGATCTGTTTGCCTTTCTGCTATCCCTTTTTGAAAGTGAAAGGATCACAGACATTTTGAAAATCGTGCTTATAACACTCCATGCATACATACATCCAAGTCATATGCTCCAGTTGTAATATTCCATTCCCAGGTTTATACGTGACTGTATCTTGGAAACTGTTACTCCATTGCAATTTGTACTAGAACCACATCAAGAAAGTTCTCTGTTGATTTTTGTCAAATATTCTTAGAACTGAATCTTCATGAGAGAGAAACATATCTGATATTATTATTGTTGTTGTTTCTGTTGTTGTTCTAGCATTTCTGCAAGGTGGACTTAGAGTCACTTGGTCTTATTCTTCTGACAAATGTAATTGGTGAATTTCAGAATGCTGGGCACAGGACCCCCATATCCGGCCATCATTTACTATGATTCTTGAACAGCTGACTGCTATTGAGGGAGCTGTACAGACTGAGATGCCTCAAGAATCTTTCCATTCTATGCAAGATGACTGGAAACTGGAAATCCAGCAGATATTTGATGAACTGAGAACCAAGGAAAAAGTGAGTGAATTTTAAAGTATATTGAGATTGCGGGACTATACTTGTTTAAATAAAGTTTGGATAATCATTGGGGCCAGGGCGGGGGAATAGCTCAGCAATTAAGAAGCTGAGTTTGTCAGCTGGATAGTCAACAGCCCGGGTTCGAGACCTGAGCGCCGTGTGAAGGGGGTGTTCTTTCCCCATGGGTATGCCCCCAAAATAAGATGCACAAGAAGGAATTGGAAACAATATTGTTTTACTGCAAATAAATTCTTAGCCAGAGTTGAGTCTTTTGAAAAGAATATCATTCATTCACAAAGTCTTTCCAGTATTTGGCTAGAGTCTGAAAGAGCAATTAAGGAGTCTTATCTCACCTCATGGAGGTTTTGGCGGAAATCCAAACTCTCATTAATCACAGGAAAAATGTTAACTGTTGATAATCCGAGATGCAGATACAAGAGCAGAATGCTGAAACCACAGAACGGGGTTGTTCTCTGCAACGAAGCCCCCTCGTGACAGACCCTTAAATACCCTCAGGGCGTGGTCAAGCCCTGCATTACTACTCACGAGGAAGCCTCCTCCTGATTAGCCACTCATGTCTCTTTGAGATCCTGCGTGCTCTGGCATCCAGAAGAGCCTCCTCCTCTTCTCCTGAGTCACTAATCTCAGGAGATGCATCAGGTTCTAATTGTTTGCCAGCCTCTGACCCCACGTCATCCGTCTCTGGTGCCAGGAACACCGGTCTTCTGTACTGCACCCTCACTACCTCCAAATCCTCGGGATCGGCTGCTAATTGCCCTGGACTCGACCTGGCCACAACAGGGGGGAACTCCTTTTACTCACCCCAGCTCTGCCAATCTAGCAGTTTGAAAACATGCAAATACATGTAGATAAATAGGTACCACTTCAACAGGAAGTCTATGGCATTCTGCATTTTCATGCTGGCCACATGACGATAGAAACATGTCTCATACAAACCAGGCTCCCTCTTCAGAGAATTGGAAATGACCACAATCCCCTTGAGTCAGTCATGACTGGAAATGGAAAACCTTTACACTTTTTTTTTAAATAATTGGAGCTCTTTAGCTTTTGTTCATTCTCATTTACTGTCATGACATTTAGTTCTTAAGACTGGCTGCTATTTTTGTTGTTATTAGTATCACTTTTTAAAAGTTCCTTTTCAGAACAAATAGTTTGAGTAGTTCTTTGAATGTTTTAGAGTTCCAGTATTGTTTTACTATGTAGATATTTGGGTTATTTTAAACTCTGAGCATCTTACTTTAATTATGATGCCAGTAGCTAGAGCCTGTTCTAAAATGTGGCAGTTCTAAAAATCACTGATTTTTAAAATAAAGTTTATTGGATTTTGCACATTAAAAACATCTTACATACATTTCTCTCAATCCTGGAATATTGACTTTCATTTACATTGTTTCCATACATATTTTCCAATCCTATTATATTACACATACTCTACAAACATATTTACATTTGTATATTAATATTTGCTTATATATACCTATACTTTTATATACATATATGTTTTACTAATACTTATAACATATTACTTAACTTTTCCTATTCTCTAACTAAAGGTACCATTTTTCCCATACCATATAGAATTCCTTATCATTTTTATCTTGTAGTTCTAGAGTTAATTTATTCAAAAGTTTCATACATTGTCTTATAGAATCCCCCCGGGATTCTGTCTGGACCTGGAGTTCTATTATTTTTCTGCTTGAACACTGCCTTTTTTCATTCTATCTGGGATATTTCTTTCTTTAATATCTCTACTTTATTTAGACGCTCTCTACTAATATGTGCTATCTACTTTCTTCTTCTATTGGGGGTAATCCTTTTGCTTTCAAATACATTTCAATTTCATCTTTTCCTATTTCATCCTTTCCATATAACTCCTTAAAATAATTTCATATAATATTTTTTTAAACTTAAATAAAACTCAATAAAACTTAAAATCAGGCTCGCCCGCATTATCAAGATTTTGGAATTGATGGCAAAGCCAAGTTTTTAATGCCTTGTGAAAAGCCAGCAGGTTCGGGGCAAATCTGATCTGGGGGTGGGTGGGAATGATGTTTCAAAGGTAGGTGCCATGGCAGAAAAGCCCCCCCCCCCATCCTGGGTCCCGTTATATATAGTGCACTCTCACGGACAGGACCCAGAGCAACCATCTACTGCCAGATCCAGTGGGATCCATAAACACCACTTGGGGCAAGATGGCCCTATTTGCTTGTCATGAGCCAGAAGACAGTGTTCTAACCACTACTTCCATTACAATTGTTAGGAGCTGAGATCAAGAGAAGAAGAATTAACAAGAGCTGCTCTTCATCAGAAATCTCAAGAAGAGTTGCTGAAACGGCGGGAACAGCAGCTCGCAGAACGGGAGATTGACGTATTGGAACGTGAATTAAATATAATGATATTCCAGTTAAATCAAGAGAAGCCTAATGTTAAGAAGAGAAAAGGGAAATTTAAAAAAAGTCGATTAAAACTTAAAGACGGGAACAGAATTAGTCTGCCTTCAGGTTTGTTCCTTTTTTCCTACCCTTGTCTTGAGCAGCTTTATTTAAGGCAAGTAGTGCATTTCCAGTGTTGGATTCAGTTGCTGGCAATTTTAGAAATGGTTATATTAAAGCCAGTAGCATCATCTCAGGTAGATGCTCGGAGGGGTGCTTTCTTGGACAAAGATTCAAGTGAGGAGATGCTTCATGAAGCAGTGTGGGCCATTCATTTGTAGAACCAGAACCAACCGATGGTCATGTTTTGCTTTGTCCTGCTTACAGTTCCTTTTCAGCACAGCTTCTCTACAGAAGACTCACAATTTGCCTTTTTTCTGTATACTACTGTCACCTATATGCAGAAACCATGGGTTTGGCAAATGACATGTGACTTTTCTGGCTTTGGCAAGGGACAGGAAAGGCAAGAAGAAGCTTCAGTGTTAGGTTGAAGCAACTGATGTTGTGTCTTTGCTTAGGCCAGTGTTTCCCAACCTTGGCAACTTGAAGATGTCTGGACTTCAACTCCCAGAATTCCCCAGCCAGCGTTCGCTGGCTGGGGAATTCTGGGAATTGAAGTCCAGACATCTTCAAGTTGCCAAGGTTGGGAAACACTGGCTTAGACCAAAAGAATCACATCATCTCCATGGCATATTGCCAAAATGAATCTAAGTTGTCTTGTATAAACCTGGTGTCATAATCTCAAATCCCAAAACAGGGGACAATATTAGGTGTGTGCAAGAAATTAGTAAATTCCAAAGAGATTTAGAAGTGTTGCTCATTCCATGTAGAGTTCTGATCTATTTTTTAGTTATAAAAATTTCATGAAGGCAGAAAGCTTATATGTCACTAGATTGAGAATAATTGCTTTGAAGTATGGCCCCATAACATGCATTTCTATGAATTTCAATGCTTCGGACCCCTTTGAGATCTCTAAAAGGCAATTCCTATTAGTTGGACAAATTAGTTCCAAGTCTTTTGTCTCTTCTTGCACTTAATTGCAATTTAGAAAACATCATGAAAGTACATAAACTCAAATTTCAATGTGGCTGATGAAATTAGAATTGCTTCTTTTTGATGGCATTGATATCACTTATTTATAATACTTTATAACAAGGTGTTATTATATTTTTAATTAGAAAAAGGAAAGAGATGGATTAAATCACTTCCTACTTTACACCTATGATGCTTTATATTATATTAGGTGTCTAATTAGGAAAAGGAAAGTTTTAATTACACTTTCCTTTATTCGTGTGGTGTTTCTTAGCTTATATGATTTTTATTGAAGCTTTTAAAAAAGAAGATAAGTACTAGTTGAAATTAATATAAAGTACAGAAGAAGAAAAAATCAAAGCAAAAGGTGCAAGAAAAGAAAAAAAAGTTGAGGGAAAATTGAAAAGACGGGGGGGGGAATTCTCCACAGCATTTATAAGTACATCCATGTGGTGTTTTTGTTGGCACTTCTGTGTCCTTAGTCTTTCTGTCAATAACATCATTTCAATAACCTGTGCTATTTATCTGTTGTGGCTTATCTTTCTCAGAATTGTTATTTACCTTTTGTACACAATGCATTTTCATAACAAGCAGACTGGTTTGAGAGCTGCTGTGCTGGTATGAGCTGTTTGTGAGTGCTGTTCCTATTAGATGTTTGCTATTCTGCTTATGTAGGAGCCGAAGTGGCGCAGTGGTTAAAAGCAGCAACCTACTTCAGTGACTGCTAGTTCAGCAGTTCAGCTGTTCAAATCTCACCAGGCTCAAGGTTGACTCAGCCTTCCATCCTTCTGAGGTCGGTAAAATGAGGACCCAGATTGTTGGGGGGCAATATGCTGAACTCTGTAAACTGCTTAGAGAGGGCTGTAAAGCACTATGAAGCGGTATATAAGTCTAAGTGCTATTGCTATTGTAAGAATTTATTTCCATTCATATCCTAAATGCTTCTCTGGCACAGTAGAGCTCTAACTACTGAAGAAAGTCAGTTCTCCACGGTATATACTTTGAAAATCACATTCCAATCTCTAGTCCAGGGGTCAGCAACCCGCGGCTCTGGAGCCGCATGTGGCTCTTTCATCCTTCTGCTGCGGCTCCGTCACTCAAAATATGTGTCACAACTGCCAATGTGTGACACCCGCCGGCGTGCAATTTATAGCAATAGCACTTAGACTTATATACCGCTTCACAGTGCTTTACAGCCCTCTCTGAGCGGTTTACAGAGTTCAGCATATTGCCCCCAACAATCTGGGTCCTCATTTTACCGACCTCAGAAGGATGGAAAGCTGAGTCAACCTTGAGCCGGTGAGATTTGAACAGCTAAACTGCTGAACTAGCAGTTGCTGAAATAGGTTGCAGTGCTGCTTTTAACCACTGCGCCACCTCGGCTCCTTATTGAGCTTTTCAACCCCGGTAGGTCAACCATGGATAAATAAAATTTCCAAGAAAATAAAAGTTTCAGAAGAAAACAGAATCTTTAATTCAACTATATATGCTAGTTTTGTGGCCGCTCAGGAAATAATCAGGCAGGGGAAGTTTTGTGGCTCCTGGTGTTTTCTTTTCTGTGGTAAAGGATCCAAATGGCTCTCTGAGTGTTTAAGGTTGCCGACCCTTGCTCTAGTCAAATCGGAAATTTCTTGGATAATTAATGTACCTCTTAAGGTAGTTATGCAGAAACACTGCAATCCTCAACCATTTTTTAAAACTGCCTTTGAGACAGTCTTGACTATTGCTGACTTCATGGACACGTTTCTGCAGTTTTCTTGGCAAGATTTCAGCACTGGCTTGCCCTCGCCTCTTCCCTAGGGCTGAGAGTGAGTGACTGGCCCAAGGTCACCCAGAAGGTTTTGTGCCTGAGGCAGGACTAGAACTGGTTTAACCATTGCACCAAATTGGCTCTCCTTAAAGAGTTTATAAGTTAATGTGGTCTTTAGGCTCTTATTAGTAAAGGGTTTTTCTTAGGAATGTGCTAAAATTCAAAACATTGTATGTGCATCTCTTTAATACAGAGGTCTTCAAACTTGGCAACTTTAAGACTTGTGGACTTCAACTCCCAGAATTCTCCAGCCAGCTATTCTGGGAGTTGAAGTCCACAAGTCTTAAAGTTGCCATTTGGGGACCCCTGCTTTAATATAATGCAGCCAGATAGTCTGTTATTGAACTTTTATTTTGAAACATTTCAACTTAACCTGTCCTTTTTATTACAACAGATTTTCAGCATAAAATCACGGTGCAAGCTTCCCCAAATATAGATAAGCGCAGAAGTTTACAAAGTAATAGTTCTAGTCCACCAAGTAGTCCTCCAATAATTCCTCGCCTTCGAGCTATACAATGTAAGTCTAAGAAATGAGTTATTTCTATCCTGTTGATCTTGATACATTTTACAACATTTTTTTTAATCACTCTGAAAAATATTTCATATTGTTAAGTGTAATCTTAAACTTGTTTGACTAGAAAAAAACTGGATTGACCACATTGTGATCTATTTCTGCAAAAAAAAATTGCATTGGGTAATATCACAGAAGGATTAAAAGAAAAAAGAAAAATAGTGATTGTTGGTTAATTTCAATAATTCTACAAATGTGTAGTAATAGGGTAAATGCTGGCGCTGATACAACCATTAATTGTGACCTGAAGCTGAGTTAAACCATCACAGTGATAGTTGAATTTCAAACTAAATTAATTCTGTTTTTCTTTCATCTTTCATCTGATCTTCACTCCTATCCCTAAATATGGTGTCCTCCCCTCACACCACAAACCAAGAGGCAACAATTGAACTGGCTGCTTAATCAGATATAGCACTTTGGATAAATTGGGAAAAGAGTGTAGACTTTCTTGCTCCCTTAATCATTCCTCAGGTTTACTTTTACATAAGTGTTATACGGTCAATTCATGTAAATTCTTTTGCCTTGTGGAAAAATATAGTCTCAGTGTCTCTGATTAATATAAAAGTTTGGTTGTACATTGTGCACATTGTAACTTGTCTCAGGAAAACATGGCAAATAATAGCAGCATACAAGAAGACTGAATAACATAATAAGCTATTAACATGAGGAAAAATTAGAATTCAGGTTTTCCCCCCCTTAAATAGGGCCTTTACCCATTACTGAATTAAAGTATTTCCACTTGAGTTGGCACAAAACAATCCAGGCTACTCTCCATACCCATCCCATCCTGACTCTACCATCTGTTTTGACCGTCTGCCAAATAGTGCTATCTTGATTTTGCCTGTTCACCACTTGATAGGCAAAGTGATTAGGTAATTCCTGTGTCCTCCTGTTTCTGCATGCCAGCAGCAAGTGGAAAAAACATCCATTAAATATAGCATGATCTGACCTGTCTTCTTCAGGTTTCTTCTCATGCCCATTCTTCTACACCCTACTTTGTTGTAACCCAAGGGTAATAAAATGTTTTAAAATGGGAGTTGTGACAGAAGGTGAATATCAACAATTTTACTTAGGATTTATTTCTTCGTTCCTTCCTGTCCTTTCTTTATTTAGGCAATTGATGCTGGCTTCCAGCTTCCTCTACATTTTGTTCAGGCAGCAATAGGGAAGAGGATTCATTCACCACTCTGCTGCTTTATTAATACATTATTGCACTAAACCAGTAATGGCTGTATAGTTAAAACACATACACCACTGCCAACTGAGCATTACTGGGCCAGACTCTTTAGGAAATCCATGGAGAATGGCAACAGATATGATGTAACCAGGGAGGCAAAGTGTAATGGCCACATCAACCTGAAATGTTCAACAAATATCGGGGGGGGGGGTTCCTCCTGGTTCGGACCGGATCGCCTGAACTGGTAGTGACCCACTGGTGATGTCACTGTCGGTGCCAGTCCATGCATGCTGTCATATTTGGGGGGGGGGGGATTTTGTGCGAATTTTTCCCCTTCCGCGGCTTGAAAAAGGGCTCGCCCGCCCGCAAATGAATTCTGACCTTTATTTCTTTGCCCGAAGCACAGCTGATGAGCTCCTCAGCTGTGTTTCGGGCTCATTCCTGCTTCTGAGCATGCGTGGAAGCCAAAATCGCACAAGGGGACGCGCGCGCGAAACTTCGTGATGCGATCCAGTGGCGAAGATAAGTGGAACCCACCCCTGACAAATACCTATTAGTGCTAATCACCTGATAGTATTTTCAGTGTAATAGATGGCAAAGCACAAAAGATTTTGCACACTTCACAGCTGTGTTTGGATATTATCAGCTTAAGGGGGAAACATTACTCTACATCCGTTTAGCTGGGTGTAAAATAAATCTCACTCAAAGGGCGAGCATTAAAAAAAGATTTTCCCATTCATGTTTTTGCTAGAGTTGGATGCAAATGGGAAAAGGACTGAAAGGGTCAACCTCTGTTCTCAGTGACCAACCCAGATTGGATCCTGCAACATTATCCTGGGACATGTATTCATTTGTGCAAGGAGTGAAAATATAAACATATCTTTGTGTGGGTGAGGTTGTGGATATATGTAATTTCATCCTTCACCAGAGACTTTGGACCCAAATAGAAGTGAGGTTCCAGGAAGGAATTTATGAATGTTACACAAGACCCTTCGGCCAAGAGGACAGTGTCAAAGGCAGGGATTGCTGCAGTTACTCATTTCATCTACCAGCTCTGCTGATACCAGTATATTTGCACATTTGTAACTGGGCACACAATTATAGCTGTTAATTGTTGAGATGGAAATTTTAAAATTGCTTGCTTATACAGTTTTGTGCTTTGCATTTCTGTAATATAAACAAGTGTCTTGTTGGATCAAGACATGGTCCATCAGTCAAGCATTTTGTTTCCAAAATTGGCAAGCCAGAAGTTTCCTCAATTTCACAGTCAGGGGTAAATAGAGTCATGTGTTTCCCTCAGCAGAGTTGATTTCTGCTGATAGAATTGGAGAGGATGATTGCTGTTCCCCTGCAACTTTTCACGTTTGCTCAAACTCTCCTCCAGAAGATTGCTCAACCCCCAGAACAGATATTTGAGGCAGAGCAGGTTAAAGGGGGCAAGAAGAAGAAGAAATACTGTTGTGTGAATAGACTTTGTGAGATTTATATACAGCCTCACAGTGCAAGCACTCTCTAAGCGGTTTACACCAGTAAGCAATGTATATTTATATTGCCCCCAACAATCTGGGTCCTCATTTTACCTACCTCGGAAGGATGGAAGGCTGAGTCAACCTTGAGCCGGTGAGATTTGAACCGCTGACCTGCGGATCAGTGTCAGCTAATGTGGCCTGCAGTACCTGCCTCTAACCGCTGCGCCACCTCGGCTCATGTAACTAACATTCAACCCCTACAGAGGCTATATAACTGTCAAAAGTCTTCTCTGTTGACCATTCTTAGCATCTTGAACTTTGAACTGTATTGATTCCAAATATGGACTTTCTGTGTTATTTTAATTACAAAGAGTTAAGTGACTGGATTTGACACTTCACAAAAGAGAAATGCACACTTTCCAGTTTCTATAAGTCACGATGCCAGATGTGCATTGGCAAAGTGAAATCATTACTCATAAGCATAACTGAATTCCGTCTGGAGAATTTGAAATGCTGCTTACATGTTTATTTATTTATTTAAATGGATTTATATGCCGCCCAACTCCCAGGGGACTCTGGGCAGCTCACAACATGTCAATCCATTTTCCAATATAAAAAGACACAACGATTTAAAAACTACAAAAATTAAAAAGAGCATCTAACATTCATAACCAAAGGGGGGAGACCCATATCTGGTCTGGTTGGTCTCACTTTCACCCTGCCTGCCGGAAGAGCTAAGTTTTTATTGCTTTACGGAAGGCCAGCAGGGTGGGGATAGTCCTGATCTCTGGAGGAAGTTGGTTCCACAGGGAGGGGGCTCCCACAGAGAAGGCTCTCCCCCTCGGCCCCGCCAACCGGCATTGCTTGGTCGATGGGACCTGGAGGAGACCAACTCTGTGGGCCCTAACCGGTCGTAGGGAGGTATGCAGCAGGATGCGGTCCCGAAGGTAACCTGGCCCTGGGCCATGTAGGGCTTTAAAGGTTAAAACCAACACCTTAAATTGGATCCGGAGACTAATGGGCAGCCAATGCAGCTGGCGGAGGATAGGTGTTACGTGGGTGTATCTAGGTACACCCACCACAGCTCGCGCAGCTGCATTTTGCACCAATTGCAGTCGCCGGACACTCTTCAAGGGTAGCCCCATGTAGAGCGCATTGCAGTAATCCAGCCGGGAGGTGATAAGGGCGTGAGTGACTGTGAGAAGTGCCTCCTTCTCCAAGTAGGGTCGCAATTGGTGCACCAGACGTACCTGTGCACCAGACGTACCTGTGACGTACCAGATGTACGTCATGTTAATGTTTAATTTTTAAAAAAATTCAACATTTGCCTTCAGAAGGGCTGGGAAAAAAAATATGTGAACTGTGTATAGAACTTGTCCATTTTAGCAAAAGAAAAGAAGGGAGTGTTACATTCAGCTTTAAATCTCAGTGTTTTCCCATTGCATTCAATCATTAATGCTGGTTAATTATTCAGTATGTTCTGTTTGAGGATAATAAATTAGCACTCCTGTTTCCCAGCACTGAAAGAGGGCATTGTCTGTCAGTTTTTCAACCTGGATGTCTTGCAAACAGAAGATTATTTTCTTCACTTTGAACACCATTTTCTTAATCCTTTGTTCCCATTATCTTCTATTCCTTCAGAGTTAATAGATAAAGTTGAAGGAGAGCTCTTCCCAACATTAAAACCTGTGTACTCATTTGGGTAAAGCTGAAGCCATTTTCTTACTCATGCAGCATATTTTCTCCCCCGCTTTGAGTTGTACTGCAATCACACAATTTAAATAGTTGATACACAATTACAGGTATCTTTTTAAAAAAAATCTTTACCAAGATTCTTTTTGTATAGATGGAAATTTCAAGAGGGGTCACATTCATCTTTAACAAAACAATTTTAAAAAATGAAAAAAATAATCTTTGATAATAGTTCCATACTTTTTATTAAGGGTTATGTAAAACGGATTTAAAAACTGAGATCAAAAATACATTTTAAAAAAGAAAAAATATTTAGAAACTGCAGAATGCCCCCTAAAATGCCCCCTACACACACGTATACATATACATATACATATACATATACATATACATATACATATACACATACACAACATTAACTGCATCTTCATTCCTTACTTCACCCCGTTTTCTATAAACTCATCTTTAAATCTCTAAATGGGAGATAAAGTTCTCTTTATTAATCAGCAAAGATCCAGAAAAAAATTAACAAAACTAGCTAATAACATATGTATTCTCCTTTTCCATTTAGTCTAAGTCTCCCTCTTCTGTCTCTTAACAATTAAACATTGGGGAAAAAAGAATTAAAAACTATTAAACATTACCAGAAATAATAACCCCTTAGATATAAAAAAACAATAGTAAACATATTACAAACTAGTCCACTACATTGTTAAACATTTCCATAAGAAAAACAATCTAAATAACCGTTAAGCATTGCCAGAAATAGCAACTTGTTATTTAATCAGAATTAAATAAACTGGTTTCATAATTTTTCCTCCTTTTTCCTCCTGGGCTTCTTAAGTCCCATAAATAACATTCTAACTCCTGTTTTCTTCTATAGTCTTTTGCCTCTTCTCTCAAAATTCTTACCTTTATCCAAGTCCATTTGCAATTTCTATGAAGTAGCTCCAGTAAATTTCTTATATTTCAATTTAAAAGGGTAATAGTCATTATCAATCTGAAGCTCCCAAGAAATAGAACTTATTTTTCCTAAGATTATATTAAATATTTATTTTTTGAAAATTAGAGCGGGCTCTCAGTTTCCTTCTTTCAGAGACCATGAAGTGGGCAAAATAAATTACTGAGTTTATAATTCTTTCAGTAAGCAAATAAGAGTGCAGGTTTCATCCTCATCCCAATAGATTAAATTCAAAAGAGAAACTACTTATCGGAATTGCTTGAAAGTCTCAGAAATGCACATGCCCTTAGGTAAATTCAAGCCATGGTCTGCATTTAGATTGTTCCTGGGACTTGTAGAATTTGCAAACTTGAAAAGATCTTAGGATATACTGTCATATGGTTTTTCCCCTTCATTTGCTTCCTGTGGAAGGAATCTTTGTGTCTTAGTCACTGGGACCCAACATTGATAATCGCAGATGAATAGCAAGTACTATTAGATGCCCCCAGGCAATGACAATAGCACTTTTTCTAGAAATATCACACTTATTGAAAAGTCATGCCCAGCAATTGGGGAACCATCAGAACCAGGGGCATGCATCACAGAGGTTTCTTAGAGAAAGAGGAACTTTATATTCACAAAGTACTTCCATTGATTTTTTTTGGGGGGGGGCAATATCCCCATTTACCATAGTCCGTCCAGCCCATTCTAGAGTGTCCTAAAAACTTTACTGTTTTCAGGAATGTGCAGCAGCGGTAGATTGCTCCCGGTTTGGCCCTGTTCTAAGAACCGGTGGCAGGAAGCTCCGCCCACCTGCCTGGGATGCGCTGCGCATGCGCGAGAACCGGTAGTAAAGGGTTTTAGAACCCACTACTGGTAATGCGGGAAGTATACATTCATTTTTGTGCGCTCTCTGTACTTACAGATATTAAGGTACAATCCAGAATATTTAGAAAAATGCAATAATATATTAATTTGCCATTCTCACAATCATGTATGGGCTGTCATTGTTATCTTGCTGTCTTCAGAACTCTTTCCATTTCTGTGCAATATAATAGAAGTTGTGTAGCAATGCCGAATTCAATTTTTTTTATATATATAGATGGTTAAACTGGCTCAAATCAAATAAATGCCTAAGGCATGCTGCCCAGACTGGATAAGTGCTACAAAATCATCAGTGGGGATTTCACACTATTAAATAGCAATTAAACTATTAAGGGAAGTATAACTCAATAACAAAGTGTTGAGGGAAGTATTACAAATCGTAGGATTGAGTTAATTAAAGATGCTTCCCCAAAAACTTATATATTAATTTATTTGTACTAGCTATATCTGGCCTTTAGTCAGTGGTGAAACCCAAACTTTTTTACTACCGGTTCTGTGGGCGTGGCTTGGTGGGCGTGGCAGGGGAAGGATATTGCAAAATCTCCGTTCCCACCCCATTCTGGGGCCAGCCAGAGGTGGTATTTGCCGGTTCTCCGAACTACTCAAAATTTTCGCTGCCGGTTCTCCGAACTACTCAAAATTTTCACTACCAGTTCTCCAGGTCCTGTCAGAACCTGCTGGATTTCACCCCTGTCTTTAGTCCAGGAGCTTCAAGGCAGCATACAGTGTGCTCCATCTTTCACTTTTCTTACTACAACCTTGTGGAATAGGATGGGCTTAGACAGGGTGATTGGTCATAATCACCCAGTGAATTTTTAGGTCGTAGGAAAGACTAGACCCTCAATCTCCTCAGTCCTAGACCTGCATAATAATACTGTATAGAGGTAGTCCTCGATTAACAACCATTTGTTTAGAGACTATTCAAAGTTACAAGGGCACTGAAAAAATGGACATGACTGTTTTTTCACATTTAAGATCATTGCAGCATCCTGATGGTCACTTCATCAAAATTCGGGCACTTGGCATTTGGCCTGTGATTATGATAGTTGCACTGCCCCGGGGTCACGTGATCACCACAATTTGTCTGAAGTAGTGTAGGGTTTCCTGCCTAAGCAGGGGGTTGGACTAGAAGACCTCCAAGGTCCCTTCCAAATCGTTGTTGTTGTTGTTGTTGTTGTTGTTGTTGTTATTTGTAACCTTCCCAGCTGGCTTCTGACAAATTAAGTCAATGGGGGAAGCCAGATTCACTTAAGGAACGCATGATTCACTTAACAACTGCAATGATTTCACTGTGGCAAAAAAGGTCATAAAATGGGGCAAAACTCACTTAACCGCTGTCTAGCTTAGCAGTGGAACTTTGTGGCTCAATGATGGTTGTAAGTCAAGGACTACCTGTAATCGTTCATATGCTGTTCTCTGCCAGGCTTTTTTTTTAAAAAAAAATTCACCAAACTTACATAAACATTCATATATATATACCATAATATCAAAACATCCATAGTTATACATTTCTATCCAAAATGCCATACATTCCTTAATTTGCTCCTTTTATACTTTTATCTCCCGTCTGCTTTCCTTCCATATTTCATACTACTCCTCTCCCTCTATCTCCCTCTCTTCCCTCTACCTTCTTTCTCCCTCCCTCCCTCTTTTCTACTTCCCTCCTCTCTCTCTCTCCCCTTCCTTTCTACTTCCTCTTCTCCCTCTGGTCCTTCCCTGAGTACATCTAATTATAATCCATTTTATGGTCAGCAGACAAACAGTTCCAACATTGGAGCTATTCTTAAACTTATATCTTTCCCTTTATCCATATTTATATGTATATAATATATTCTTCTAGGTATATCTACTACTATTCTAATGCTGCCTCCTTCCTCCTACTTTTATTGCCTGGGTCTACCACCTTTAATTTACAGGCTTTGTTGAGCCATTCCTAGCATGCGATCATTGGGCTATAAGACTCAGCTATTTAAGAAAAAAAAATTGAAACTGGTGTTGATTTACTATCAAGCCAAAGTACCACTGGGTGGATTCATGTATATTCTCTAATTGTTTCTTCAGTGATTTCCAAAACTGACTCAAGTACAGCTAACGGGCAAAGAAACAGTATATATGTGTACCAGCAAGATGTAGATATCACAAGTGAATATGAACTTCCCTGTGGAGTTCAGACAAAAGGCAAGCCGATATTCACTAATACAAGGTGTTGGTTGGTTGGATTTCTTAGATAAATTTGTATAAAATGATAAGCTGAATACTTACTTGGATATCCATTGCAGCAATTTCAGATTAATAGAAATATTATATTTGCATATCATGTCTTGACTTTTCTCATACAGTAGAAGACATTATTTCAGTTATATCTAATGAAAGTATTCAGAAATAATAGGTTATCTGAATTTATCTAAAAATAAAAAAAATTAAAAGCATGAAAAAATCACTATCTGTTGATTGACTTTCTTTTCTTACCCTCTTACCTTGGTAGATTCATTCTTTGCCTGCTTCATTTGATCATCATCTTAACCTGCACTTTGGAAGGGAAAATTGTCTCTACGGTGGTTCTGTAATGCAAATCTTAGGGTAGATGCCGAATTCTTGTTGAGATCTTTTCTCTTTTTCCAGTAACCTCAGATGAGAGCAACCGAACATGGGGAAGAAGCACAGCTTATCACCAGGAAGAATTTGAAGAGGTGAAAAGAAGCTTTAAAAAGAAAGGTTGTACTTGGGGACCAAACTCAGTTCAAACAAAAGAGCGTGCAGACTGCAAAGAGAGGTATGGTTGATGGGCACCCTGAGAATAGACAATGCAGTGTATCTGTGAAAAATTACTAGACATTGTGCTTCTTAGGAAGTTTAATGGTATGTGGATTGGATGGGAGACAATAAAAATCACACAACTGTGAAGACACTGAAATAGAGATACATGAATGGACAAGTCAAAAGTACAATTGCACATGCTGGACTGAATATTCATGAGTTCTTTGTGTCAAAATATGCAGATTCAATAAGGGAAAGTATTGAGTTGAAAATTTGAGGATTTAGACTTAATCCTAATCTCTATCTCAGCTTTGTATCCAAAATACTTAAGAACATACCCTACAAAATGGAGCAAAACAGATGCGGCACAGATTTAGGGAGAGAGTATATCAAACTCCTCTACTTTATTTTTAGTTTGGGAGAGAAAATCTTGGCTAGAGAAAGCATGACAACTTAGATCTCGACGTTCAGAGTCTACTGTGAGCTTGCACAAGCCTCTGCTTGTTCACAGACTATCCAGTTCCCATTGCTATCTGTCTTTACGTGCGGTTCCAGGGCATGGGCAGCAGAGCTGAAATATTGTTAGCAGGGAAGAGGAACGCGCAGAGTTCCTCGTTTATAGAAGTGTTCTGGGAGCATGTTATTTTGCACACCATATTCAGTAACAAAGCAAGTTAGTGGCCACCTCTGTGCTTTTTTCCATGGGAATAATAGACATAAAAAGCAATGGTTGTGTTATTGCAATTTATATAGGAAAAATTGGAGGTAGGGATAGAGACCTGTGTTTTTTTTTAAAAAACACCCCTACTTCTTACTAAATGCAAACATGAATTACTAGCACAAAATTACAGGATGAGAAGAGTTAATTATCTAAGGCTGTCCCACGGTAGTTTGCTTTTTCTGGATAAAGTTATTGTTAGAAGAAGTTGAGAACTATCAATTACATTAAAGACCTGCAGCTTAGCTACTAACTATGATTCTGAAAAAGAAATAAGCTTATCCTGATTATATTTTCTTACAAGTTAGGAAAAAATATGTTCAAACTTCAGGTAATACAACTGATAGGCGTATCTAAACAAACTTTGCATCGGGGAAAAAATAACTTTTCGTAAATTAACACATACTGAAAAAAAATTGGTGTTCCTTCAAATATGGCGGACTTATAGTCAGCCTATGGCTTACATAATTAGTCCAACATTGTAGCAAAGGTTCAATATATTCTGCTGTGCAGGAAAAACACATTTGCATTCTTCATTTTATTTATTATGTCTTTAGAATCATATTTGTATAAAAAAGAGTAATGCTTTTTATAATTAAGAGTTCCTCTGATTTCAGAATAAGACCTCTCTCAGATGGTGGTAGTCCTTGGTCAGCACTTTTGATGAAGAATCATAAAGGTGTCCCATTAGCTTCGTTGTTCATGGACCAAGGTAGGTGTTGAAATACAGTTATTTTCAGGCCCTAGAAGAGAAGAGCACTCAAACCGGAGCCGAGGTGGTGCAATGGTTAAAGTGCACCACTGCAGTTCAGCAGTTCAGCTGTTCAAATCTCACCGGCTCAAGGTTGACTCAGCCTTCCATCCTTCTGAGGTCGGTAAAATGAGGACCCAGATTGTTGGGGGCAATATGCTGAATGCTTAGAGAGGGCTGTAAAGCACTATGAAGCGGTATATAAGTCTAAGTCTAAGTGCTATTGCTATTGCTAAACGCTCCGGGAGCCATAAGCCAGTGTTTCCCAACCGTGGCAACTTGAAGATGTCTGGACTTCAACTCCCAGAATTCCCCAGCCAGCGAATGCTGGCTGGGGAATTCTGGGAGTTGAAGTCCAGACATCTTCAAGTTGCCAAGGTTGGGAAACACTGACATAAGCTGTAAATCATAACTTCTAAATAGCATTGGCATGATTTTTTTAGTGAGCTATCAAAATCCCTGTCCGCTACTGAAATTTGGCAGCAAATATATGTAAAGATTTTGTTTAAAGATTTTGTTTATGTGCCTTTAATGTATTAAAGATAAATATCCTTTTTAAAGTTTGATTCTACTCCTTTTTCCATTTGATCCTGCCTACTTTTTATGGACTTAGTGTCTTTTTGAATACAGAGTTCACTGTGATACATAAGACTGAAATAGTTTTTAGTCCAGGGAAGCCCTACTCCTATGTTTAGACTTGACTGTTTTGAAACTGGACATCAAGATTTCATATATACTGAAAACTTTTAGCAGGGCAAGGAATGTATAGGCTTGAATTCCCCAGTACTAACTGCATTGCTATCCTGGCCAATTTTACAAGGGAAGAAAATCTAAGGTCCTCTTATGCTGATTCATGAGGGTTATATCCAGTGGTATCCTTCTGTTAGTGGAACTGACAGTGGTGGATCAAATTCCCACCCATTTCGAAATTCCCAGCCCCAATTCTGTGCTGGAGGATTGGGGGTTTCTTTAGAGCAGATTTAGAAGACATCAGAGAAATATTGGGAAGTTCTAGTTCTATCAAGACAATTCTGTTAGCTCAATGTAGACTTTAGATCTATTCCATATTTATTAAATATGCCTTCTCTTCCCTAAAATATATTTGGTGTTTATAAGAGTGATTGCAGACAATGTTTTACCTTGTCATATGCTCTCAGCAGTAAATTCAGATCCAGGTAGTCATATCTTGAATCTGAGGTCTTTCTAATGAAACAGTTGAAAATAAACCTATACACACTGAATTCTTTTGGACACTAAAATCAAGTGACATAATTGTTTAGATGATTTATTCAATTGACATTCGTAAAAATGGAGGGGGATTGTGGATATAAGAGAAACAGTGTTGTTTCACAGCAAAGAAAAACATTCTGAAAAACATGGAATCAAAAAAAAAATCTACCACTGTGGTTTTTAAGTTACTGTGTGATAAAATAAACTACCGTTTTTTTCGGAGTATAAGACGCACCTTTTTCCTCCCTAAAAGTGGCTGAAAATTTGGGTGCGTCTTATACTTCGAATGTAGCTTTTTTTTTTTTCCCAGCCCTAACTAGGTGCTAACAGATCTTCCCAGCTCTTACCTTGCAGGCTTTTTCATTGTTACTCTCTCCAAAGAATGTTTTTCCAGCCCTAAGTCTTTGCAGGGGTTTTTTCATTGCTCTACTTGCTCCGAATAAGTTTTTTTCTAGCCGTAACCAGGTGCTATCTATCTTCCCAGCTCTTACTGGCTTGCAGGCTCTTTCATTGTTACTCTCTCCGAAGAATGTTTTTCCAGCCCTAAGTCTTTGCAGGGTTTTTTTCATTGCTCTACTTGCTCCGAATAAGTTTTTTTCTAGCCCTAACCAGGTGCTATCTATCTTCCCAGCTCTTACTGGCTTGCAGGCTCTTTCATTGTTACTCTCTCCGAAGAAGGTTTTTTTAAGTCCTAACCAGGGGATAAAATAATGTGCTGAAGCTGACCAGACTAAGGACGCTAGCCAGATGAATACCTGGTAGGCAGATTGTTTTCCCCTATTTTCCTCCCCAAAAATTAAGGTGCGTCTTATACTCCGAATACTCTGAAAAATACGGTATGCTTTTTATTTAAGAGGTACATCCTGATTGTACCATTATCATTATCTAGATTTTCATATTGGTCATTTCAAAACACTTTTAACTTCTAAATATAATATATAAATACATCGATACATTTTGCATTTATGCAGAACAGAAACTTTCCCCTGAAGGCCTTGATCCTAAGCGACCAAAGCAGTTAAAATTGGCAAATCAGGCTTATATTGATCTACCTCTTTGGAAGGATGACCAAGAACTACATTCTGCAGAACAGGACAGCTTTGAAGGAAATTCTGCAAATAACACTCCACAAATGACCCCAACAAATAGTATCAGCAGAACGTTACAGAAAAAGAAAACGGACACTGTATTGTACGGTTGTGCTGTCCTTCTAGCCTCTATAGCTATAGGCTTAGATATTAGGCAGCCAAACAGATTGCAAAGTGGGGATGAAATGTTGCCTAAGGAGGAAAAGAAGAAACGCGACAGCCTGTTTCAGCGTGCATCGAAGTTTCGGAGAAGTGCAAGCCCTGTGAGTTTGCAGCCTAAGAGAGAGGAGGCATGCGTCCCTTCATCATCTCCAAGTGCAAGTACGGTGAACCTCCTGTCCATATCTTCCATTTCTACTAAATGCCTCCTTCAGTCTGACAATGAGGATGCAACTATGAGCACAGCGCCTGGCAATGGAGATGTTCCCATTGAACCTTTTTTGCCTGGAAGTCAGACTGGCAAACAAGAACAACTAGACAAAGTTGATCGGACTGTCCATCCTGATTTGCCACCTCCCAGTCTTCCTTCGAAGCAAGAACCTCAACGTGCAGCCGGTGCCATTTCTCCCAAAGTCAAAGTGTGGGGTCATAGGCGGACCAGGTCAGATGGAAATGCATGTCATTCCATAAGTGAGTAAAATGGTATTTGTGTGTTTGTGTGTGAGAGAGAGAGAGAGAGAGAGGAGAAATGGTTCAGTATGATGAATAAGTCAAACAATATTGTAGTTCATAAGCATCAGACAGAAAAGAAACAGTGGGAATTACTGGGACTGAAAAATAGCTGTCTCATGGCTGACATACTCATTGTTGAGCCTCAATCCAAGGCTCGACACACACACCTGGGGGGAGCGGGAGAAGCAGAGGGCGCAGAGCATGTGGAGACCGGCGGAGACCGGGATGGGAGGGAGGACAACTGGGAGGCGATAGAAGCTTGCGATCCAGCTTCCTGGCGATGGCGGATGATGTCACAGCAGCCGGTGCGCAGCATAGAGCCGGGCGGGCCATTTGAATCGAGCTTTATCCTATTATGGTTCGGTGTGGACTGAGCACTGGCTTGTAGCGGGAATAAACCTTACATCATGACAACAAGGATTTGACCTGTGGTTTATTGCATTTTATACAGGTCTCACTTAGCCGGGCCGAGACTCTTGTTTCGACTTCAATATTTCAAGGTAGAAACTTAAGCGCCATGGTGGCGGAGTGGATAGAATGCAGTATTGCAGGCTAATTCTGCTGACTGCCGGCTGCCAATAGTTCAGCAGTTTGATTCTCACTGGCTGAAAGTTGACTCAGGTTGACTACCATCTTTCCAAGGTCGGTAAAATGAGGACTCAGATTGTTGGGGGCAATATGCTGACTCTAAACCGCTTAGAGAGGGCTGTAGAGCACTGTGAAGTGGTATATAAGTCTAAGTACTATTGGTGTTGCTATTAATATAGCAGTTGATTAGAAAGACTTCAGTCTCTAAATTTCAATGCGTGTTGTCTCTCAGAAGACAAGCTAGGGGGAAAAACACAGTGTGAGGCAGAGGGGTGGAGTTCTTAGAATGGTTCAGTATCATGCTACTTGTTGTGGAATTAAATGTTAGTGGTGGCTAATATATATATATATATATATATATATATATATATATATATATATATATATATATATATATATATATATATATATATATATATATATATATATATATATATATATATATATATATGTTATTTTTCTACTGTAGCAGTACTATAACTCTGCTTTATATTTCTCTTCAATGTCTTTCTCTTCCACTCAGCTAATGGAATTTCTAATGAAACTCTTGGGAATCTGCACGCATCTGCTACGCCACAAACAAACTTTCAAAATGACCTTTCACCAGGGAAGCAAGAAATTGTCAATATTATTCCAAGACCTCGACCTTCTTCTTTAAGAAGCAGATTGGATCCCTGGCTGGCTATTTCTCAAAATATAAAGCCAAACCCTTTTGAAATGGGTAATTTAGAAGCCGACAGAGATTCAAAAGCTAAGTCACTGACTGATACCAAGGAGAGAACTAAATTCCACATGCCCTCTTTACTGGATATGGACGTGGAAGGTCAAAATAGTGACTGTACGGTACCTTTGTGTAGGATGAAGAGTAAAGCAGGTCGGCCATCAATATATGAACTGGAGAGAGAATTCTTGTCTTAAGTGCCTTGGAATTTTTAGCCTGTTTTAAGAATAAATTTTTATGCTGCTCTTTTCTAGATGTTGTGATCAGTAGAGTTTGATATCATGCTAGATAGATGAAATATTACAGGTAAATGATCAACTGTAAGCCCATAAGTAGTTTAATTGGCCTGCAGGAAAAGCGGTTAAGACCTGGATTTTCCGGCAGGCCTGGGGCCAATGACCCTAAGATGTGGTCTTTTTAGATCAGCCCATGTATGCATGTGTGAGTGAAAGTTTTTTAAAGTATTTTAACATGTTTTTTAAATTGCTTTTATTGATTATATGTTTCTATACCTGCTGTTAGCCGCCCAGAGTCCTCCGGGAGTTGGGTGGCATAGAAATTTTAATAAATAAATAAATAAATAAAATTGATTCTACCATTGCTATCTTGAATGAATACACATATGTGGACGTCAATAAAGTTTTTCACAATTTTGATTTTTCATTCCTTTTTGCCAAATGTCCAGCTGCTTTATTTAATCATTTTTCCCACCAACCATTTGAACTGCAATACATTAAAATCCAAAATACGTTTTTCTACAGAGAGAACTCCCTTCTGAACTGTGGTTTTCTCGAGACACACTTGTCAAATTGTATTACCTTTAATACTACATCAGTTGCCAATTACATTTGGCCAATATTCATCGGAAACAGCACAGTTCAAGGTTAGGATGGTTTGTCAAAATAAAAATGAATGTTTTGCTAATTTTGACAAAGCGGTATCATATAAAAGCAATAATTTTTATAACTGAAATATATTTTGGCTAGGCAACTTTCCAAGACAGTAGTTTAATTAAAGATATTTAAGATTTTTCATGTAAATTCCTATTATTATCTATGATTGAAGAATGCTTCAGTTTGCTTGTGTTAGTTTGTCTGATTTGCATATTTTTATAGTGAAGGGTGTATAAATTGAATCATGGAAAAAAAATATGTTAATTTCGCTAAACTGAGTTCTCCAGACACGTCAAATTTCAACTCTCACAATTTCCAGGCAGTGTGACCAAACTCACTTGGAGGGACACCAAGCTGAGATGGCTGATTTAGTATAACAAAAAGCTGTTTAAAAGGATTTTAGTTATTAAAAAGGCTTCTAGGGAAAGCATATTTACTATAGCTGGCTTTTCCTATTCTGTCTATGGGCTTTAAAAAGTCTTATAAAGCTGGCTTTTTGTCCTGTGTCAAAATAGAACTATTAATTGTAATAAAATTTTAATGTATCTATTGATAGAAGTTCATGTGGAAGTGATTACATGGACATTTTGATTTAAATTTCAGTTTGATCAATTACGTGCTACTGTATGCATTTTAGATGAGTTCTGGAATGCATTTTAAGATAGGAAGCATTATTCAAATATATAACTTTTGAATGACACATCGCACTTTTATGCCATTCTGATGGATTTGCCTACGTTGCAGAAATTATTTAACATGAAATTTTAATGTCTAATGAGTGTCTAACATAGAATAAAAACTCAGTAAAAAGCAACCAGTAACAACAATAATAAATGCACATACGGGGCAGCTGCAAACCACAACAGTCACAAATAACATCCTGTGTAGTAGGCATCAATCTCTTCCTGTTTGAGACCTTTTCTCCTCTGTAAAGTTTTTTTGATTTTCAAAAGCATCTGAACATTGTCCAAGGGGTGGGGGTGGGGGGAGAAGATCAGGAAATGAGATGAGAGGGAAGGCGAAGCACCTGCTTCAGGTGCCAGATTGGGGGGATGATTCCAGAGTTTAGAAAATCATGCCTGCTGCTGGCATATATGGATTTATTTATTTATTTATTTATTTATTTATTTATTTATTTATTTATTTATTTATTTATTTATTTATTTATTTATTTTTGTCAACAAGTGCAAGGAAACAGGACACATGAAAAAATGGCACAAATAAATGGATATAAAGAAGCAAAACAGCCATAAACACATAAAATGAGTACATACAAATGGGTACAGTAGGACAGGGACGGTAGGCACGCTGGTGCGCTTATGCACGCCCCCTTAGGGACCTCTTAAGAAACGTGTAAGGTCCACGGTAGACAGTTTAAGGTAAAAGGTATGGGGGTTAGAGAAACTAACAACAGGATCAGGTAAAGTGTTCCAGACATTTACTACTCTATTGCAGAAGTCATATTTTCTGCAATCAAGATTAGAGCGGAATGCATTTAGTTTGTATCTATTGATAGCCCTAGTGTTATTGTGATTGAAATTAAAGTAGTCATTAATAGGTAGGACATTAAGGTAGATGATCTTGTGTACTAAGCTTAGGTAGACGGCGTAGTTCAAGGTTATCCAGGCCTAAAATTTCAAGTCTACTGGAATAAGGAATTTTATTGCAAGCAGAGGAGTTGAGTACTCTTCTTGTAAAATACCTCTGGACCCTCTCTAATGTATTATTGTTTACTCTAGATGCCCAGAGTGCTGTCCTGAAGGAAAGGCATAAGAGGCATAATAGGAGGTGGTGATGCAATGAAATGTCATTTTAATGTATGCTGATTAGTATACATTCAAAGTGACAATGAAGTTATTCTAAGTCTAAGAGCGGCGATAATAAGGGAATATGAACAGGAATTGCAGTAAGTGGGAGATGAGACTGTATTCCACCTTATGTTTCTAATGCTTCTGCAAACCCATTTGAAGATGAGAGACAGCCAACCGCTCAGAGGCAGTGCAGATGCTAGTCAGTTCAAGTCTTTAGATGTTGGTATCTTTCCTCACACAGTCCACCTCACCTCAACCTTTTTCTGTTCAGCTAAGTCAGGGCTATCAAACTCCCGGCCCGTGGGCCGGATGCATCACGCGCTGGCCATGCCCACATTTAGCAAAGAGGAAAAAAAGTCCTGATACGTCACATGATGACGTGAGTTTGACACCCCTGAGCTAAGTATTGTAACAAGAGCCACTATTCTGGTGCAGAGCATTAGTCAAGAATGAAATAAGGAAATGTGCCTTTGGGGAGAGCAGGAAAGACTTATCTTGGGGTATATAGACACTGTCTTTTACAACGAGCCTTTTAGTGGCAGTGAGACACTGAAATGATGTCTGATCTTCCAGTCAGTCACAGTGATGAGGTAACTACTGCATCATCCATATAATGATCTGAAATGGATGTAACAATTCAAAAAAAAGGTGTGGTAGAAGAGCAAGAAACAACTATTGTTGAGTTTAGTTCCTTAAACTTAGATGATCCTCGATTATGGAATTATTTGAGTAATTATTTGAGTAATCCTTGCGCTTGAAGGATTCCCTTATACTAGAGCAGTGTTTCTCAACCTTGGCAGTTTGAAGATGTGTGGACTTCAACTCCCAGAATTCCACAGCCAGCAACGCTGGCTGGGGAATTCTGGGAGTTGAAGTCCACACATCTTCAAACTGCCAAGGTTGAGAAACACTGTACTAGAGCTACAGCAAGCAAAACAAAACAAAAGCCACTTCATGTTCATGTTCCCCTAATATGATAAAAGTAACTTGATTTATGACCACAATTGAGCCCAAAAATTTATGTTGCTAAGTGAGACACTTGTTAAGCGAATTTTGCTCTATTTTATGATCTTTCTTGCCACAGTTAAGTGAATCACTGCAGTTGTTAAGCTAGTAACACGGTTATTAAGTGAATCTGGATTTCCCATTGACCATGCTTGTCAGAAGGTCACAAAAGGGGATCACATGATCCGGGACCCTGAGGCGGTCATAAATTCATACCAGTTGCCAAGTGTCTGGATTTTGATCACGTGACCACGGGGGATGCTGTAACGGTCATAAATATGAAAAATGGTCATGTCACTTTTTTCAGTGCTGCTGTAACTTCAGACAGTCACTGTTGTAAGTTGAGGACTACCAGTAGTAATTACTTTCAACCCATTACTGACATAAATTTCCCAATAGTGATAAAATGAAGAGGCTGCGGCCTATGGCCTATATCAGTGGTGGCGAACCTTTTTAGGCTCGCGTGCCAAAAAGGGGGGGTGCGCTCGCACTCGCATGCCCACACCCATCCCCTCCCCCCCATGCATGCGCACAACACCCCCCATGCTGCCCCCTGCGCATGCGCACACACCCCCACCCCCGCGCAAAGGCCTTACCGGAGCCTGGGACAACGAAACGGGCAAACCGGAAGTGCAGAAAAATGCACTTCTGGTTTGTCCGTTTTGTAGTTTTTTGCATTCCGGAGCTTCAGGGAGCTTCCCTGAACCCTCCGGAGTGCAAAAAACAGCACACCGGCAAACCGCAAGTGCGTTTTTCTGCACTTCCGGTTTGCCGGTGGGCAACCCTCGTGTGCCGGCCGCTATGGCTCCACGTGGCACCTGTGGCACGCGTGCCATAGGTTCGCCACCATGGGCCTATATGTTCAGCACACTTACTTTGTTGAAAACTCCGTGTCATATTCCAGCTACATTGGGTTGTATAGGAACAAATTATTGGATGTGGGCAGGGGTGGGTTACACTTACTTTGGCCACTGGTTCGCATCACGACATTTCGCACGCGTGCGATTGCTCCGCTCGCGCAGGCACATCTCATGCAATTTGGCTTCCGCGCATGCTTAGTAGCAGGAATCAGCCTGAAACACAGCTGAAGAGCTGATCAGCTGTGCTTCGGACGAAGATATAAGGGTCAGTATTAACCCGGGGGCGGGCAGGAGGACCGTTTTTCAAGCAGCGGAAGAGAAGAAGCCATCAAAACGGAAAAATTCGCAATTTTTTTTTAAAAAAGATGGCAGTGCCCACGGACTGGCACCGACTGAATCGGATCCGTGACATCACCAGTGGGTCGCTACCGGTTCGGGCGATCCAGTCCAAACTGGGAGGAACCCACCCCTGGATGGGGGGGGATCTGACCATTAATTGGCATGCTACCAAAAAAACTCAGCAAATTACCAGAGAAAAAAGTGAAATTGGACTATTGTTAAGAGTCAGCATAGATTATTATTAGCAAGAGAAGATTGCATCAAAAGTCTGATTACTGGTAACATTTTTTGAAAAGCCTTGTTACCCTTGTGAGAATGTTTGCTTCCCAAAAGTTAGTGCTACATGGAATTTCAGATCAGCTGCGTGTGTTGTACAAAAGCAACTTCCTTAAAATTGTGGAGCGCTGGCTGAGTTTAATGCTTTATTCTAGAAACATCTAACTAGAGTCAACAGCCCAAGTACCTACAGACACCACTGCCTTGGAGGCACAGTTCAAAATGAAATCATATTGTTACTGGTAACAAAAGTCAAACAGAAAATCTGAAGTAAATTGTTACTCTTTACTCTTGGACTACACATCTTAACATCAGCTATAAGTAGCAAATGACTTTAATTGTGCATCTTGTTAGAACAGAACCTAGGAAAAAAGTCTCTGCAAGGGTGATACTACAGGAACTAGTATGGGGTTCTTAAAAACTAGATGATCGTAGAATTGGAAAAAAATTACATAAGAGGTCAGAATTATAACAATAAAATATCGGCATTGACACAAATTCTCCATCAAATCAATTGCAAAAGGCAGCTCTACTCAGAACAGCTTACATCCTGGTATAGGAAGTTAGCACCCACCCCCTCCTAGAAAAAATGAAATATCCTAGGAAACATTGAAAAAGGAAAGAATATGTTTCCCTGAATGAGGAAAAGAGAAACATGTTTTAAATACAAAGCAGCTTCCTGCAGCTCCCTGCCCCCACCCTTGCCACATTCCTCCCACCTAGCCTGGAGCAGTCTTCTACATAACAAAGATTTATCTCCTTCAGTCATAGCCATATTAGGATTTGCCCAAGGCCCTTTCATTCAGCCAAGCCTGGGACAGACAAAGAGTCCACTGCATGGCCTCCTGGGAGCCTGACCACCAATCAGTGCATTATATACACAGGAACAGGAAACTAAGAGATGGGACCCAACAGAGGTTATAAAACCAAGGGACTCAGCATCTTCCCTTCCCTTTTTTCTCTTCATCCACATCTGGAAGCATGTGATCTACCTTTTCTGTACAGGGGCTTATGCCATGTGCTCCTGTCCACCATTAAACCTTCCTTCCAAGCAACTTCCATGAATCCAGTGTCTTTTTCCCCACTTGGAACTGAACCCAGAAGGATATTCCTTACAACACTGGAATTACTAAAAATGCATCTAAATTCCATAATGATGAAGCGGGGTAGACTTTCAATCAATTTATTGGAGCATGAGTTGACTCAAACTAGAAACTTTCAGGAAACAGATCTATTCTTTGCAACTACGAAGGCATGGAAAGTAGGTTTGTAATTATATGAAAAAGTCAATTTACTATGTAGATGAAAAAAGCTTCACATTTGCTGTTCAGGCATTTTAAGGCCTTTAAATTTAGTTCTCCTAGGTAGGTAGCAGAGAAGAACCATTAGAGGTCAAAACAGAAGTCAGATTTGATACCATTCAAAGTTTTGGCTCAAGCAGTGGGATATGGGAGTATCTTTTTGCTTCCTGCTTCAGATGTCAAAATGTTGCAAGCTGACTCAATGAAAGATCTTTCACAGCCCTTTGAATAAAACCCATTTTTGTTGTAATCCTTAAATGCCAGTTTACATTTGTTTTTGTGCTTTAAATGGAAGATAATGAACTTTCATGCATTGATGTGAACTAGTGAAATTACACTCTCCAACTTCAAAAATGTGGATTGCATTTTATACTTAGTTAAAATTCATGGCAAAAACTTCATTCTTGTAGAGTTATAATATTGCACTTGTATTCTGAGGGGAGGCATATACCAATAGACTGGTACAGTCTCTTTGGAATAAAAGAGGAGAGGAAATAGCATACTTTTTGATACATAAAGTACCACATTGGTAGAAATTTTAAAGCATGATGTAGCTGTAATTTTCTGTTAGTCTTTTTTAAAAAAAACAGTTTATAATTTTATTTCTGTGACTCTTTAGGAATTTGTATTGCTTTATCATTTCCTGCTAAGCGTTAACTTTGAAAACCTCACATGTTGAGCCGTTCTTTCAAATATCACCCTTTTAAATAGTAGAATTTTAACCTAAAAATCAAGTTGCTTGATAGGATACAAGTGTTTCAGAAGTCTGGATAAGTCTTGCAGGCAGCTGATCAGTTGCTTCTTAAAATAATCACAAGAGTTCTGGAGAATGATGGGTGCTGTTGTTTTTCTTGGGGAAAACATTGGTTTCAATTCTCCATATGCTAAAGTTATCTGTTTCGTTTCCTTGTGGATCTACCATTGGATTCAGGGGTTGCATTCAGACACCCATCATGTGAAAAAAGGGCAGTTAAGATTGATTAAGTGCTGCCATCTACTGGGGTGGTTCTGGATTGGGCACAGTTTCCCTTAAAAGTGAGAATACTTCTTGATATTCCAGAGACTGAGGTGCCTATGGTGAGTAGGTCTTCTGTTTTCCCGCTTCCGTTCAGCAGTCATGTTATTTCTTAGCAAAGTTAGGCTAGAGAGCTGAATGAGGCCTACCCTTGAAAGACTCTTGATGCAAAAATAAGTTGGATCAAATCAGGTGATTGGCTTAGCCAGAGATTGTGTCTTGTTGCTCTTACCCAAAGAAATTTAGCACATATGCTCTGGGATAGGAGTGGGAAAATTGGTTGGTTGGTTGGTTGACTAAAGCTACTTTTAACATTCAGCACATATGCTCTGGGACAGGAGTGGGTTTATAATAATATAATATAATATAATATAATATAATATAATATAATATAATATAATATAATATAATATAATATAATATAATATAATATAATATAATATAATATAATATAATAATATAATATAATATAATATAATATAATATAATATAATATAATATAATATAATATAATATAATATAATATAATATAATATAATATAATATAATAATATAATATAATATAATATAATATAATATAATATAATATAATATAATATAATATAATATAAAATATAATAATATTATTATATTATATTATATTATATTATATTATATTATATTATATTACATTACATTACATTACATTACATTACATTACATTACATTACATTATATTATATTATATTATATTATATTATATTATATTATATTTATTATATTTATTATATTTATTATATTTATTATATTATATTTATTATATTTATTATATTATATTATATTTATTATATTTTTCAGCTATTTTTCACTATGAAATAACAATTTATACCTTGGTTTTCAGCAATCCCAGCCAAAGGAGCTCTAAAGCAGTGGTTCTGAACCTTCCTAATGCCGCGCCCCACGCCGTGCCCCTGCGCCCCCACTGCGCCCCATCCCACCAGCACACCCGCCGCCGCAACCACTGCCCCGCCGCCGCCATTTGGGTTCTTTTACCCTCTGCGCATGCGCAAAGCGTTCTGCGCATGCGCAGAGTGTAAAAGAACCCAAATGGCGGTGTCCGGGCGAAGTCTCCCGACCCCTGTGAAAGGGTCGTTTGACCTCCAAAGGGATTGCGACCCCCAGGTTGAGAACCGCTGCTCTAAAGGGAACAAAAAGGGATGAAAGGATGAGATATTCCCCAATTTGGCTCTCGGAGCAAGACCAGTAATGGAAACAATCCAATGGATGTTTAGAGTCTGATAAACCTCAATCCTACACAATTCATTACCAGCCTTAGTATGCCTTCCATTCCTTAAAATGGAATCTTTGTTTTATTTGATTTGGCCTCTTTCCTGATGCTTGCAGACTTTATAATGGACTTGACTGTGATTTTTCATTATTAATTTTTAAAGAAGTTTTTTTTAATGTGTCTTTTGTTGATTTATGCTACTTGGTGTTTGCATGTTATCTCCCTGTATTACATCAACCTAAGGCCTTCTAAATAAGTTGGGATCAAAAGTCCCAGCATTAACCAGATTGGAGATGTGGCCTTATATATGGAGAACAAGATAGTCACACATCAGTCTTATTTAATAGTTTGGAAGAAAAGTAAACAAAGAACGATCAAAACATAGGCATTATTTGAGTTTCAGGTTTGTTGTAATGCATTATGAGAAGTTTAAAAAAAACCCTTACCAAACAAAATATTCTTTGTCTGGCAGGTAACATAGTGCCAACAATTATACTCTTCCCTCCCCTGCTAAGTCTGTACAAAAATAGCGTGATATTAAATTTTCCATATATGATTGGGGGAAAATGTCCATTGCCTATTTTGCATACGTCTAGTCATTTCTTGGAAGGAAAGCTAGAGTTATCCATTGCCAGAAGAAAAAAACACACTGGGAAACAGGAAAAAAAAAACCGGTCAAGCCAGTTTAAAATTGAGTAGTTGGCAGTCAAGCAAAGAGAGGCAGCTTGCCTGAGGAACAGACAGCTTTGGCAGAAATCCATCTCAACTTAGAAATTTGCAGCTACAAACTCAGCTGTCAAGGTAATCCTTGACTTACGACCGGAACTGAGCCCCAAAATTCCATTGCTAAGCAAAGCAGCTGTTAAGTGGCTTTTACCCCATTTTTATGACTTTTCTTTCCACAGTTGTTAAGCAAATGGCTGCAGTTATTAAGTGCGAATCATGCAGCTGTGAAGCGAATCTGGGTTTCCCCATTGTCAGAAGTTAGCTAGGAAAGTCGCAAATGGCAATCACACGATACTGAGATCTTGCAGTTGCGGTAAATAACAATACATGCTGGTTGACAATTACCTGAATTTTGATCACGTGACCACGGGGATACTGTGATGGTCATAAATGAGAGGACTAGTCCAGGGGTGGGTTGCTCACTTACCTCGCTACCGGAGCGCTGCGCGCGCATCACCATGTTTGGTGCATGCGCTCGCTACGCGCACATGCCCCTTGTGCGATGTTGCTTCTGCACATGCGCGGAAGCAAAATCTCACCGAAATCTTGTGAGGGGACTCGCACGTACACGATTTTGCCGACATTTTGCTTCTGCGCATGCGTGGAAGCAAAATCTTGCCAAAATCGTGCGCGCGCATCCCCTCACAAGATTTCAGTGAGATTTGGCTTCCGCACATACACAGAAGCAAAAAAGCCCAAAAATTCGGCACCAGAGCGGTCGCGTGCAAACAGCGCCATCTGCTGGCCGCTACCAGAATGATAAAGTGGACCACACCGGTAGGAACCCACCACTGGACTAGTCGTAAGTTGCTTTTGTCAGTGCTATTATAATTTTGAATGGTTGCTAAACAAATGATTGTATATAAAGGACCATCTGTTAGTCCTACAGTTCAGCTCAGCACTCAGAAGTTTCATAATCGTGTTGTGCAAAGCTCAAAGGAGTGTTCAATCTCACAAGGCTTCAGATGAATCGGAGTGACTGAATTAAAGCATATTTATGAAACAAAGTGAGGATCCATTTAAGAGCAGATAACTGAATCAGGGCTGCAAGATGTTAAGTGTTTCAAAGAGCTATGCGAATTCTATAGGTTTTGGGCGGAGTTGCTGCTTTGGGGGATTTTGCATATGAAAAACAATGTTTGCAATCAACACCTCAGTTAACTATGATCACTTCCCCATATTTAATATATTGATCACATTAAACACAATGACAGTATGAAGTGCAAGGGATATATGTTTTGAATATTTGACACCAGATATATTTCCGATGTTAACCCAGGTTTGCTATCTCTCTCTCTCTCTCTTTTTCAATTAACAATTGTTGCATTCCTTTGGATCTGAACCCCAGTGAAATTCTAAGATGTGATTTCCTATTTGCAAACGCTGAGTGAGGCCTCCATTTGAGAGCAATTCCAAAACTACACCATTCCTTGGGGCAATAGAAAGGAAGTTTGATTCTCTGGACAATATTTGAGCAATGCTTTGTAGAGACAGAATTAATTGACAGGGTAGGATTTATTCTTTACTAGGTTGCGCAGAACTTTCTATGGGCGACTCAATTCAGTGACACTTTTGTCAACTCTCCTCATCAAAGGAGATTCGTACACTGAAGCGGAGTCCTGCATCAAAGTGATGACTAGTACTGGGTGACTCTAAAAGGAGAGTTGAAGGGTTTTCTGCTGATCTTGGAATTCTTAGAGAGAATATATAATGGAATATATTTCAGTTTCCTATATGGAAGAGTTGAATAGCGTGATGGGCTTTCTGTCATTCGTATGAGCAGCTATCCACTGAGTTTTCAAATTTATCATAGCTTCTTTGAGGTAGCATGACTAACATTACTTCGGGCTTCATTCGCTTTATCAGGTTCTTGAATGTGACCAGTAACAAGACTTAACTTTGTTCTCGCATGTCATGCTTCCAGATTGGGCCTATCAGCAGAATTAGGAGTTGAGTTCAGTAATCACCATTCTTCATACAGTCACAAAGCTAATCAGTCAGGAATATACCCATGGTTCAAACCAAGTATTCACTAATGGGACTGATCTTGCATGATTATGGCAGACTTAAGTCTCACAGTGAGTGAATGGGTACCAGGTTAATTGCAGATGCTATTTTAAAAAAAGGGAGGGGAGAAAATTGTAAGGGTACAAAACCCAGATAATAGGCAGAGTAGGACTGGACTGGATTAGGCCCAGACACATCTGTGAAGTCACTAAGACTTAGGTGCAACTAGAAGGAGACTGTCTTTTTCTTACTGCTACTTGGTTTTATATTTGTTTTATATGTGTATGTGTTGGTGTTGTTATGTCTTTAAAAAAATTAAAAATTAAAGAAAAAAGAACAAAGTTCTTCCCCGCACCCACCCAAAATCCATATTTAAAAGTTATGTTTAAAAAGATAAACTTAATTGGAATATTTTATTTCATTAATCAAATTTATATAGTGGCCCATCTCACTGAGGGAACTCTGAGCAGTGCACAACAATCGATAAACACTTTCTGCCTTCGTTCAGCGTAATTTAGACTCTTGATGATCAACTGAAGGTCCTCTTCCCTTCTGTTTCTAGCTTTAAGAAAGTAGAGGAGAAATGTTTCTAAAATATATTGGAGTGAAACCTTAAAAGCTATCAAGCTGAAACTTGGCAGAGATAATATCCTTTAACAGTTCCTATTTGCATCCCATTTTGCCAGAAATGTAATTTCTTTATCCATTTTGATGCTATTCCATTATAGCTCACGAGCAGTTCTTTTTTCATATCTTGAATCTCAGATCAATTCATGCCTTCTTTGAATCTCTCATCTCCAATTCTAATCAATCTGGGGATGAGTCACATAGGCCTCTTTTTCACTTTTATTGCTATTCCTGGTCCTTAATTTTTTAAGCTATGGAAATGTAAGTAGAGTCAATAAGTAAGAGGAGAAAAGCAAAACAATTTGCTTCCAGCCTTTAGCAGTTTGTATGCATGAGACACACCTTTCTTTTATAGCTGAAGTCTCCAATCTGAAACCTTTCAGATGTGCTGGGATTGCATCTCTCTGACTTCCCAGCCAATCACAGATTGGGAGTTCTGGAAGATACAATCATAACACATTTCAAGAGTACCAATTTGGGCAGAGTCATATTGTTCTATCTAGCCCCATATTCTCTGTTTTACTCCAGTTGTGGGAAAAATAACATGGTTTGCAAAATTTTGGATTTTCAGGGTAGACCTAAACTTTGAGAACGAGTAACGCAACCACAGCTGTGGGTTTTTAAATTAATGTTAAAATCATAATGTTTAAGATAAACAACTGGATGGATGAGAGGCTTTCGTGGTTGCTCTTTTTCTGCGTCATTAGTCTCTAAGTGAACATTAGTTTCTTGCCTTTTCCCTCTAAGCATTCTGGTATTTGGTAGATTTACATAGTGTGACAAGTGCAGTGATTGGGAAGGAAGTTATGAAGTTTTGGGGATAATTGAGTCCATTCAGCAGTTTTCACTAGATGGCGCAGTAGCCTTGTCATTTCAGGACAAATCAGCCGGAGACTTTTTTTAAAAAGAACATCAACACATTTGTCTGTTCTTCTCCAAGCTGGTATCTTTATTCTGTTTACATTATAGATCTAAGCGTGATTAGGAAGCTGGTTGCTGAACTGCACAATCAGGTGCTAAACATAAGTCTTCAGTTCCTTAGCTGTTGCTTGATTCTGACTCTGACCCAATATACAGAATTTTACCTGAATTTTCTGTCAGAAACTGATAAATGAGTTCTTATAAACCTCCTTCAGTTGATGGGAGAAGTGGAAATTAACCTACTAAGTTGGTAAAAGTAAGGATGTTCTTCAGTAAAGTTTGACCTCTGGTAGAACTTGACTTGTCAATGTATCCATATTGTTTTCCAGTTTGGAAGTGATCTGCTGCCACATTCTTCTTCCCAGTCTAGCCTACAGCCCTGGCATTTCCTGTGTTCTTCCAATCAAGGACCATCCCAATCAGGCTCTACCATGCTGAATTGCCAAGTATAGACTACATTATCCGAATGCTGCCATCTGTAGTCTGGATCAAATTCAGACTTCTGGTGCATCATCTGTCTTTCAGTAAGTATCCCTATTGGCAAAAACCAGTGTCCTCCCTCCCAATACATTGGTTTCAAGTTCTGAACAAGAACAGATCTGAACAAGTGTTGAGTGAAGCCAGTGAGAGTAGCCAGTGAATTTCATTGGGCTGTGGGATGGATCCAGAGGTGAACTGTCTGAGGTGAACAGAGCTGCTGTCATTTTATTTAATGTAGCCTTTCCTAACCTCATTTGCCTGCCTGCCTATCTCATTCATGAAAGGAAAGGAAAGGAAATAAGCAAAATTCAGATTTGCCATGAAGAGCTCCAAAAAGCAGATTGTATATTCATACATACATACATACATATATACATACATACATACATACATACACACACACACACACACACACACACACACACACACACACACACACACACACACACACCATAGCGACATGAGTGTGTAGGACTTCGTTTTTTGTAGGGAATATTGACAGTTTGAAGAATTTCTTTCTTTGCAGAAAGGTGGGGGGTTGACAGAAAAAAAGTACCAGGGAAAAGGATGTGATTGTTAAAGTTCTGTGGCTTCAAACTGTATAATTAAAATATCTAAGAGCTTATCTTGAAGTACAGTTGTAAATATCAGTAATACATTTGGTAATCTATAAACTTTGACATATGAATCTACCCCAAAGAGGTGAAATTAGATTTTTTTTTCTTTCCCTAAATTTATCTTGTATAATTCTTCTAAATGATATTGGACATATGCAGTCATCAAAATTAAAAGTCCTTTTGTAATGGTAATGATTTGAATAATTTCCTCCTCACAACTATTTTCAGTTGAGAGGGGTGAAAGCTACGAAGATTTGACCAGAAACCTGCTAACATTGCATCAAGCTTGGTCTGTAGGAGCATTTATTTATTTATTGTTTATTTTCAGACACATTATTAATGCAGTCATTTCAATTTACTCTAACCTGCTTTGTGCTGAATAATCCTGGGAATTAGTTAAGATTTTGTAACCCATGTTTTTTTATTTACAAAATATAGGTAGTACCCGTGGAAAAGTTGAAAACCTTTCCTCCTTTCCTTTCCTTTCCTTTCCTTTCCTTTCCTTTCCTTTCCTTTTTTATTTTCTTTCTTTTTGGTTGGGGTGTGTGTGTGTGTGTGGGGGGGTGTTAATCACATTTTCCAAGGCTCATAAAAATCAGAGCATGTGTAAATCATTTCTTTTGGCCACCAGAGGGCAGTGCTGGACCGTCTTAATTTTCATTGCGCTTGTTTCTGATCTGAGGAATTTGGGAGAAATTATTAAAGGTAAATGTTTGTCCTGTGCAGTTGTGTCCTGCTCTAGGGGCCAGTGCTCACCTCTGTTTCTTAGCCAAGGGAGCCAGTGTTGCCCAAAGACCCATGTGGTCAGCACGACTGTACACCGAGGCTCATGGAATGCTATTACCTTCCCGCCGAAGTGGTACCTATTAATCTACTTACATGGATAAATTTTAATTACAGGTTACCAATCTAAATCCCACTTGAACATTTAAAAGTATCTCAATCCAAAAAATTACTCTGGAAGTTAGGAGGTAATTTTTATTGACCGAATCACTGGATATTTCGATTTAGACTTTGCCTCCCTTTTACGGCCTCCTATGTTGTTGTCATGCCTAGTAACACTATTTGGTTTCAGAACATTGGCTGTATCTCATTCCCAATTCTCAAGTCAAACAGTCTTAGCTGGTTGTCATCGAGTCAGGTTTGACACCTGGTTCCTTTATGATCAAAATGTTCTCCTTTCAACTTGACCCCAGCAATAATTCAGAGACCTGCTGGGAGGTTGAATGATAGCCCTGATTCCACCCATCTACCTTATCTGTTGTCTTTCCCTCCACCTTGACAGTTATTTTTTTCCCAATCCATCATTTACTCACATTACATGTCCCAAAATAGAAGCTGCTGCTTACTAATCATCACCTGAAGGGAACAGTCAATCTTTATTTCTTCCAGGACCGATTGATTGGTTGGTCTTGCAGTCTGTGATATTCTCAATTACTAGATCCATCATTTGAAGGCACAATCTACTTTCTCTCACTTTTCCTCAGTGTCTAGCTTTCATTGGAAAAAATAAACTACACTGCTTTAACTATTTTGATTGTTGTTGCCATGGAAATATCATTCAGGATCTTATCTAAGTTTGGCATTGCATTGATCCTCCCTTGCATTAATCTGTTTACTTCTCCAGCACACCTCGGTGTATCTTTACTCTTTGACCTCCAAAACCAACACCATCTACCAACTTTACTTCTTTCCAGTCAGTGTGAATTCACAAAGCATCCTTGTTGAAATAATATTTGTCTTCTTAATATTTAATACTGTGTTTAACACGCATCGAAGCCTTCTTCACTTTTACCTCACAAAATAATGTTGTCTGAATATGTATGCGAGTATTTCAGCTCCAATCTCCTTCCCTGCACTGCTTCTCCAAATTCAGTTTTTTATACTAGCATCTGGTTCACTGTACAGATAGTCCTCAACTTACCACAGTTCATTTAGTGACCGTTCAAAGTTACAATGGCAGTGAAAAAAGTGACTTATGACCATTTTTCACACTTACGACCTTTGTAGCATCGCTATGATCATGCGGTCAAAATTCAGATGCTTGGCAACTGGTTCATACTTAAGACGGTTGCTGTGTCCTAAGGTCATGGGATCCCCTTTTGCAACTTTTTGACAAGCAAAATCAAGGGGAAGCCAGATTCACTTAACAACCATGTTACTAACTTATCGAACTGCAGTGATTCATTTAACAATTACAGCAATAAAGGTCGTAAAATGGGGCAAAACTCACTTAATAAATGTCTTGCTTAACAACAGAAATTTTGGGCTCAATTGTGGTTGTAGAGGACTACTGTGGTTTCCTCAAAAGAAAAATAAAATATTCTGGCATTTCTGTGCCAGAACTATGGTGGTACAGTGGTGAGAATGCAGTACTGCAGGCTACTTCTGCTGACTGCCAGCTGACTGCAATTTGGCAGTTTGATTCTCACCAGGCTCAGGGTTGACTCAGCCTTCCATCCTTGTGAGATCTGTAAAATGAGGACCCAGATTGTTGGGGGCAATATGCTTACTCTGTAAACCGCTTAGAGAGGGCTGTAAAGCACTGTGAAGCGGTATGTAAGCCTAAGTGCTATTGCTATTTCTTTTAGCCTGGATGTGTTCTACACACAGGCATGATCTACTGAATCAAATGCTTCCTGCAGATGATAAAGCAAAAGTAAACTCCTTCTTAAGTTCTCTAGGTCTTCTCACTCTTTGTTATATTAAAACTATGCCATCTCATGTCCCCCTGGCTTTTCTGATAACCAGATCTGGACCAAAACTTTGCTTGACAAGGAATTACAGGTCAGCCTCAGTTTATGATCCCAATTGGTACCAGAAAACTTGTTGCTAAGTGGTGGGGTCATTAAGTGAGGCATCATGTGAATGCACTGGATTTTATGACCTTTTTGCCATGGTCATTAAGCAGATCACTATGGTGGTAAAGTGAGACACCAAAGTGAGACACAATTTGCAACCTTCCCAGCTGGCTTCTCCCATTGATTTTTGCCTGTTGACAGCCAGCTGGGAAGGTTTCAAATGGTGATCATGTGATCCTGGAAAGTTGCAACCATAGTAATTCTTCTGAGTTACATCAGTTCACATAGTGACCTCTCAAAGTTACAACAGCACTGAAAAAAGTTACTTATGACCATTTTTCATACTTATAACCATTGCAGCATCCCTGTGGTCACATGATATACCTTCGGATGCTTGACAACTGGTTCATATTTATGACGGTTGCAGTGTCCTGGGATCATGTGGTCCCTTTTTTGCGACCTACTGACAAGCAAAATCAACGGAGAAGCCAGATTCACTTAACAACTGTGTTACTGATTTAACAACTGCGGTGATTCGCTTAACAAATGTGGCAAGAAAAGTCGTAAAATGGGGCAAAACTCACTTATCACATTTTTCACTTAGCAACATAAATTTTGGCTCAATTGTGGTCATAAGTCGAGGTCTACCTGTACGTTGCCAGGAACCGGAATCATGATCACATGACACCCCCCCAATGGGGATGCTGTGAAGACCTGTTATAAGTCATTTTTCCAGCATTGCCATAACTTTGAACCAGGGTGGGTTCTAACTTACCTTGTGTTAAGGTGAGAATAAATCTCATAGAGGCGATGTGGTTCTTGTCTTGGAATTCAGACATTTAAAAAATAAAGCCGAGATTAAAAGTCTAATAGAAAATATTTATTTCAGTACAAAAACAATAAATCATGAATAGTTACATCCTTGCTAATAAATCGTGACCGCTCTGGTCAGAATCAAAGGCAGAAATGAATAATGGAGAATCAGGAATGTACACATGCGCAGACGATCACATCACGTGTCCTGCTTGTATTGGAATGTACCATAATATTAGGATAGGGATGCATCATCCTGCATATACACACAACTGGCAATATTCACACCGTGACACCTTGCTGCTGGTTTGTTTCCTCCCGCGCCGCGTGGCCGCGCCCTCGTGTGCATGTGCAGTGACAAAAATTCCAACCCCTCCCAAAAAAGCCGAAAACAAGATGGCAAAGTGCCACCTTTGATCCTCCATTCCTGCCCACCATTATGAAACCAATGACAGTCTCTGCAGATGCTCCTGGGGAAACTTTTTGATTAAAAAAATTGGTTTCATAATGGTGGGCAGGAGTGGAGGATCAAAGTTCCACCCCTTTTTAATGTGGGTTCACTCATTGCACCCACACAAGGCTTTAACCACCTGAGCATGCCCAACATTTTGAAGCCAGTCACGACCACTACAAATACCTCCTTAGTTTTTGAAATGAATTGTTCCAGGCATCCAACCAGATACTGTGTAAAAAAAAAAAAGCAGAGTTTCACTTATTTTGTTCAGAAAATAAAATGGCGTATATTTGTGCAACTTCAAAAGGGTATCAGGATAGATGTAGTACCCTCAATTTTCCTCACTGCAAGATCCCGAATATAATAAGGGCATCCAAGCTTGCTTTTTGCTTGATTGCCAGTTCCCCAGTATTATTCCATTTCAGTCATTTTCATTTTAAAGTGTCCAGCTCCATAGGATGTACCCTGTTCCCCCCAAAATAAGACATCCCCTGATAATAAGCCCAATCGGGCTTTTGAGTGCATGGCAAGTAAGGCCAAGTGCTTATTTCAGGGTTCAAAAAATATATATGACAGGGTCTTATTTTCGGGGAAACACGGTAGCTAGCTGCACAATTTGGGCAGGGTCTGATCTCTTGCTCTCTAGGCCAGGGGTCTCCAACCTTGGCAACTTTAAGACTTGTGGACTTCAACTCCCAGAATTCCTCAGCCAGCTTTAAGACTTGTGGACTTCAACTCCCAGAATTCCTCAGCCAGCTTTAAGACTTGTGGACTTCAATTCCCAGAATTCCTCAGCCAGCTTTAAGACTTGTGGACTTCAATTCCCAGAATTCCTCAGCCAGCTTTAAGACTTGTGGACTTCAATTCCCAGAAGGAGTTTCCCTGGGAGTTGAAGTCCACAAGTCTTAAAGTTGCCAAGGTTGGAGACCCCGCTCTAGGGCATCTTCTAAAATGTGTTTGGTTGATGTTACTAATTTGGAGGTAAGATGGGGAGGGAGGAGAGGAGAGCAAGAGGGGGAGGGGAGGGAGAGGGAGAGGGAGGGGAACCGACTAACCAGCCCTGAAAAGATAGGCAGAGGCCTGAGATCAGACGCACTCTATTCATTCTCTCCAATTCATGTGCTGAGGGAGAATTGCTCAAGAGCAGGAACCCTCTCCCCTCTAACTCCAGGCACCTTGCCTAGAACAAGGAGCAAGGGGACTGTGAACTGATGTAATACAGTCAGGCGAGAGATTGGCAAGGACAGCCAATTTTGTGTAATAACTCAAGGATAGATTGATAGAACTTTAATTCTATAGTTGAGAAATGTCCTTAGGGAAAAAGAATCCCTATTTCCTTTACTTTGTGAAATTTACTGAGCTTATTGAATGTTCTGAATACATTACCAAACAAAGCCACCTTGAAATCAGGAGGGACATGTTTGCAGGTAAGGTTTTAGTTCTATTCACTTGCTATTAGCTCTGAGTCACAGAGTCATACTATCCAGATCTATCCAACCAAAATGCGTATAACGCACATTGCCCTTTTGTCTAATCTTCAAAGAGCCAAGAAGCATTAAAGGAGAACATCTGGCTCCAATTTCTGAGGTGGGGAAAAAAAATCCTTCCAAACTCCATCTCTTATAGTATTTTTCTCACCTTTTCAAGAAATACCTTTTCTTTAAAAAAAGGTATTTTTGTATGGTGAGAAACGAGCATAAATTGTTAACTTATCTATGCATGTGAGAGAGTTCCCTCAGTTTATTTTTCCCTCTCTGGGTATTGTTTACCACTGCTAAAAGAATGAGCCGAGGTGGCGTAGCGGTTAGAGGCAGTACTGCAGGCCACTTGAGCTGACTGTGATCCGCAGGTCAGCGGTTCAAATCTCACCGGCTCAAGGTTGACTCAGCCTTCCATCCTTCCGAGGTAGGTAAAATGAGGACCCAGATTGTTGGGGGCAATATAAATATACATTGCTTACTGGTGTAAACCGCTTAGAGAGTGCTTGCACTGTGAGGCGGTATATAAATCTCACAAATAAATAAATAAATAAATAAATAAATAAATAAACAAACAAACAAACAAACAAACAAATAAATAAATAAATAAATAAATAAATAAATAAATAAATAAATAAATAAATAAATAAATAAATAAATAAATAAAATGAAAGCACTACCAGGGTTTGAAGGAAATACAACCTCAGCTACTTATAGACAAGGGGACTCAGAAACCCATCTGTCTTCGGGCACCATTCTTGTTGCCTCCCATGCTTTCTGGCTCATGTGACTCTTTACAAAAGATTATTTTCATGAAGAAAAGAAAAACTTGAAACTCTCCCAGGTCTTTGTAACAGAATGCATGAGGTTGGACTGGGACTGCGATAAAATACCAGCAACTCTGTCAAAACTTTTGCTAGTGAGGGTAGAAGAATTGCACTCATGGTTCAGAACAATCATAGCATGCCAATTCTAGGGCAATGCGGTATCAATTCTGCCACATCACATTACCAGCCTTCCATTTGCCTATCAAGCCCCAATACCCTTTTTTGGGTAAAACCAGTTTCTCCAAATTGCCCTCTCCTTCTGCAGTTCTAAAACATTTTCAATCTTCTGTTGTCAATATATACCTAATCTGGAGCTTGCAGAAAGCACCTTTACCCAACTAGCATCTTCAACTCGTTGGAACAACAAACCAATACTTGGAGATCAGAGAATACCAGTCGATCAGGGTTAACACTTTCTATTTTAAACTAACCAATTGCTGAGTGTATGCACCCAGATTTCCAATACCCCTGTGAAAATGCGTAGCCTTTCTCCCCAAAAGGAAAGGAAGTAATTGTCTAGTGTTTACACACAAGCAGATTGTGAAGGGTTTAAATGTTGTTGCATACATCTGTCTGATGATTTGCAAAATAGCAATAGCACTTAGAATTACTGTGAAGCACAGTGCTTTGCAGCCCTCTCTAAATGGTTTACAGAGTCAGCATATTTCCCCCAACAATCTGGGTCCTCGTTTTATTGACCTCAGAAGGATGGAAGGCTGAGTCAACCGTGAGCCGGTCAGAACTGAACTCCTGGAGTAAGCAGTGAGTTAGCCTGCAGTACTGCATTCTAATCACTGCGCCACCACCAATGTTTCTTCCAACAGACTGCTAAGGAAAGACTGCCTTTATATATTCAAATGAGGAAATTTGTGTGTGTTAGTTACCGTAACTTTTGAAGTTTAAGGAGTGTGCTGAAAAGCTGGGTGCCAATATGCCAGGGAAATCAGAAGATCCAGGCAGTTCAAGTGGGTATAAAGATTTATTGCAAGCTTAAGCTCTCTACAAGAATCTGAACTACTAAAGGTCCAAGCAAATTGGCAGGAGATAAGAGTCAATGGAATTCAAGATGGGCTGGATTTAGATCTCTTGTGGGCATGCAGGGACTCATGATTGATGACATGTTTGATCCCTCCTTTAGGCTCAGCCTGGTCATCTATACTGATTTGTCACAGCGACTGACAGTTAATTGTCATCTTGAAAACTGTACAATGTTTCCATTTTGGAAAAGAGAGAGAAATTACAGAAGCAAAACTAATCTAGATGTAAACAACTAAATCTGTTTGAATTCCCCTGTTGGAAGGTCCTTCATCTCCCAGCCTGCCTCTCAATATCACTCCAGCTGACAGCAGATGTCTCATTAAAATACATTTGAATTTCAAAAATGACAAAAACCTGTTATCCACACCTGGTTTCCAAGAGTTTTCTCTTCCCTGAGAGAAAAAAAGTTAAAAGGCCTCCCAAAGTTATTAACTAAGATTGCATGCTTTAATCTAGACGTTTTAGTTGATTAACCAGTGAATTTATTAATATGCAAATATGCTTTAATTGTAAGGTTTTCTGACAACATTTTGAGGCAGGGGATTAAGCTATCTCGAGTTAAGAAATAATTAACAGAATCTCAATAATGATTCTTCAAATTAAAAACGGCTCCAAAATTCTATAAACACTTAAGCCAAATGCTTTGGCATGTTTACAAAAATTGAAAAATTATACACAATTAAAGATAGTTTTTGATTAATGACAGCTCATTCAGCAACCATTTGAAGTTATGGTGGTGCTGAAAGAGTGATGCTTAAAACCATCTCTCAAAGTTCTGGCTGTTTCATCATTTCCGTCGCCACATGATAGCAACCGCTTGTACTTACAACATAGGCAGTTGATGTGTCGTATATTTATATTTATATTTATTTTATGTTAGTAATATACATAGATATAACACTGTTTATATACATAAGATGGGTACTGATAAGAGGGAACATTAGGACAGGGACGGTAGGCACACTGGTGCACTTATGCACGCCCCTTACTGACCTCTTAGGAATCGGGTGAGGTCAACAGTGGACAGTCTGAAGGTAAAGTTTTGGGGGTTTGGTGACGAAATCACAGAGTCAGGTAGTGAGTTCCAGGCATTTACCACTCTGTTGCTAAAGTCGTATTTTCTACAGTCAAGTTTGGAGCGGTTCACTTTGAGTTTGTATCTGTTGTGTGCTCGTGTACTGTGGTTAAAGCTGAAGTAGTCGTTGACAGGAAGGACGTTGTAGCAGATAATTTTATGAGTTATGCTTAGGTCGTGCCGAAGGTGACGTAGTTCTAAGCTTTCTAAGCCCAGGATTTCGAGTCTGGTTTCATAAGGTATTCTGTTTCTAGTAGAGGAGTAGAGGACTCTTCTTGTAAATATCTCTGGACACTTTCTAATGTATTTATGTCCAACATGCGGTGTGGGTTCCAGACAGATGAGCTGTATTCGAGGATTGGTCTGGCGAACGTTTTGTATGCTCTGGTTAGTAGTGTGATATTACCGGAGAAGAAGCTACGTAAGATACTCCTATTCCATAGACAGGTCTTAACATTCATGAAATTGAGTGGAGGCAGTCAGCATTATTCATCCATACATCTCTCTCAGCTGTGATTTTCCAGTTTTGCTACAGTTCCCAGCAGGTTCTGCCATTAATTATGCTGGCTGAGGCTACAGGGAATGATAATTTACCAGTGTTACATTCTCAGACTGAAGCACATAGGCTTCAGTCAGGTCCTCCATTCTGGAGGGAAAATACTGACTGCTGATTGGCTAGACTGTCTGGCAGCTCCCTATAAAAGGGCTGTCTGTCAGACAGAGCCTTTGCTGGATTGTAAATATTTGCCAAATAAAAAGCTGTTGTTTTGAAGCCATTTCTGTCTGCTTCTTCCATTCACCCTATTCAACAACCAGTATCTGAAAGCCTGTAGGTTACCCTCTATATTAAAGAAATGTATGAGTGATAGCTTTTGTAAAAAAACCTGTTACTTCCTTTTTGCCAAAGCACAGATAGAATGTTGGCATAAATCTACTTATTAAGTGTAATTAGGTCTGCAAGGTAGATATTATAGGCGATTATTTCAGGATTTTTTTTTAAAAAAACCATGACTTTGAAGCAAATGTAGCATTGCTTATCTGCTGAAGTTAGGTTTGGTTTATTTCATACTAAGATCTGTAGCTGGTCACGGTGTTTGCAGAGTGGGGCAAATTTGTATTCATTGATTTATTACTAAATTTCTATGCCGCTCATCTTCCCTACGAGGTGATTCGAGGTAGCAAGCCCAACCCTCTCTGAACCTTCATGCAACTCTGAAATACCGTATTTTTCGGAGTATAAGACGCACCGGAGTATAAGACGCACCTTAGTTTTTGGGGAGGAAAATAGGGGAAAACAATCTGCCTACCAGGTATTCATCTGGCTAGCATCCTTAGTCTGGTCAGCTTCAGCACATTATTTTATCCCCTGGTTAGGACTTAAAAAAACCCTTCTTCGGAGAGAGTAACAATGAAAGAGCCTGCAAGCCAGTAAGAGCTGGGAAGATCGTTAGCACCTAGTTAGGGCTAGAAAAAACTTCTTTGGAGCAAGTAGAGCAATGAAAAAAAACCCTGCAAAGACTTAGGGCTGGAAAAAGCCTGCAAGGTAAGAGCTGGGAAGATCTGTTAGCATCTAGTTAGGGCTGGAAAAAATCTACATTCGAAGTGTAAGACGCACCCAAATTTTCAGCCACTTTTAGGGAGGAAAAAGGTGCGTCTTATACTCAGAAAAATACGGTATGTACAAAAGGGCAAGACTTGTCATCTTGTTGATTTTTGTACACCCAATGGAGATTTCATTTGCAAATTCCACTTCCGGCTATGGTAACTTTTGGAACATTGATGTCTTCAATTGTATTGGAAAGATAAATGACCAGGCAGCATGGCCAATGCTAGACTATAGTCCCCAAGGAAAGGATGTTTTTAGGAAGTAGTACTCATTACAACCTAGTGGTTAACCAGTGAAGACCAACTAGGTCCATCCTCTGCTTCCTAAGTAGCGCTTATGTTCTAGCTACCATTCAGTTGTAAGCAATGTGTGAAATTATTTTACAATGCTGAATATATTATTGATCACCAAGTATTGTTTTTTCTAGGAAACTGAAAATCTTCAAAATAAATTTGACTGTACTTAACTATTGAGTCAACTGGCTGTGAATTGTGGAGGAACTTCCCCCTAGCATGAGCAATGCAGCCATGCATGTAATCAGTCCCTTGGCTTTGCAGTTTTATTGCTAGTATGAAGATCTACAGCATGTTTGGGGGGATTCAAATGTTATTGGAGACCAAGTAGTTGGTTCTCCTCTTTAAATTTTCCATCCATCCATTCCTAGCAATCTGCCCTATTTTTAGGTATTCTTATGATAAAAGCAGAGCAATTTTGTATACTACTAGTAGTACTAGATTCAAGGCGGAAACGCATTACAAGGCACTTCCAGGTTGAAAGGATTAGCTGGTGACATCATTATTGGTTGGGGGATGCCCAGTGAGAGGCTCTGCTCATGTCCCCATAAAGTTGCCCACTGAAGTGGTACCTATCTATCTACTTGCAATTACATGCTTTTGAACTGCTAGGTTGGCAGGAGCTAGAGCGAGTGATGGAAGCTCACCCCATCATGCAGTAGCACTTGGGTCTCCGACGCGGGCTTGCCAATCATCAACCAGTGTCCCAATCAAATGAGCCCCTGCAGGGTCGGATTGCTCACTTACCTTGGTGCCGGAGCCATGCGCGCGCATCTCCACGCTTTGGGGCATGTGCTTGCTATCACATGCGCCCCCTTGCGCGATTTTGCTTCTGCACATACGCGGAAGCAAAATCACACCAAAAACTTGTGAGGGGACTCGCGCGTGAGAGAGATTTTGGCGCGATTTTGCTTCCACGCATGCGTGGAGGCAAAATCTCGCCGAAATCTAATGCACGTGCACGTCCCCTTGCGAGATTTTGGCACAATTTTGCTTCCGCGCATGCGCAGAAGAAAAATTGCCCGAAAATCACCGAAAATCACCGAAAAAAATGGTGACGTGCCAGGTGGACCGGCTGAGAGGGCTCCAGAGCAGTTGCGAAATCCGCTGCTCCCTACCGGAGCTGTGTACTGGGCAGCTCCGGCAGGAACCCACCTCTGAGCCCCTGTGCTCTAAGCAATTTTGTAGGTATATGCTCTATTTTGAGAGTGCATCCCACATGATGCACATCTGGATCTCCCCATGGGATCCTGGAATGCAAGACAAGAAACATCTAAGGAAGAAGAAAATGTAAATTACTTGCCAATTATGCAGGAAGATTTTGCCAATAATGGAAGGGCTTGCTGGGTAACATCGTCTGACTGATTATTAAGTAATGACTGCAGAGGAAAATATGGTATCCGATTCCCTGCTGCTTTCCTAATTGATATTTCAATTTATCTTTACAAGTCATGTTTATGGTTTTAAGGACTTTAAGGAAGCTATTTCCAATATGTTCCAACTACCTTTAAATGCAATTCTCCTGGTTTTCACAGTTTCTTCTAGCCATTTTAAGACGTAATCTGAAATTAAGCAGTAGTGTGATTTGCTCCAGGTTCAAATAGCCTCAGAATGTATTTATGTGACATTATTTCCACTTCGTTTGACTTGCTGTTCCACCCCTAAATAAGAAAGGAGGTAAGACGCAAAGCTATTAAACAGTTTCTAAAATGATAATTTTTGATTGGGAATGCATCTAGAAGATGCAAGCATGGAAAAGAATATGTGAAGAAATTTACTTTTTTATTTCCAGTTCCTATGTTTTCATGGTGCCTGGAATATGAAAAAAAGTTTATTTAGTTTTATTATTTTGCTGTCAAAACCGAAGACAAAGCCATGCAATTTTCTTGGCAGTATTTCTAAGCCCAACTGATTTTCATATCTCAGATAAGCATAGAACTCAAGTTCCCCTCTTTAAGTCCACCTTTAGACCAAACTGCTGCCTCAAGGCTTAAACCAATGTGTTGGATCAGTGAAAACCTATCATTCATTGGATAGTCGAAAGATCAAATGTGTGATTTTTTAAAAAAATGCCACTTCAAAAGAAATTGGTAGGTTCTGCATGTTTGTTTTTTTTACATGCTAGAAGAAGGCAATTAACTTCAGACCAAGTAAGTATATTACCAAGTTTTCAAATCAGTTTTCCGCCTACTTTTCTTATCAGAGTGGAGGCGAAACATATCTATATTACAGCAAAAATATTATAATTTAAAAATGTTATTTATGTCATACAGCATTGTATGTTGAAATGACTTTTAGGCTTGCAGTTCCATTTATAAAGTTTGAATGTACAGGTCTGTCTATATCAGGGGTCAGCAACCCGCAGCTCTGGAGCCGCATGTGGCTCTTTCATCCCTCTGCTGCGGCTCCCTGTCGCTCAAAATATGTGTCACAACTGCCAATGTGTGACACCCACCGGCACACAATTTATTGAGCTTTTTGACCACCGGTAGGCCAACCATGGATAAATCCAAGACAATAAAAGTTTCAGAAGAAAACAGAATCTTTAATTCAACTATATATGCTAGTTTTGTGGCCGCTCAGGAAATAGTCAGGCACAGGAAGAGTTTTGTGACTCCTGGTGTTTTCTTTTCTGTGGGAAAAGGGGTCCAAATGGCTTTCTGAGTGTTTAAGGTTGCCGACCCCTGGTCTATATCAAAAATGTTGATGAGAAGCTTTATAATTTGCATGAATGAAAACAATATATTCCATATATTGGATTTTTAACACACATGAAAGGGACACAGCTCATTTTTTGTAGAGAAACACAACAGGCCCTTATTGAACATTTGGCACATTCTTCTTGGATGCTGGCAGATCCCCTGAGTACTGATATTTTCAGCTTGTCTTTGCAAACGTTTGTGTATCCCAGGGACCTTCCTTGCCATAGCATGTTGTAGATATTTGTAATCTTTGGAGTGTCTGTTGAAATGCAATGTGTTGGTAAAGTTCAGTGTTTTTGCCTGTCATTTTAGCAAATGTTAAGCTGATAGCTTTTACACTCAGAGCTATTGAGGAACAGTAATCCATTGGTATCTCTTTTGACACCACCATGAAAATAATATTCCCAACAACGCCTCTCCCCAACTTCTGAATCAGTCTGCAAACAAAGAATTAAGCGAGGAAGCTGTGAACATACCAGTTCTGTTTGCAATATCAGTTTCTGTGCAAATAATAGTTTTCTGTAGTTGCTGTTGCACAGAGGGAATGTTGTTCAATAATAAATGTGGAACAAGACGCGAGGGTGGCTATCTCAAAAATGAAACACAAGAGTAAGCAAGGTGATCTTTCTCATTGAAAAAGGGGTTTAAACGTTGGGGTGTGGGGTTTTTTTAATGCTTTTTTTTAAAAAAACTAATTACTGAAGTTGTAGGGTTGTATCATTTTAAAATAGAATTGTTGAAAGTGGTTTATTTACTTATTTCTTGCCTAACGCTAATCCAATATGAAATCATTAATTTTGTTCATTTGGGAAGTTGTTCAAATTCATTGATTGCTTTAGAAAATGGTGGCTTTGCAAAGTTTGACACGCCATTTTATTTAGTTACAATAACTAAATTAGTTGAAATTTTAAAAGTCGGTAATGATCCCAAATAGCCTCAAGCTGTCTGATAGGCATTGGCCAACCAATGAAATTGTAATTTTTGTAAAAAAAATCTTGTGACAAAAGTGTCAGTATGTTTACATAAGTAAACATTGTACTCAGCTGAGAGATATTTATAAATCTTAACATAACCTTACCCTATCTGATTATGTTTTTTAAAAAATTAAAATGAAAAATTGCATGTTGCAAAATTTGCATTTCTGCTACTAGCAGCAGCTTTATTTTTAAAAGCATTTTGGACTCTAATAAGACGTCAGGCACGCTTAGAAAGTATAGAGTAACGATAGCCTAGTGTGTTGCACTTGCTCTCCTCAAAATATCTAAGAAAGAATTGTTTCTTAACTTTGACAACTTTAAAATGGACAGATTCAGGAGTGGGTTCCACTTACCTTCACCACCGTTTTGCATTGTGATGTTTCGCGCGCGTGTGCATCCCCTCGTGCAATTTGGCTGCCGCGCATGCTCAGAAGCAAGAATTAGCCCGAAACACAGCTAAGGAGCTCATCAGGTGTGCTTCGGGTGAAGAGATAAAGGACAGAATTCACCCGCGGGCGGGCTCTTTTTCAAGCCGCGGAAGTCCAAAAAAATCCAAAAAAAAGATGGTGGTGCGCACGGAACGGCACCGACAGTGACATCACCAGCAGGTCGCTACCGGTTCAGGCAATCCAGTTCGAACCGGGAGGAACCCACCCCTGGACAGACTTCAGCTCCCAGAATTCCATGCATTTTAAAGTCACCAAGGTTAAGAAACACTGGTTTAGCTAATAGGTAGTCAAATCCAATACATTATCAAAGGACTGGAAGGAAATGACAGGGACAGCAACCTAACTATTAGCCTCCTAGTAAATTGGTGTTTTGTGAGAATGCACAATTTGCTTTCCAGATTCCAGAGATCTTTGTTGACCTTGGGACATCCTATCCATTCCATAAGCGTACTCATCCTTTCTTATCCTTTTAACATTCTTGGCCCATTTTCTGATGATCTACTGAGAGTTTCAGGTCCGTTATTTGGAATTTCAGTTTGGCACTTGACTCAAGAAAATCCTCAGGTTTCTTTTCAATAAACATTTTATAGGAACTTTTATTCCAGAAATCCTCCTGCTGTTTCTTCCTCTAGATCAAGGGTGTCAAACTGCAGCCTGTGGGCCAGATGCGTCATGCGTAGGCCATGCCCACCCCAGCTCCGTGAAGGGAAAAAACATCGCAAAACATCACATGATGGTAATGTGACGCTGCAAGTTTGACACCCATGCTCTAGATCCTACCTGCTCCGATAATAGAATAGAATAGAATTCTTTATTGGCCAAATGTGATTGGACACACAAGGAATTTGTCTTTGGTGCATATGCTCTCAGTGTACATAAAAGAAAAGATACATTTGTCAAGAATCATGAGGCACAACACTTAATGATTATCATATGGTACAAATAAGCAGTCAGGAAACAATCAATATTAATATAAATTGTAAGGATACAAGCAACAAGTTACAGTCATACAGTCATGAGTGGGAGGAGATGGGTGATAGGAACAATGAGAAAACGAATAGTAATAGTAATGCAGCTTTAGTGAATAGTTTGACAGTGGTGAGCGAATTATTTGTTTAGCAGAGTGATGACGTTTGGGGGAAAACTGTTTTTGTGTCTAGTTGTCTTGGTGTGCAGTGCTCTATAGTGTCATTTTGAGGGTAGGAGTTGAAATAATTTATGTCCAGGATGTGAGGGGTCAGTAAATATTTTCATGGCCCTCTTTTTGACTCGTGCAGTATACAGGTCCTCAATGGAAGGCAGGTTGGCAGTAATTGTTTTTTCTGCAGTTCTGATTAGCCTCTGAAATCTGTGTCTGTCTTGTTAGGTTGCAGAACCGAACCAGGCATTTATAGAGGTGCAGATGGCAGACTCAATAATTCCTCTGTAGAACTAAATTCATATGGAACTAAAGAAAATGTTTTTTGTGGGCTCCTTGGTGCTCTCTGTGCTTGGTTGTTTTCTTGCAGACATCTGGGGGAAAACAACCAAGCACAGAGAGCACCAAGGAGCCCACAGTTTAACCCTGAGCTACAAATATTCTCTTCTACACATTGAGAATGTTTTTGCAATCACACTGCAGCTTCAGAGTGTTATTAGTGTCTCTGTGAACATATTCAGAGTAATTTTAATGCCTGTGAGCCTCTACTGGTATCCTGGTGACTTCATTTAATAATGTTAATGGGACATAAATGTCATAAAAGTCAAATAAAACCTTAATTTGAATATAGTGCTTATTTTCCCCCCTCCCCCAAATGTTCTCCAGCTTAATGACCTAAAGTTTATATCTTGTTCTTGCTTTGGCTGCAAGTTAAGTGTTGAAATAAGCCCAGTTTTCCAAACACATGGTTCTCCATTTGGAATGCAGCCCATACTACATCATTAAATATGCCTCATTTTCATGGATTGTAAAGCTTTCATCTGAAAAGATCAGCGCTATATTACAGCAGCAAGAAATCCTGTATTGTAGTCATTCAAATTGTAATTACATCTCAGAATTTCTTGTGTTGCTAGATAATTCATCTACTTCCCTGGCTGCAGAGCATAGGGAAGCTTTGAATTCCTGCCTCTGCACAAGGTCAACCGTGAATTTAAAACGGCCAAGATATGCCACTGATTCGATCATCCTGACACATGAGTACCTAAAGTTGTGGCTTGCTAACACTGTTGCCTAGGTAGAAATGGAGATAGGATTTCAGCATTTAGATTTGCAGCATCGATGACCAGATTGCATTTGCCAAACAAAGGTCGACTAAAAGATAGCAGTGTTCCAATATCTCAGGGGCTGCCACAAAGAAGAGGGAGTCAAGCTATTCTCCAAAGCTCCTGAGGCAGAGGTGGGTTCCTACCGGTTCTGATCGGTTCTATAGAACTGTTAGTAACTTGGCGGCCTGGGTCACTGGAACCGGCAGTGACCCAGGCTGCCAGATCCCTGAGCCGGTTCGGCAGCAACATAGGCACCACCATCTTGCTTTTTTTTAGTACTGCGCATGCGTGCAATGCCCGCCCATGCAGCGCATCCCTGAGCGAACCGGCAGTAGCAGAATCCGGAACCCACCCCTGTCCTGAGGGTAGAACAAGAAGCAATGGGTGGAAACTTATCAAGAAGAGAAGCAACTTAGAACTAAGGAGAAATTTCCTGACAGTTAGAACAATTAATCAGTGGAACAACTTGCCTCCAAAAGTTGTGAATGCTCCAACACTGGAAGTTTTTAAGAAGATGTTGGATAACCATTTGTCTGAAGTGGTGTAGGGTTTCCTGCCTAAGCAGTGGGTTGGACTAGAAGACCTCCAAGGTCCCTTCCAATTCTGTTATTCTATTCTAAAAGGAATGGCATATTCATGAGCAATTCCAGCAATGGCAATCCCAGCAAAAGACCATATCTTAAAACTAACAGATCAGTACCCACAAATTTACTCTAAATAGGTGATCTATGGGGACTAGAATGAAATGAAACTTCCTTCCTGTGGAAGTTGGAATAAAAACACAAAATTACTCATCAAAAGCTTGTTAGGTTGTCAGCGTTATTGTTCCTGTGAATCAGGGATAGTGACACAGGTTTTTACTATTGTACCAGCAACTGGAGGATCTTGCAGAACAGACATTAAGTTAGTCTGAAAACAAAAGTGGGTTTTGTCTGATGCTGTTGAGAAGCTCAGCTACAATGTTTGAACATAGGCATGTTTTTAACAGCATTCCAACACCTTAACTGATAGGTATTTTTGTTTTGGGAGGCTGCATGGGGGTTTCAGGAGTGAAAATATCCTGATGTTGGCAACTATTTTAAATTCACGACAGGACATCTTTTGCTGTAGAAACAAAAATGTTCCTTATATTAGAATGAAAACCATAGGAAATTCAGATAAATGTAATAATAAATAACAATTAATTGTTCAATAATTTCAGTTGAATTAATATCATTATGTGAGCACAACAGACTCTTTTTCCGCTTCAGGAAGTAAGTCTCCTTTGATTTTGACAAAATTTGACTTTTACCAAATACTGTAGCTTAAAAATGGGTTTTAAAGCAGGTTCAGCTATTTCTACAGATTGTTTATATCTTGCCAATACTAACTTATCTCAGATCTGTTCTTCCACTTCAAATCCTTTCTCCATTTCTGTCTCCCTTCTGAGATGAAATCTGTTGAATGTTGCCATTCTTCTCCCTCTCCTCTTTGTTCAACCTAGGAAGTTGCTGGATGAGATAATTCAACAGTCCAGGATGAAGTATCATCAAATGCTGATGACCCTCTATTGTGTATTTCTACCACACACCAAGCTAATGATATTGTCAAGGTCATTTCTCAGTTTCTGGAGCCTATGGGAGCCTGGATGGGTAATGATCAGCTAAAACTAAATCTAACCAAGACAAGTGATTATGGATTTTGGACCCCTCTGTACTGGGAGCTGAAACTTTTCCACTGTGGATACTGTAGGCAGTTGCATTCTCTCATTCAGAGCCTTTGGGGCATTTTTCTTGGGCTCAAAGCTCTTGCTCAAATAATAGATAAGAGGTTGCTTAGGGAGGCCTTTGCACAACTCAATCTAGTGTGCCATTTACACTTTTACCTGGATTGGGAGTTTCTGATCACGGTTACTCACTCCTTAGTCATTTCCTGTTTGGATTGCTGCAATGCACTCTAGCTGAGTCTGCCACAAGTAATTGGTCCAGAATGAAGTAGCACATGTAGTTATGGGTAGGCCCCTTTAACACCAAAACTTCACAAGCTGGACTGGCTTCCAATAGGCTTCTGAGGCTCAACTCATGGTGCCAGTTCTTACCTACAAAGCCCGACATGATACAGGACTAAGTGATTAGTGGAACTATTTATTTATTTCTCCTTGCCTCACATGCTCTTAAGGATCGGCATTTTCTAGATTTTTCTGTTGTGGTGGTTGCTCTTTGAAATGCCCCTCCCCCCCAAGATTTGGGTGCCTCTTAAGCCTTTAGGAAAGTTTTTAAATTGTGTTTAGGGCATCCAGATCAACAACGAATAGTTGTGCTATTGAATCTGCCTTCCAGCAGAAGAGATGGAAAAGGCACTGATTAGGCATTTTCTTTTTTAAAATAATAATAATTTTTATTCGTTTATATACATTAAAAAAGATGAACAAAACATTTAACAAAACAAAACAAAACAGTTACATATATACATTTATACTTCTAGGGTTATCATACGGTATTTTATATCGACGATCAATTCATGCTATTCCTAATTTAACATACTGTAATTCTATATTTATATCACCTTTTTACATAGCATATAAATATTTATCTTTATATAGCATATAAATATTTATCGTCCCTTATCACCTCACAGCTGGATTACTGCAATGCGCTCTACATGGGGCTACCCTTGAAGAGTGTCCGGCGACTGCAATTGGTGCAAAATGCAGCTGCGCGAGCTGTGGTGGGTGTACCCAGATGCACCCACGTAACACCAATTCTCCACCAGCTGCATTGGTTGCCCATTAGTCTCCGGATCCAATTCAAGGTGTTGGTTTTAACCTTTAAAGCCCTACATGGCCCAGGGCCAGGTTACCTTCGGGACCGCATCCTGCCGCATACCTCCCTATGACCGGTTAGGTCCCACAGAGTGGGTCTCCTCCAGGTCCCATCGACCAAACAATGCCGGTTGGCGGGGCCGAGGGGGAGAGCCTTCTCTGTGGGAGCCCCCTCCCTTTGGAACCAACTCCCTCCAGAGATCAGGATTATCTCCACCCTGCTGGCCTTCCGTAAAGCAATAAAAACTTGGCTCTTCCGGCAGGCGGGGTATGAATGAAAGTTTTTTAAATGGATAGTATTTTAATATGGCTTTTTTAAAATTGTTTTTACTTATTATATGTTTCTATACCTGCTGTGAGCCACCCAGAGTCCCCCGGGAGTTGGGCGGCATAGAAATTTTAATAAATAAATTTTAATAATAAATAAATATCTCTAACTTAAAGTTAATAAAGTCCAATATATATTACTAAGTTAAATCATTAACATATTTGTTTTATTTTCTCTTTTCAAGCCAATCATAGAATAAATTCCAAATTTCATAGTATTCCGAATTTTCCTTTTCCTTCAATTCTAATGTCATTTTATCTAATTCTGTGCATTCTAAAATCTTCTTAATTATTATATTTTTGGTTGGTACACCTCCTTCTTTCCAATATTGTGCTAAACTGATTCTTGCTGCTGTGAGAATGTGTAGTATAATATAGTAATATTTCCCTCCATATTCTGGTCCAGTATTCCCAGTAGAAATGTTTCCGGTTTCATATTTATTTTTAGTTTTGTTATTTCCTCCAGCCATATTTGAATTTTATGCCAATTTTTTTTATATCTGGACAGGTCCACCACATATGATAGTAGGAGCCATTTTTATAATCACATTTCCAACATTTAGGGGTAAAATTTGAGTACATTTTGGCCAATCTTGCTGGGGGTAAATGCCATCTATAATACATCTTATATAGATTTTCTTTGCATGCACTTGATTTAATTAATTTATAGTTTTTATTCCAAATTTTATCCCATTGATCTAAGTTTATATTGTATCCAAAATTTTTAGCCCAGCTTGATTAGGCATTTTCACTGCAGGGAGATAGCTGATCATTTAAGTCAGACTAGGTTCCTAAATTCAACTCATTTTGCTTTTTTACTTCCTGGTATTAATCTGATATTAACAAAGCCTTCTTTCTCTATTATAATTCATGGAGATAGGCATCAAAAACCAGGACCAGTTCTGTAGGAAGCTTGCCAATTTTCTTGCACAGATCTCAACCAAAACCCAGTCTTAGTTAGAGAAAGACTGCCTAAAACCAGGAAGATCTTTAAACCATGTTGCCATCCTAGCATCCTAGTTCATAAAGTTCATGACAATTCTATTGCTATTTGCTTAGCATGTGACATAGATTTAGATACTTTTTAAACAACCCAGGCCAGGTTTAACCGTATTATTTCTTACATGCCTTTAGGAAAGCAAAATTTTACGTACATAATTGGTTTAGTAGCTTGAAGGACTCACTGGAGAAGAGCCTAATGCTGGGAAAGATCAAGGGCAAAAGAAGAAGGGGACGACAGAGAATGAGGTGGCTGGATGGAGTCACTGAAGCAGTCGGCATGAGCTTAAATTGATTCCAGAGGATGGTAGAGAACAGGAAGGCTTGGAGGAATGTTGTTCATGGGGTCGCGATGGGTCGGACACAACTTCTCAACTAACAACAAAATGCTGCATCAGCTCAAAAGTAATGAGCAGAGCAGATGGTGCAAGGAAGATATGTCCCTTGCCCCTCCTTTCACCAAGTGTGTGTTTTAAAGACTGACATTTAAAATAATGCAATCTAAGATATCTTAAAATATTTCAACAGCTGGAAGAGGAGCACTTACAAGAGAAGTTGCACTATGCATTTTTATCTGCTGGCAAATGACTTCACTCTTGGCTAATTGTTGGGAAAGAAAAATGTTTCTTAAATTGAGAGGAAATGGCATTTTGTGGATCAAGAAACAGGATTGGCATGGACATTTTCTGCATGCCAATACTCCTTCCCCCAAGGTCGTCTATCCCATAGTTACAATTCCCCAAATCTTCAAAACTATCTGAAGGTCACCAGCTTGAAGAGGCTAAATAAGCAGAAAGGCAAAGGGCAATCCATTCAAAAAAAGATGAAGTTACTATTATAGTCCATTAGACTAAGCCAGTGTTTGTTTTAAACACTGTGGTTTGTTGACTGCAAAACACAATTGACTGCATTCATTTATCTATGTATTAGATTTATATGGTGCCTATGTATTATGTAGAATTTTCTTGGCAAGCGTTTTGCAGAGTAATTCACCAGGTCCAGAAATACAATATTGGAATAAAATGCAGCTCAGAAATAAAACGTCAGATTGCACTGGGTCGCCCAGCAATGATGAATATGAGGCAGATTTTTGAAAAGCAAGGACATCAGCCTGGTAACCAAATGTAGGTTATCCTCTCTATTTTGTTCCCCGTAACTATGTGTGGTTGTGAAAATTGGACCTTAAAAAAAGCAAGACAGGAAGAAAATCAACTAGTTTGAGCTCTGGTGCTGGAGAAGGCTCTGCGTGTTCCTTGGACAGCAAAGGTGACTAACAAGCTAGTACTGGAGTGCATAACACCAGACCTGTCACTGGAGGGCAAAATCACAAAACTATGTCCCACTTATTTTGGCCATGTCATAAAGGCGAATTCATTGGAGAAAGCAATTAGGTTTGGAAGAGTTAGCGGTAAAAGGAAACCAGGCTGGCCGAATAACACAGTGGCTGGACACCATCAAAACTGACACTAGCAGGAGCAAAGAACAACACAAAGAAATAGGGCAAGATTGGAAGTTGTGGAGAGACCTGCCCATAGAATCGGCAAGTGTCAGACATGACTGAATGGATAACATAATCATTTCACATGTACTCTTCATTTTTCCCACCCCAGAAGTCCTATAACAGTGATGGCGAACCTATGGCACGGGTGCCATAGGTGGCACGCGGAGCCATATCTGAGGGCACGCGAGGCATTGCCCTATGTCAGCTCCAGCGCACATGTGCGCGCTGGTCAGCTGATTTTCGGCCTTCTTTTTGTCCGTTTTCGCTCTCCTGAATCCTGGGGATGGCAAAAAATGACCCAACGGGCCTACCGGAAGTCCGGAGGCTTCAGTGAGGCCTGTGCGCATGCGCGGGGGGCAGTGCGGGGAGTTCTGCGCATGCGTGGGGGGAAGTGTGGGAGTTGTGTGCATGCACGGGGGAGGACATTGCATTATGGTTGTGGGCACGCACATGCACACTATCACACGCGCGCACACCCTTTTGGCACCCGAGCTAAAAAAGGTTCGCCATCACTGTCCTATAAGATAGGTTGAGTTGAGAGAGCTACCATCATCCAGGAGCTTTGGCAGCTGAAGGCAGATCAGAATCTGGGCCTTCCCACTGCCAATCCTGCACCATTCTCACAAAGCCAACAGTTTGTCTGGTTATTTAGCATGAGCTCAGCACTGGTAGGAGGGGCTGATAAACCCCTCTATTGTCATTGGGTGAACCGAATTGCAGAATGCAACTCATTCTTATACAGTACCAGCAGCCTGATCATCTCTGATGACCCAGAGCATGGCACAGAGATAACAGAAACAGCTGGCAGTTCAAACCGGCCCTTTTAGTGCTCCAAATCTCCCCCAAACAAACCTCAAACAGCCTCTGGTCGCACTTAGTCCAGCCCAGTGTTGTCTGCACCAAGGCTGCACAGCAAGAAATCCAAAATTTATCTAGCAAAACAAGAACAAAGCAAGGAGTTCAGGGGGCAAAAGATACAGATAATCAGTCCAGAACACCACACAAGAATGCAAGGATTCTTGGCAAGTTCAAAAGTTGGCACACAATACTCCAGGAACTCAGCATTTGTTCCAGACAAATGCCCCTCCCCACAGCATCTCCTTAAGTCTCATTCCCCAGGTGTGCCTGGTGAAGCTGGGCAGAGCCCTCTCCTCATTAGTGGCCTCCTCTGTTGGAGCTGATCCTGCCTCCTCTGCACTCTCCAAGCTCTTGCATCAGAAGGGGGTGGTTCATGCTCCTCAGCTGAGCTCTGTTCCTCCCTGCCTGCAGGCCTTGCTAATTCCTAAGGGCAGCCTTGTATTTTTCCTAGGTGTTGATGAGAAATATCCCAACTGTTGCTGGACACAAATTTAGCATTTGAACTGGGGACAATTTTTTAAAAATAAAAGTATAATTTTAAAGAAGAGGTTGGTCATTTAAACAATGGCAGTTTCATGAAGTTTCAAACCTTTTTCCTACTGTGATTTTTCCACTCAGAATCTATACACAGCAATTTGGTTTTCCACCTTGAGGGTAAAATACATGAGAATTGTAACTAACTACCATGCAACTGTAAAATACCACCATGACATTTCTTAATCTGCCATCTCTGAAGGCCAATATTCTGTAAATATGTAACCTATTTTTAAACACATGCTATGAAAGCTATATTAAACCACTTCAGCCCATTTAAATGCCAAGCCTCTTATTTGTTCTTCTTGTTACACTGATTAACTAGGAAATTTACAACTTGTCACAAATAATACTGCATAATCCCTTCGGCGGGAGATTTTATGGATTTGTACATGTAGTGTTAGGACTGAATATAAATGAAAAAAGAATGTAAGGTTTGTTGCCGGTGACTGAATCCCCAGGAGGATTGAATAACTCATCTGCTGTCTAAGGGCCAAATTATTATATTAATATCATTGAAAGCAGGATGATCTGTATTTGATTTGTATCCCGACCCAATTTGGCAACACTAATTTCTAAATTTTTCAGGACACAAAACCTGTTAGCTTAAAAAAAAATCTCAGAACCTCTGATCAAGAAGACAATACTCCAGAAACATAAAAGTGGTGGGATTCAGGTGAATTTTCCCCCTTTGCCCTTAAATTTCTCACCTGATGGAACCCTATCAAGTTCCCACAAAACTCCAAATTCTGTAGAACACAGTTTGAAGTAACTTGCCACATAATAAAGAAACTCCTCCCCCAAAGCCACTATAAATGTTCAGTTCTAATGAAAAGGGTGGTGGAATATTGCTGTTTTTATGGTTGCCAAGAGGCAGAGGCTGTGGGAACAAGGAGTACAGGGTCATAGCAGAAAAGGCCTGCCACATGGTCCATATTCCCGTGTCATCACATTGAGTATGGACTGAGCAGGCCTTTTCATGATATTTTATTAGACAAGCAGATTCAACATTGGTTAGGCAGGGCTTGAAGTAAACTGGTGCTACATCATGTAGGCCTTTGTAGGTGATAGCCAGCACTACTAGAAAACCAGTGGTGGGACTTTAGTAAATGTTACAGTTACAACTTTACAATGACCAGATTGCGCTGTCAGTAGTATGTTGCTTCTTTTGGGACACATTGCAGCTTCCAGGTCATTTCCAAAGATTGCCCCGTGTAGGGGATGTTGTAGTAATCCAACTAAGTGGTGAGTTCTTGTCACCAAGGCTTTCTAATCAAGTAAGGTGTAACTGGAACACCAACTGAAGTGGTGGCCATAACCTCCGTCAGCTGCAAACTTATTAAGATGTAAACTAAGCAGTAGCATTTGCTAAGTCCCAGATGGTGGGTCTTATCTGACATGGGACCTTCTTTACAGGACATTTTCCCTCTCAAATTAGGTTAGCTCCATCCCTCTTGATGTTCCAGAAGTCCTAAGATTTGCTTATGTCACCAAATCTGGTGTGTTCCCAGGGAAGTGGAGACATATTTAGATGTCTCTACTACTAAGTGGTTTTACTTTATCTCTCTCTCTCTCTGTCTCTGCCTTGTATATTTTTATTTTAATAATATTTTATTTTTAATACTGTTTTTAATATTTTTATCATGATTGTTTACATGTGATTATTATTATTATTATTGTTATTGTTATTGTTATTGTTATTGTTATTGTTGTTGTTGTTATTATTATTATTATTATTATTATTATTATTATTATTATTATTATTATTATTATTATTATTATTATTATTATTATTATTATTATTATTATTATTATTTATATACACCACCCAGAGTCATGCATTTAATTAATTAATAAATAACTCAGCATACTGTATATGCTTAGAACTTATCTGCTTGGTGGGGATTCCTGACCAGTCAGGATTTTTCATTTTATAGAAAAGCTTCATTATGTTAATATAAAAACAATCTCCTTCAGATGGCCTTGACACTGGTGCCAAAGGTTAGCCTGCACAGCCACACATTTTGCTTTTAATTGTGTAGAAAGTTTGCTTGCATCCCTTACTGAGTTTGGGCTGTAGGAAAAGGTGTCTTATCCAATATTCTGGTCCTAGGGCGGGACTAACTTGCAAAGGACCTGTTCTCTGTAGACCAGTGTAATTTCAGACATGGCTTCATATTCCTATTACAGGTAGTCCTTGACTTACAACCACAATTTTGCCCAGAATTTTGGTCTTCGGGGGCGTGGGTTGAAATCCCACCGCTGCCACCAGTTGCGGGGGAGCGCCGCCACCCGTCCCCTCCCGGTCAGGTTTATTGTTTTATATGTCTTGGTAGCGATTTGTGTTTAATTGTCCTTTTATATCTCCCTGACCAAGGGTTGCACCCTCTATTTCACTTCTCTCTCTTTTTAGAGGCTTGCTTTTTACTTCTTTAATATCTCTAAGCTCTGCAGGATTGTTTGAGATTTGCTTTATGTGTGGAATAGACAGACGTTGACACGTTTCTTTAACAAACTAGTAAACAGTTTATTTAAATACAACTTCTCAGTAATTGTCAAGTGGATTTGTTAAAGCCACAAGCAGCTTATTTAATTCTTTCTTTTTCTTTCCTTCCTCTCTGAGACTCTCTTTGCTTTCTTGACTAAATCTAAGCAACTCCCATTGTTCTTTGTTTCTAGGCCTATAGATAAGAGCACGTTTCACCATTTATCTCTGTCTACAGATTACTCAATATATATACAGTATATATATATATATATATATATATATATATATATATATATATATATATATATATATATATATATATATATATATATATATATATATATATATATATATATATATATATATATATATATATATATATATATATATATATATCAATCTTGTTCCCCGACCCTGGCTCCTGCTTCCCACAGAACTGCCTAAGGCCTATCTTCTCTCTTTGGAAGTCACCCACAGAGCTCCTCAGCTCTCCACACTAAGCCTTTCCTCCTGGGATTTACCACATAACAGAGCTTCCCTCAGCTCTTCACAGCACTTCTCACTAAATCCTTCCCTCATGGAAGATCACACAAAACAGAGACCTCCACATCTCTCTCAGCCAGGCCTTTTATAGTTCCTGGCCCTGCTATCTATGATCCGATTGGCTGTCTCTTATGATGTCATCTATCCCCCCTCCCTTCTGGAGCACTGGGATAAACACCTCCCCCTTTCTACTTACCATGCATTTGAAAGCTGTCTGGCTCTATACTTACTTGTTTAAACAGTTCCTTTTAACAACATTATAACTTTATACAACAACTTGCTATCTTACATTCAGTACCTGTATGTGGGCACCACAGTCATTGCGCTCCTAAGTCAAATCACTACATGAACACAATTTTACCATCATTTTATGATGGTAATTAACTGAGTCACTGTGATTATTAAATGAATTACTCCATCTTCATGAGAACTAGGGAGGGACCTGACTGAAACATTTACTCAAAGTAGTTTCTTGGCCAGGGCTCAAGCCCCTCTTATCTGACTTTATTAGTGGTTCTTCCACTTGTTCTTCAAAGCCATTTCTTATGTCCTCCCCGAGCCCAGAGATGGCGTTGGTTGTGCTTGTTGATGACCTGTGATGGAGTTAGGATAGGGTGTGTATCCATCTCTCAATTACTTTAAAATTCCATCAATCATGGTATTCTTTTGGACCAGCTTTAGAAGTTGGGAATAGGAGGCATATGGTAGTTCTCCTCCTTTCTCTGTCATGAATTTCAATTGGTATTGGAAGGTGGGGGGAGATCTTACTTATAGTCTCTCATGTATGCAGTGCTGCAAGGCTCAATACTCTCTCTCCCACTCTGTTTAACATCTACATGAAACCAGTTTGATAAACAAACCTTATACATGTAAGAGTAAGTTTTAGTGAACCCAGTAAGGATTACTTTTGAATAAATCTGTGTTGATTCACAATTCTAGCCTTTGTTGGTTTACTTATAAGTACAGTAGTACTTACTGGGTACCTGGCTTTTAATACACCAGACAGTTTACAAATAAATGATGCCATGCTTTTTCAGGGCACTTGCAAATGTGGTGTCTGGATTTAAGAGCATATAAAAACACTAAATAAATAAATAAATAAATAAATAAATAAATAAATAAATAAATAAATAAATAAATAAATAAATAAATAAATAAATAAATAATAAATAAATAAATAAATAAATAAATAAATAAATAAATAAATAAATAAACAAACAAACAAACAAACAAACAAACAAACAAACAAACAAACAAACCAACAAACAACTGCAATGCACTTTCTTTTCAAAGCTTGACTGATATATTATGGATACGTCCAGAGGAAATATAGTAGAACCTCTGGTCACAACCATAATTAGTTCCATAACTTTGGTCGTAAACCGATTTGGTCATGACCCGAACCTAATTTTGGAAATTTGGCGCTTATAAAAAAAATGGCGCGGAAGGGGACATCGGCTGCAGGGGGGGAAATGTGAATTTTTTGGTCGGAACCTAATTTGGTCATGCTCAGAAGCGTTTGTGACCAGAGGTTCTACTGTATGGAGAAATTTTAAAAAAGAGCTATTGCTATCTAATAATTATCTTGTCAAACTTTACTATGCATTTTTCCCATTTAAACCCTTTACCCTGTGTTTTAGCCATTAACTGTAGAAATACTGTACCATCTGTATAAGTTAACACATCAACATTTTTAAAAGAGAACATCAAACTAACACTTCCTTTATATAAGTATTTTAACTGACAGGAGTTAGAAACAGTTCACGTTGATGGCCTATGTCATATTCTTCTGTCAGGCCGGGAAGCCATCTTGGGCCTTGGATCTTCAGGCCTGCCACGTTTAGTGCTGTGGGAAACTGGGAGGGGGATTGTAGGGAGCTGGGGAGATATATAGTCATAATAACATTCCTTTCTCCGAGAGTCAAGGTCACTCTGACCTGCACCTGGAGGGGTGTGGCTGGGAGGCATCTCTAGTTGGGACGGTGCATTGATTGGACCATGTGATGGACATGTGGGTGCAGGGGAAGGGACTTGGACTTTCTTTTGGATGGGAAAAACCTGGAAGCTTTCAGATTCGGGTATTCCCAGATGTGCCAATATGACATCTCTAATAAAATGGAACTCTGAGGAATGTCTAGTCTCTGAGTCTTCTTTCATTGGGGGTGTTATTTGGAACCCTGACACATTAACTGTAGAAATACCATCTGCATAAGTTAACACAACAACATTCTTTTAAAGAGAACATCAAACTAACACTTCCTTTATATAAGTATTTTAATTGACAGGAGTTAGAAACAGTTCACATTGATGCCCTAATTCTGTGTCATATTCTTTCCGGATTGTTTTTGCAAAGAAGCCCAGTTTAATTTTTTATGCAATTTCTAATTCAAGCCTATTGGGACGGGATTTTTAAAAAAACCAACTCAAATGTTTACCCTTCAATTTTTCCAATTATAATATTAGCACTGCAGTTATTTATTAGAGGCAACTAAAGAATGTAAAGTATTATAATGAATTCAGAGAAAGGATAGGTCAGTGCTTTAGAGGAAAAGGTTGATTATTCACTTACATATTCAGTGTAATTAATTAAAAGCCATTCCAGAACAACGTTCCTGAGTGATCTTTGCAAACCACATTTTCCCTTGTGTATCTTAAATAATTAGGAAGACTTCCTTTGATTACCATATCAACAACAACAAAATGAGCATACTGTTTACAGAGGGAATGCTGTATTTTCCCCATTCAGTGAAATGATATGATTCATGTTTGTATTAGAATAGATCAGAGGTGGGTTCCTGCCGGAGCTGTCCAGTGCGCAGCTCCAGTAGGGAGCGGCCGATTGCGCAATTTGCGTGTGACCACTCTGGAGCCCTCTCCGCCGGTCCGTCGCGCGCGTCGCCACCTTTTTGGGTGAATTTTTGGGCGATTTTGCTTCTGCACATGTGCGGAAGCAAAATCTCACCAAAATCTCGCAAGGGGATGCGCGTGCGAGAGAGATTTCAGCAAGATTTTGCTTCTGTGCATGCGCAGAAGCAAAATCTCGCCAAAAACTCTCTCGCGCGCGCACCCCCTTGCAAGATTTTGGGGAGATTTTGCTTCCGCGCATGCGCAGAAGCAAAATTGCACGAGGGGGCGCGCACGCATAGCACACGCGCACCCGAAACATGGAGATGCACGCGCAGCACACTGGCACCGGTAAGTAAGCAATCTGCCCCTGGAATAGATCAATAATAATAAAAAGATCAGAAGTTCTGCTTAATTTCAGGACCAGTAACTTGATTATATTGCGTCAATTCTAATATTAAAGAAAGAAAGAAAATGTAATAAAAAAATAGCATCCAAATAAGAATATAGCGAAAAGAGATGGAAAACAGCCCATTTAGAAAATGTATATAGATAAGTAAGATTGCTTCCAAATTCCCAGATACTGAAATTCATTTAAAAGAAAAGTTATTGGACTTTTAGCTCAGTTTAGATGCTATTAAATATTTAGCTGTTGAACTAGGGCTGTTTTAGTGCTCGTGTGTCATCCAGTATTTAAACCTGTCAGATCAGGAAGTATTGGCACAAAGGGCCTTTCTAAACAGATGTCTGTATCACTCCAGAATTGGCTTTATCCCATTCTACCATCACAGTTGAGCAACAGAGCCAAATCATTTTGAGTCAGCCACCAAAGGGAGAAAATCGTGCAGTAGAGTGTGGCCACTTAGACAGATTCCCCTTTGTAGGAACAATGGTCTCATCCCACCTCTGACCTTCCCAGTCTCCCACCTGATCGTTGTAGTTTAAGCACTGCAAGACCAGAACATTCCTTCACTGTCTTTCTGAAAATGAGGACAGATAAAAGTTCATAAGCCGTTCACAGACTTGCAAGAAGAACTTCAATGAGAAAAAATGTGAGGGTCCCATAAATCATTTAAGAAAGATTGGTGAGGATGAAATGTTGTTGAGGACATATACCGTATTTTTTGGACTATAAGACGCACCGGAGTATAAGACGCACCTTAATTTTTGGGGAGCAAAATAAGAAAAAAATATCTGGCTACCAGCATCTATCTGGCTAACGTCCTTAGCAAACAGACTTGCAAAGCTCCATTTGAGAGGCTGTTTTCAGCCTCCGAAAGCTCCATTTTAGAGGCTGGGCGGGACTACATTCGTTGTTTAAGATGCACCCAGATTTTCACTCTCTTTTAGGGGGGAAAAAGGTGCATCTTATACTCTGAAAAATATGGTACATAAAAGTGCCCATAATGTCATTGTCAGTTCTGCACGATGGAGTCCATGAACTGGGGCTGTAGTGTGCCAAATGCAGATTATGGTGCCAACAAAGATATATTTTAAGATGCTTTCACATTTCAAAGTTATTAATATACAGTATATACATATAATCAGGAGAGGCAGAAGATACATAAATGTCTTTCCTTCCTTATTTCTGCTTTGCAAATATGTCACTGGGAGAGTTTGGTGAATGTCAGAAATGTCATCTTCAGATCACTAAATCTGGGAAAGTAAGATTGCTTTGACAACTCTTAAATGAGTAGAAAGTAAAAAGCATTGAATTTGACATGCAGGGAAAATCAATATATGTTAGATGGTACTTGCAAATCAATAGATGTTGGATGGAATTATTTGGAGCAATATAAATAGCATAGGTTGATCTATTCTTCTCTCATACACACTTATTTCAGAATCAGTCTTGATATATGAGCTTCTTTTCTAAGTGTTTTGTTATAGAAGATTAATTTACCAAATTTCTTGCTCTGGTTATGTCATTGTCAGTCATTTTCTCACGGACTAATAAACTGTTGTTTTGCAGAGTGGGTAAAAAGCAGAGCTTTTGAAGCAAACCTGTCCCATTCCTATTGTCTAATTTTCTTAGATGCTATGAATCCTAGCAGAATGGAAACTGTAGTCCTAAACCCAGCGAATTCCACAAACACTAGAGGGATAATAGCTGAATATACTCTGGATACTGTATAGTTAATAGCAATAGCACTTAGACTTATATATCGCTCTATAGTGCTTTACAGCCCTTTCTAAGTGGTTTACAGAGTCAGCATATTGCCTCCAACAATCTGGGTTTCTCATTTTACCAACCTCGGAACGATGGAAGGCTGAGTCAACCTTGAGCCGATGAGAACTAAACTACTGGCAGTTGGCAGAATTAGCCTGCAATACTGTATTCTAACCACTGCGCCACCATGGCTCATTTGTCACAAACTCTAAACTAGACTTAGCAACTACCGTAGTTAAAGAAACTTTTAACCAATACAGAATGGTTATTTTCTGGTTATTTTTCAATCCCATTTTAAACATTCTCGCAGAATATAAATGTAATTAATGTATTTTCTGTTAATTAGATAAGAGTTTAATTTTCTTTCAACAGGTATCATTATATTTTTAAAATTTGTCAACCAGAATCACTGCTATGAACTGGACGGCTATATAAAGTATTTAAATAAATCATTAAAAAACATTTTATTTGGTTTTAACATGTAAGCCCTAAGAAAGGGGAAAGAGTTACTGAAACTCTAATTTGTAATTTTGTATAATTAAATATCACCATTATTTCTAAACAGCAGGTTGGGATTCTTCCTGAACTAACTATAGCCATTTGTTTCACAATAATTTCTACTGCTTGAAAAATTCCTTGAAATACATTTATTGAAAATTCTCAGGGATGTGTTTTTCTTTGAAAGCATTAAATGAAATGCATTAATAAATTTTCACATTTATTGAGGCCCCTCAAGTCAGAACGAACTCACTGTACTGTATGGTTCCCTGTTTATCTAATACTACACCACATCCAGCCTTGCTTATTGTTATTCTTAGAAACCTGGTTGTGCCATAAATTTTTGCTGCTCAGTTTATAGACTCTGATTTACTGTATTTTTTTTATTTCCAAATGCTTCTACATTTTGATGCAGGGTTACTTTGTATTCTCAAACACCTGTTAAAACTTTATTGAAAACAACTCCATGATCCTGCCCAATTTAGCATTTATTATATCCATGTATACCACTCGATGATCTAAGTTTCTGCTTATACAGTTAGTCCTCAAACAACCACTTGTTAAATGGTTCGGAGATACAACAACGCTAAATGATTGGTCCTCATAGGTCCAACTGTCAAGCATCTCCACATTCAAGTGACTACCATTTGCAATCACCACAGGCTTCCAATAAGCCAAGTCAGTGGGAAAACTGGCAAGAAGTCGCCAATGATGATAGTGTGACTATGGGAGGCTGCAACTGCGTGGAATTGCCTAACAACAGCAACTGGAATCGCTACAGCTATCATTGTAAGTCAGTGCAGCCACGTGACATGGTGCTTTACAACAACATTTTATTAACCATCAATAAGCAAGAACTACCTGTACTGTATTCTAATGTTTCTTAAAATGTGGTCATAGAACATCTGGTGGGGTCCCCCAAACCCTTTCAGAGACCCACAAAATCAAAATGATTTGCCATTGAAATGACCCAGGACAGTGATGGCTAACCTTTTCAGCACCGAGTGCTGGAAGCGCGCGCGCACACACACCCATAATGCAATGCGCCCATGACCCCACACACATGCACCCATGAGTCCTGCATGTGCGCCCCAGTTCTCTGCATGCACACGCATCTCCCACATGCGCTGCACCCCCACGCATGCATGGCAGAGACCCAAAAACCAGCTGGCCGGCAGGAGATGCACGCGCATGCGGTGGAGCTGAGCTGGGGCGATGGCTCGCGTGCCCCCAGAGAGGGCACTGAGTGCCACCTGTGGCACACATGCCATAGGTTTGCCATCACGGACCTAGGAAGTGAAAATGGAGCAGGAGAGTGACCTTCCGATTTCACCACAGCCACTGTTCGCTTTCTTCCTTCTCCTGCCGCCACCCCTCTTAGCCCCAATACAGCTGCTGCGGCTCCCCCAAGGGCCACCCACCCACTCACTGGCCGGGCCTGACCAGAAATGGCACTTCTCCCATCACAGGCTGGACGCCGACTTCGGAAGGCAAGCGGGCGTGGGTGACTGCCGGGAAGGCCGCGTGGAAGGCCTCCAAGCATAGCAGGGCTGCGGGGAAGGGAGTAAGATGCTACCACCCTTCCCTGCCACCCCAACATGCCTTCCTGCCTTCCACGTGGCCTTCCACTTGCCTGCCTTCGCAAGCTGGCCACATGGAACGCAGGAAAGCATGTGGAGCCCTTCCCAGCCTCGAAGCTCCACACCCCACACCGACCCATGCTCAAAGCCTCGCTGGGTGGCTCTACCCCCACCACGGCTGCACAGGAAAATTCCCCAGCACAATGCAGTTCTGGGATGGCGGAGAGCCCAGACAAGAGCACGCCCTACCCTTCGGGACCCGAGGCACAGCAGGTCTTCCTCTCCCTCCGCCACCATCACCTTACCTGCTGCTGCTGCTGCTATGGGGCTGAGTCTGAGAGTGGCAGCAGTCGGCCAAAGGCCCCGCAGAAGCAGAGCGCGCCACGCCAAAAAGGCGGGGAACAGCAAGCTGATGTCCCGGGGCTGCTGCACATGCGCACTGCATCTCCCACAGCCCTCTTCTGGTGCGACTCGCATCCTACCACATGTGCAGTGCCAGGACATCTGCTTGCAGGGCGAGCAAATGGTGAGCAGCAGACCGGTACGGGGCAGTGGCCAGCCAGCCATCGCTGGCAGTTCGGCGAAGCATGGGTGGCCATCGCTACCAGTCCGCCGGAGCTGGTCCAGACCGGAAGCATTTCACCCCTTAGCTGAAAATGCAAATGATCTGCAAGCTTTATTAATGAGAGTCAAGGAGCTTAGGAAAAAAAATGGGACTAAGACTGAATACAAGGAAGACAAAAGTAATGACAACAGGTAATCCAATCAGCTTTAAAACTGACATGAAGATATGGAAATTGTTGATAGCTTCTGCTTTTAGAACCAACTATGTAAAGGAAGAAGCAGTCAAATAATATGCCACATATTAGCACTTGGTAGCGTAAACAAGGAGGCCTTGAAAAGAATATTCAATTACCAGGATGTGACTGTATCTACAAAGATCAGAATCACACAGACGGTAGTTTTCCCTTGACTTTCAGGAAGCAGGATAAAAAGAAGATTGACATTTTTGATCCTTGATGTTGAAGAAGACTCCTGAGAATAGAGCCAGCTGATAAAACAAACCAAAAAATGGTCCATCAAACAAATTACTCCAGAGTTCACACTTAAGATACTAATAACCAAGCTCAAATTATCATATTTTGGACATATTATGCAAAGAACTAACACTCTGGAAAAGTCTATAATGCTGGGTACAGTGGAGATGAAGAAAGAGATCCAGTTTGAATTAATGGTTAAGGCACCAGGCTAGCAACCAGGAAACATGGAGTTCTAACTTCATCTTAGGCATTAAAACTGGCAACTTAAAGACCATCACTTTCTCTCAGCCCAAGTTACCTCATAGGGTTGTTGTTTCAGGGAAAATTGGAGAAGATAGGAATATTACGAGGGTGAGTTAAAAAGTAATGCCATTTTCTTTAGGACAGGTATAATTACCAACACAGGAACATGTAGCATACATCAAAATGAAGCTGGTCCTCTGTGGATCACATCCCTACTTCTCAACATAGTCACCATTTCTCTCAATCGCAATGTTCCACCTTCGAATGAGAGCATTATCCCTGCCTCATAAAATTTTGTTGACTGTTCTTTGAGCCACTTCTTCACTGTAGTTTTCACTTCCTCGTCACTGGAATAATGTTTGCCTCTCAAACCCTCTAACATGGGGCCAAAGAAGAGGGTTTGAGAGGCAAACATTATTCCAGGAGGAAGTGAAAACTGCAGTGAAGAAGTGGCTCAAAGAACAGTCAACAAAATTTTATGAGACAGGGATACATGCTCTCATTCGAAGGTGGAACATTGCTATTGAGAGAAACGGTGGCTATGTTGAGAAGTAGGGATGTGATCCACAGAGGACTAGGTTCATTTTGATGTATGCTACATGTTCCTGTGTTGGTAATTATACCTGTCCTAAAGAAAATGGCATTACGTTTTGACTCACCCTCGTAGGTATGTTCACTGTTTTGATTTATTTTTAAAAATAGTAAAAGTAGGATAATAGATGATAGATAGATAGATAGATAGATAGATAGATAGATAGATAGATAGATAGATAGATAGATAGATAGATAGATAGATAGATAGACAGACAGACAGACAGACAGACAGACAGACAGACAGACAGACAGACAGACAGACAGACAGACAGACAGACAGACAGACAGACAGATGGGAAGAAGACAACCAGCAGCAAGGTGGATTGTTTCCGTTACAGTAGCTAGAAGAGCATCATTAGAAGATCTAACACATTAGGTTGGGACAGATACTCTTGGAGAACATCTATGTATATGGTAGCTAAAAGTCAACAGCAATTTGATGGCATATAATTAATCAATCAATTATATGAACAGAAGTGTAAATATAATAAACTATAGCCCAAACATAAATTGTGTGAAAATCAAATCTTCCACAACATTTGAGGTTAAAACTTTATCTGAAGTGTATCAAAAGCTTTTTTGTCTATTAACAAAGCTAATATCGCTGGTTTATGTTTGTCAACATACAAGTTTACTATATAATCCAAAAGTCTTGTTATCCAAACCTTGATTTTCCTCATAAAATCAGATTATGTAGGATAAATCCCTGCAGGTAATACCTGGTGTAAACATTGTAGCTCTTGGAGTCTTAGCATCAACATTTAACAGATTCATCAGATATAGTTTGTAAAATAGGTAGACAGTCTCCAAAATAAGTGAATAGAATCAAGCTAGTGGAGATTTATTTTTATAATATATCTGAAATAAGTCTAAATATATAAATATTGTAATTCCATCAGGCTCATAAAAAAGAAATGCTGGACTTATTGTTTTGGTGCAGCATCTATTAAAAGCACTGGGAGCTTAATTTCACACGATTGTTACTATAATGTCTTCCTGATGTAGAAAATTAATCCCATTATTAGGAAAAATGACAGCCTAATCTGAAACAAGAAAAATAGGGGAAGCTTTTGAATTTAGTGTTACCCTTTGCTAAACTTTTAACATTCCCCACCTCTGAAAGAATCCATTTAAAAAGTTTCCAGAACTTCAAAACATGAAGAAATTACCATGGGAAGGGCCTAATTTTGAACTGGATCTTGAACCTGCAGCAACTGCTAAGGCTTTTAGTGATAGATCTATGCACCTCCAATAATTACTTCCAATGGAGAAAATGTATATAGCCTTCCAGTTTAGTTGAAACTTCCAATAGTTTTCAGTGTAAGATACCCAGTATTAAACTATAGATGGGACTAAGAAAGTCTCGTCTCCCCAAGTTAATGTGGTCTGGATGATTTGGGACTGCAGTTCCCAGATTATTATTGTTGTTGTTGTTGTTGTTGTTGTTGTTGTTGTTGTTGTTGTTGTTGACATTTATATACCGCCTCACAGTGCAAGCACTCTCTAAGCAGTTTACACCAGTAGGCAATGTATATTTATATTGCCCCCAACAATCTGGGTCCTCATTTTACCTACCTCGGAAGGATGGAAGGCTGCGTCAACCTTGAGCTGGTGAGATTTGAAGCGCTGACCTGCGGATCACCGTCAGCTAAAGTGGCCTGCAGTACTCCCTCTAACCGCTGCACCAAAAAGGACTGACCGGGAATTCTGACTGAGAATTCTGGAATAACTACTTTCCAGAGAGCCTCTCCTTACTGACCTAAAGGTGCTTTTTCAAGAGGCAACTGGACTTTCTGGTTTTTCTTTGAAGACTTTTCGCTTCTCCTCCAAGAAGAAGTCAAACTAAAGAACTGATAATTGACTTCAGGAGGAAGAGAGATGTACATTTACCATTGCATATAAATGGCAAGGAGGTAGAGAGGGTCGGTAGTTTTAAATTTCTGGGTATTTATATCTCAGAGGACCTCTCATGGACTATGAATGTTAACATGCTTGTGAAGAAGGTATGGACCTCAAAACTTGACCAGGGCAAAACAATAGACACAGTTTACATAGACTTCTGTAAAGCCTTCGACTCAGTGGTTCACAATACTTCTGAAACTGAAATCCTACGGCATCACTGGACCCCTACATGACTGGATAACTGCGTTCCTGTCAAACAGATAACAAGTGGTCAAAATAGGGAGCACCCTATCAAATCCCGTTCCTGTTAACAGCGGTGTACCCCAAGGCAGCGTACTAGGACCCACACTCTTCATACTCTATATAAATGACCTTTGTGATCACATTACAAGCGACTGCGTTCTCTTCACCGATGATGTAAAACTCTTCAACACCACCAACAACACTGCTATCCTCCAAAAAGACCTTGACTTTGTGCCAGAATGGTAAAACATCTGGCAACTCCAAATCTCAACCAACAAATGCTCTGTCCTACACATTGGCAAAAAAACCCAGAACACTAAATACAAGTTGAATAGACAAGACCTTGCAGACGACCCTCACTCTGTCAAAGACCTTGGAATACTCATATCAAATGACCTAAGTGCCAAAGCCCACTGCAACAACATTGCCAAAACGGCTTCAACAGTTGTTAACCTAATCCTACGTAGCTTCTTCTCCGGTAATATCACACTACTAACCAGAGCATACAAAACATTCACCAGACCAATCCTCGAATACAGCTCATCTGTCTGGAACCCACACCGCATATCGGACATAAATACATTAGAAAGTGTCCAGAGATACTTTACGAGAAGAGTCCTCCACTCCTCTACTAGAAACAGAATACCTTATGAAACCAGACTCGAAATTCTGGGCTTAGAAAGCTTAGAACTACGTCGCCTTCAGCACAACCTAAACATAACTCATAAAATTATCTGCTACAACGTCCTTTCTGTCAATGACTACTTCAGCTTCAACCACAACAATACACGAGCACACAACAGATACAAACTCAAAGTGAACCGTTCCAAACTTGACTATAGAAAATACGACTTTAGCAACAGAGTGGTTAATGCCTGGAACTCACTACCTGACTGTGGTTTCGTCACCAAACCCCCAAAACTTTACCCTCAGACTGTCCACTGTTGACCTCACCTGATTCCTAAGTGGTAAGGGGCATGCATAAGTGCACCAGCATGCCTACCATCCCTGTCCTAATGTTCCCTCTTATCAGTACCCATCTTATGTATATAAATAATGTTATATCTATGTATATTCCTAACATGTACTTGACAAAATGAATGAATGAATGAATGAATGAATGAATGAATAAATAAATAAATAAATAAATAAATAAATAAATAAATAAATAAATAAATAAATAAATAAATAAATAAATAAATAAATAAATACTTCCTGAGAATGCTCAGGAAGATAAATCTATCTCAGCATCTACTGCTGTCCTACTATCGCAGCACCTTTAAGAGTGTCCTGACATATAGCATTCTAGCATGGTATGGGAGCAGCTCTGCAGCAGACAAAAAAGCTCTACAGAGAATCATCACAACTGTCCAGAATATCATTGGGCTCCAGCTACCAGCCCTGGACAATATCTTCGCATCTCGCTGTTCTAGGAAGTTGTACAACATTCTCAGAGACTCTTCCCATCCTGCTTACAATCTTTTTGGACTGTTGCCTTCTGGCAGAAGATACAGAACAATTAAAACTCGGACCACACGTTTTCTGAATAGTTTTTATCCCAGAGCTATAATTGCACTTAACAATGAACTAAAGGGTCACCATCAGTGAGCGGTTGGACAGTATTACTTGGTCTGTTGTGTGGATGTTTGGGTGGTTCAGGGTGGGGAATTTGTGGCGGGTGGGGCATATTTTTGGGATTGTTATGTGTGTTGGGTCTGGTCTTTAGGCTTTATGTGAATTTCGTTGTATGGGTATACTGTGTATATTCATACAATGACAATAATAAAGTATTAAAAAAAAGTCTTCAAAGAAAAACCAGAAAGTCCAGTTACCTCTTGAAAAAGCACCTTTGGGACAATCATGATCTGGATGACTGAGAATCTCCATAGACACTCTCCTTACTGAGTACGGAATCTGGTTGCTAAAGAACTTGGAGTGTTGGCTGTGGACCATGGGACTGTCCACAGTGTGAGAATGGAGTTTCAAGAGACCGTGTGAATATCTGGAAGAAAGAAACTGGAGAGAAAGCCACAGATCAGGAAAACTAAAGTGGTTTCCACAAACAGAAAATAAAGAATTGGGATTTTTTTTTAACCTACAAAAGATTTTTTTTTAAATGCTGGACTGTAACGGGTAGCTTTGTAATTAATTCATGCAAGCCAGAAACAAACATCTGATAAAAAGACAGAGAAATACTTCACTGAATATATATACAAAGCAAAAATCCCCAAATCTTATTATTTATATGAGATTTGTTTGCTTTTTTATTGGTTTGTTTTTCTTAGAACACTGCATTTTATTTCAATTCAGTAAGCATAATTTACTGCTTACCTTGAGGAAAGCACTGTTGTTCCAAAAATATTTTTTCCTCTTTTCTTACTTCCCTTGTTATAAGGCAATCACTTTGTATCTCTCCAATCTTTGACAGTCACAATCAGAGAGAACCTCTCATAGAAGGATAATGATTTTCACAATCAGAATGCATCAATATGCATCTGTTGAGCTGTTGCAAAATGTACCGCGGATGTAAATATGAAGACCACACTTGGCTCAAATTGATGTTAGCCTTATTTATGTCCTTAGTTACTTGCTGAGAAGCATAAAATTGTATAGATCCAAAGGGATGTTTCTAGGAAAACATGTTTACACCTGTTTTTTTGAAGTGCATCTGATCTGCTTCTAAAACTAATGAGGCAGATTTAAGCATGGCTAAAGGTAAAAGGCTTTAACTGTATCAGAACTTTTCAATTAATAACAGAACTGAAATCAGAATAAAGGGCTAGGGCAGGGGTAGGCAAAGTTGGCTCTTCTATGACTCGTGGATTCCAACTCCCAGAATTCCTAAGCTAGCATGATTGGCCCAGAAATTCTGGGAGTTGAAGTCCATGAGTCATAGAAGAGCCAACTTTGCCTACCCCTGGGCTAGGGGAAGAGGTTCTGTCCAATTGTCCCTTTTCCTTTTTTTTTTTTTGTAATTTTTTTTATTATTTTTCTTCATTAAACATCTGAATATTTTGATACAGATCTACACCCATTTTTACAACATTGTTATATCTCAATTATGCACATTAAATCATAAATTTACAGTCTCTTCTGTCTTCGTTTTCTTCTCACGTTGTCACACAGTCTTTCCTCTTTTTTTTAGTCCAGTTGTACCATCTAGTCCATGTTTTGTACTATTCTGAGTTGCATTGTCCTTTGAGTTGAATAGTCAGCATGTCCATTTCAGCACATCTATATATTTTGTCCATTAGTATATTTTCTGGTGGGATTTGATTGTCTTTCCAATATTGTGCATATGTTATTCTTGCCGCAGTTGTAATATGTAGTATTAAATATTGTATGTTTTTTGGATGTTGTTTTTCCATTATTCCCAGCAGGAAAAATTCTGGGGTAAATTCCATTATTCTCTCTGTAATTTCTTGTAACCAAGCATGCACCTTTTTCCAATAGCCCTTTGCTTCGGGACACAACCACCACGCATGAAAGAAGGTACCTACCGGTACGTCTTTTTTACATTTCCAGCAAGCCGAATTCATTTTTGGGTATATTTTGGCCAATCTTGATGGAGCTAAATGCCATCTATAAAACATTTTATAATAATTCTCTTTGTATGCTGTTGACTTAGTTATTTTGCAGTTTATATTCCATGTTCTCTCCCAGTCAGCCAAGTGTATGTTGTGACCTATGTTTTTTGCCCATGCAAATATTTTCCATATTGTCGTGATTAATTGATTGATTGATTGAGATGCTATCTAGTCAGTGTTGACACTTAGCAACTATACTACTAACTATACAAATAGATTTTTCTCCAGGAAGTACTGTCATATATTTCCCAAATATTGTTCTGGAGATTTAGATGACCCTGTTTAACTTGAGGAATATGTTGGGAGAAATAGTGCTGGAACTGCAAAAAAAACCTGTGGATTTTGTTCCATATATATGTTTCTGGCCTTTTGGAAATATCTGAAGGCCTGGCTCTACCATATTGCTTGGGGGTCACAGAGGAGAACAGAGCTGTGGGGATGGTTAGCAACTTCAAGGCTCTCCTCCTGTCTTTGTAACTTTGAATTTTAACTATCTTTGCCTAAAAAGATTAAAACTATCTTTTTATGTGTTTATATTTTACTTGCTCCCTCTGGGAAAGAAGATGGGCAGCTTCTAAATCTTATAGTAAACGTAAAGAAATCTTGCTTCCTTCCTTCCCATTTTTTTTCAATTTTAAACCAAATGTAATGTTATTATTAATTATTTTAATGTTTTATATTGTTTTTTTTAACTGATTGTAAGACTCTAGGCAAGCTGGGCAGCCTATAAATTCAATAAATAAAGAAATAAATAAATAAAAACAAAGAAATCAGATAAAAAATGAGATATACCAGTAACTTCAATTTATTCTGAATTCTAAACTTTCGATACATTATATGTCCATGTTTTAAAAATTGCAGAATTCAGAAAAGCAAGAACGGTGATAGAGCAAGTTATCTTTCACCTCTTAAGTTACAACCTCGAGTATTGACTTGCATTTTCTGTATTACGTATTTCATCTTCACATGAAAATCGGATGACAATCGAGTGAAGGAATGAGTATACGGCCTTTTTCCTGCTTGTTCCACATTTGCACAAAGCACTTTGTTTAGAAAGCTGTATCAAGATTTATAATTCAAAAGCACAATGGCGGTGGTGCTACATAGAAGAAACCCACTTTTAATTTGAATTATCTAAAAATAACCTTTTATTTGGAAAGCATCTACTGTATATCTACTCAGCTTACAGTTTAATAGCCATTTGGACTTCCATTACTCCCATGTCCAAACATTGTAGCCTTCAGCCAGAAAATTATGTCTTATAATGAAGTAGTATGTCAGTGCCAACAGCCACTACAGTACATTCACTGGCTTGAAAGAGAAATAATGCATGTGCGCTTCGAACCTGTCATTCACAGATATTGATGCCATAGTGCCATAGGCAGAAAAAATCACTGTAGTGTTTAGAAGGAAACAATCATTGGCACATTGAATATAAATAGTTCTATTCACAGTTGCATTAGATTCAATTAAAACTGGGCTCTTATGTCATTGCATGAAAATGGTATTGTATCAGACCATACCTGTTTGGAAACACTTATATATATGGAACCTACTATACAAATACATGCACTGGAGGCCTGCAGAGAAGAATGTTTGTATCTCTTTGAAGTTTGGCGTAAATATTTGGTGTAAACTGTGGCCACTTGCATATGTCAGTAATCGCTTTTCCCATAGCTGTGGCTTCAGCCCAGATTATTTGCAGGACCATCTATGTCCATACAAGCTATTCCACATTGTTAGATGTTCCATGATGCTCCTTTTGCTGATTTTGCCATGGTTATGGGGATTTGATTTAATGACAAGTTATGGAGTAGGTGAGACTGATCCCTTTACTGTTATAGTTTAATATGGGGTTGACATCCCCTTCAATACTTTTTCCATTTTTAAGGGTGAGACTTTTAGCATTGTAGCTTACCAATATTTAACTCTTATTTAATAATGCCTTGGTAAGACTATCCCAGGAGTGGGTTCTACTTACCTTCCCTACTAGTTCAGGGTCACTTGCTACACTCGCATACCACTCCCCACTACTCCGGGGTTAAACTGGTCTGCGCATGCACAGGAGGATATGCGCATGCGCAGAGCGTTATTTTCACATAAATTTGGCTCCGGTGGATGGATTTCAAGCCCGAGGACTGGTTCGGGGGGGTGTCCATCCAGCCATCACTGCCGGTTCGGCAGGTGGGGGGAAGTTCCCGCTACCGGTTCTATAGAACTGGTCCAAACCGGCAGGAACCCACCTCTGGACTAAACTTGGAATACTGCATCGAATTTTTATTGTGACAGTGTAAAAAAGATGTTGAAACTCTAAGAAGAATACAAAGAAGAGCAACAAAGATGATTAGGAGCCTGGAGGCTAAAACATATGAACCATGGTTGCAGGAATTGGGTATGTCTAGTTTAATGAAAAGAAGGACTAGGGGAGACATGATAGCAGTGTTCCAATATCTCAGGGGTTGCCACAAAGACGATGGGGGCAAATTATTTTCCAAAGCACCAGAAGGCAGGACAAGAAGCAATGGATGGAAACTAATCAAGGAGAGAAGCAAACTGGAATTAAGGAGATATTTCCTGACAGTTAGAACAATTAATCAGTAGAACGACTTGCCTCCAGAAGTTGTGAATGCTCCAACACTGGAAGTTTTTAAGAAGAGATTGGACAACGATTTGTCTGAAATGGTATAAGGTTTCCTGCCTAAGCAGGGGGTTGGACTAGAGGACCTCCAAGGTCCCTTCCAACTCTGTTATGCTGTATTCTGTAACTTGGGATCCACTGGAATCTCAACATTTGCTTCTGGAGTTCAGCTGAAGAACCACTTCATTATTTGTGTTCTTATCTTAAAAGGTAATTTAAATTAGTTAATCTTAACTATAACATGTTAATACATTTTATTTATTTATCTATACAGTTTGCATTTATAATTGTGCATTACTAATAATAATGAGAGGTGGCAGTATATAAATGAAACAAATAAGAAATATTTATTTCACCAATATTTTCTTCTTTCTATTCCTGTGCTGTGCTTGATAGCCCTTTTGATGTATTTCTATGTGGTTTTCAAAGAAGATTCAAATATCAGTATAATAAGTAAGAAATCATTTTCCTATTTATATATTATATTAAAGAGTGGATATTTCTTAGAAGTGTCTTCCTCCTCCCCTCTTTTATTTTAAATTCTGTTTTATACATAAAAGTAAAAACTATATGATTTATACAATTCAAAGGAAAGGATATACTTCAAATGTAGAGAGTTTACTTAGTCTTTTTTCACTAAAAAAAATATTTCTGGTTTTCAGATTTCTGAAATATGCTATAACTACAGCTTCAAATCAGTTGCTCAGAAATAAAACAAAGAACTAGCCGACTCTGAATATAACTTATCTTAGGAATTTATGGCAAAAACAGATTCTTTGAAGGAGAAGGAGGAGACAGTAGAAAGGAAGGGAATTTTTTTTCTAGAATGCTCCTGTCCTAATAAAGTGAAGATTTTGGTATACTACGCCATGCAATATGAAGTTTGAAGTTGATTTGATGTTAGTGTTATCCATTTAGTAGTGTCCAATATGAAGTAACACTGCTTATTTGGCGGATTATGAGAAGATTCTAGTCACAGCATCTATTTAGGTCTCTCTGATAATCATCTATGGAGAACCAAAGAAAGAGAGGGAGCATACAGCATACAGCATGCAGAAATGTACATAAATGTACACTGAAGATTTTTATACACCTTTTCATGCAGTTCTGTGACTATGTCTATTGTAAAGTTGCTACTGTACATGGCCATGACCAAGAGATGGGTCTAATGATCATAGAAATATCTATGGCCGAGGTCTTCAAACTTGGCAACTTTAAGACTTGTTGGCAACTTTAAGACTCCCAGAATTCTCCAGACAGCATTTAATATAATGCAGCCAGATAGTCTGGAGAATTCTGGGAGTTGAAGTCCACAAGTCTTAAAGTTGCCAAGTTTGGGGACCCCTGATCTATGGCCACACGCGGAAGCAAAATCGCACCGAAATCTCGCGATGGGACATGCGCACGAGAGAGATTTCGGTGCGATTTTGCTTCCGCTCATGCGCAGAAGCAAAATCGGCCAAAAATTAACAAAAGAATTGACAACACGCACAGTGGACCGGCAGAGGGGCTCTGGAGCGGTCGTGCACAAATTGCGCAATCGGCTGCTTCCTACTGGAGCTGTGTACCAGGCAGCTCCGGAAGGTACCCACCTCTGTGCCACCGCACTAGGGATCCTAGACTTCCATTATCCTTCCAACTCATGGGGGTGCCCAAGCAGTAAATGAAGCAGATCTAATCTGTTCATCTCTTTTCTCCTCATGTGATGTGACTAAGCCAAACCAGAATATCTGAACAGGCACTCCTCATATATGTAGAGCTAGTTTGGTCTAGGAGTTAAGGCACCAGGCTAGAAGAGACCATGAGTTCAGGTCCCGACTTAGTCATGAAAACCAGCTGGGTGAACTTGGGCCTGCCACTCTCTCTCAGCCCAACTCATCTCGCTGGGTGGTTGTTGTGGGAAAAAAAGGAGGATAAAGATGTGTTGGATATGTTTGCCACGTTGAGTTATTTGTAAAAAAAAAAAGGTGGGACATAAATGAATGAAAAATAAATAAAACATGTTCACACCTGCAAAATAAATACATGTTCACACACACAAACAGTTTATGGCTGGAATGTGCTTATAACTATATATAAACTAATGAAAACACACTTATTAAAATGCATCCCGACTTATTTGGTGAAAAATATTTTTATCTAGTTCATATCCGTTATGTTTCTAATTAGGATTCAATTTTTGCAAATGTTTTGGATTAAAATGTTGACAAAACCGAAACCTTTTTTTGAAATTGTTTTTAACAATTAATGTTTAAATAATTATGTATTACTTTATTATACTGTAATGAAATAATAACTGTATTTTCATACTTGCATGTAAAAGCACAGTAACAAGTAAATGTAAAATGTAACCAATAGATGTGGCTATGTAGATTCAGGACACATATACTGTATATCCATATGGACAAAAATGATTATGAATAAAATTATTACTATAGTTTAAGCTTAGAATAACTTAATTTAGAATACCCAGAGGAGCCCACACAATCTTTCAATTCTAGATTTAAAAAATGAATAAAAATCTATTATAGAATCCTATTATGAATCAATTTTCTAATAGATGTTTTGATCTAATGATATAACCATTGTGACAAAAAGTCACAAAGGCAGTATTGTTCAAGCTCTTGGCTTCCTTTTTTTATGAACTGCCATGTTATCATGGTCCAAAAAGAAAATGCTGACAGGGCAATCTCAGAATTTAGGGAAATTGCTATGGTATTCATTGGTTTTTCTACCGTCACTAGACTCATTTCTAATTTAGGAAATCTTTTATTTTTCTTCTCTATTTCTCTCTATATGTCAGGTGACATGACTTAGTGGAAGATGGGGAGGGTGTGGAACTTGTTAGTTTATTTGCCAGTAGTTTCTTACTTCTTATGAAAAGATTACTTCTGGTAACCTACCTTTGACATAGTATAGGTGTAATGGGAAGTAGGAATAATCCTGAGGAACAGGAGGAAAAACTGCGACCAAGACAATCGTCAGATAAAAGAAGTCTGAGCCTGGGACAGATATGTCATTTGACTTAGCATCTCAGACATGAATCTCCTTGATTCTCATAGAGATAAAGAGATTTTATTTATTTATTTATTTATTTATTTATTTATTTATTTATTTATTTATTTATTTATTTATTTATTTATTTATTTATTTATTTTATTTATATTTTATTTATATTTTATTTATTTTATTTATTTGTTTGTCAAACATGTACAAGATAGTAGGTATTTGTATAAACATACACATAAGCAAAGAAGTACAGATAAATGAGGACAATAGGACAGTAAGACAGGGATGGTAGGCACAGTAGTGCGCTTATGCACGCCCCTTACAGACCTCTTAGGAATTATTTATTTATTTTATTTATTTATTTAAATAGATTTGTATGCCACCCAACTCCTGGGGGACTCTGGGCGACTCACAACATGTCAAATCCATTTATCAATATAAAATCATAGCAATTAAAAACTACAAAAGTTAAAAAACATCTAGCATTCATAACCAAGTGGGGTGAGGTCGACTGTAGACAGTCTAAGATTAAAGTTTTGGGGGTTTGAGGAAGAAACCACGGTCTCAGGTAGTGCATTCCAGGCATTGACCACTCTGTTGCTAAAGTCATATTTTCTGCAGTCGAGTTTGGAGCACTTTACATTAAGTTTTTATCTATTGTGTGCTCGTATATTGTTGCGGTTGAAGCTGAAGTAATCATTGACAGGAAGGACATTGTGGTATATGATTTTATGAACTACATTTAGATCAGATCGAAGGCAACGTAGTTCTAAATTGTCTAATCCCAATATTTCAAGTCTGATGGAATAAGTATTTCTATTGTGAGCAGAGGAATGGAGGACTCTTCTTGTGAAATATTTCTGGACTCTCTCGATTGCAACAAGTTCAGATTTGCACATTCTGTTATTGTTACCTTACAATAAAGTAGGTCACCATAACTCTGGTGTCCTAGTCTGGTCTACCTTGAAGGGCTGACAATTAAGGCTGTTAACCTATGCTTTTCCTGGCAACAAATAGCTATATATTTCTAAGCTTGTCCCTCTGGCAGTTGGAAGATTTCTTTGGGTAGCGCTCCAGACTCGTTTGTCTACACTTCCCAACTCTCTCTCTTCAGGCCCCCCTCCCTCTGGAATTTAAATTAAAAGGTGATTTCTTATGCTATAATTCTAAGAGCCAGTCATTATCACCAAAGGTATTTCTCTGCAGTAACTTGGGAAACACTGTTCATGATCCAGGAAGCAAAAGTCCTACAGGAAACAAAAATCCCTGCCGCATGAAAAACAACTTTATTTATTTGTTTGTTTGTTTGTTTGTTTGTTTGTTTGTTTTATTCTTTCTTATAAGCCGCCCAACTCCCAAGGGACTCAGGGCGGTGTACAACATGTAAGAGGAATGATCAATAAAAAAGCATAATAATATTAATTTAAAACAATTATAAAAGATTTTAAAAACATTGTCATCATTCATATGTGGGCCGACCACTGATGTTTCCATTGGTCTAGTTTTAGGGTTATTTTTCTTTACTTTTAGTTTACTTTTTAGTTAACTTTTCTCCAGATATGTAGTAAAATGTGTGCTGTTGTGACTTTTTGTTCATGTTGCCTTCGTCTTATAATATTTTGATACTGTTTTGATTCAAATTTTCTCTTGCATACCAATGTTATTGTGTTTATGGTAGTGCAAAGCCTATACATGAATAGGGAAGGGAAAATTATTTGAAAAAATAATTTTGGAAAATTATTTGGAAAATTATTTGGAAAAAGTGCCTCAGATCTTGCACAAGCATGAGCATATAACTTCTCTTTTATTCGTTAAAGAAGCCCATCTTGTTTTGGGCTCCCATGGAAGCTTTAATATCTGCATTGAGGCACTGCACACAAATAAACACAGGATGAAGCTTGTATTTCAATGTCCTTTTGATGAAATCATCAAATTCTGTTGATGCCTCTGGATGCAGTTTCATTAAGAGTCATCTTGAGTCAACTCCTTATGACATGGTTAGGGATTTGAATTCAGCAGGAGACCTTGAGAATATAAGCAGAGTGCTTGAAAGAATACTGAATCAGTAATGTTCCTAATGTAGGTTCTCTTGGATGCAGAATATGGGTTTGACTACTGAATGCTAGCAGAGGTTTGTTGTGTTTGAAGAAAAAGCTAGATTTATTTAAAAAGACATGAGTGGAGTAAGAAAAACCTCAGTTCTATCCAAATTTTATTTTGAAATGAGAGAAGAAGGAGAAGGAGAAGAAAAAGGAGAAGAAGGAGAAGGAGAAGAAGAAGGAGAAGGAGGAGGAGAAGGAGAAAAAGGAGAAAAAGAAGAAGGAGAAGAAGAAGGAGAAGGAGAAGGAGGAGGAGAAGGAGAAAAAGGAGGAGGAGGAGGAGGAGGAGGAGGAGGAGGAGGAGGAGGAGGAGGAGGAGGAGGAGGAGGAGGAGGAGGAGAAGGAGTTCCCTTTGCATGTTAAATACACAAAGACTCATTTAACAAGCAACAGAACAGGTAAGAAGTAGATCCAAAATATAATACAGGTGATACTATGTGTGAAAGTTGGTTTAGCCAAATGGGGCTGACAATACTGAAAAGCTAAGCAGAGTCTGATCTGATTAATAAGAGATCCAGAGATGAGGGGCAACCAAGATCCCAGACCTGTAATGTTAGACTGGATGGTAACAATAACCAATCCGGAAAAGCCAATGGCAAACCATTTCTTTGTTATCACCAAGAAGATCTCATGAGTGTTCCATATAACTGAGAGACCGGCTTTATTCACTGACTTCACTTTCTATGTTTTGTTTCTTAAGATGAAAAATTCTGCCACTGAATTCAGAATCTTGTTACTTTATTTCAATAGCACACTATGAGGATCCATGATTAAGCCATGGTATGCCCATTCCTGGTCTAGGAAAAGGATTCTCTAGGATCAGTTTCCCTTCTCCATTGCTACTTGTCCTAGAAGTTCCAATTATATTTTACTACCATATACATTTACTGATTTGCTCTTATTTCATGCTATGCTATAATTGCTCCTAGTATTTTGGTCATTAGTCTATTGTAAAATACCTTGTAAACTGAGCTATTCAAGTGCATTTTAATCTGGAATCTAGAGAGCCTTTTCTTATTTCAAAAACTAAGCCTATCAATCTTACCTTTTCAGTTGTTTTCACAGTGGTAGATTCACAGTAGATTGCTTTTTCCTCTTTTCCAAGGCCAAAAGAGAGGGGGAGGGAGAGACTGAAATAGAAAACAATTGCTTTCATTATTGAGCTTGGCAATAAAGTGCTGCTGAATTTTAATCTCTGGCTAGGAATTTTTTTTTTGTAATGATAAAAGCATCTATTTTAAAAAAATCTTTAACTTTATTTCTGCTTTTGCTTACTGCATTTCTATTTTTAGAGTATAGAATGCCAACAATAATGAAGCTTAAGCTTCTGCTCCTATTAATATTTAATTGGCTCTTTCTGTATTAGAAGTTTCTATCAGCTGTATATCGAATCAGTTTTTCTTGATTGTCACCAATGTCTTCCTAAGATTGCATGCATTACCTGCTGAAGGTATGCATTCATATTTCAAAAACTACATCCTGCTATTCCAGGATAGAGCATACCGTATTTTTGGGAGTATAAGACGCACCGGAGTATAAGACGCACCTTAGTTTTTGGGGAGGAAAATAGGGGAAAACAATCTGCCTACCAGGTATTCATCTGGCTAGCATCCTTAATCTGGTCAGCTTCAGCACATTATTTTATCCCCTGGTTAGGACTTAAAAAAACCTTCTTCTGAGAGAGTAACAATGAAAGAGCATGCAAGCCAGTAAGAGCTGGGAAGATCGTTAGCACCTGGTTAGGGCTAAAAAAACTTATTTGGAGCAGCTTCAGTACATTATTTTATCTCCTGGTTAGGACTTAAAAAAACCTTCTTCTGAGAGAATAACAATGAAAGAGCCTGCAAGCCAGTAAGAGCTGGGAACATTGTTAGCACCTGGTTAGGGCTGGAAAAAACCTTCTTTGGAGCAAGTAGAGCAATGAAAAAAAAACCTGCAAAGACTTAGGGCTGGAAAAACATTCTTTGGAGAGAGTAACAATGAAAAAGCCTGCAAGGTAAGAGCTGGGAAGATCTGTTAGCACCTAGTTAGGGCTGGAAAAAAAGCTACATTCGAAGTATAAGACACACCTAAATTTTCAGCCACTTTTAGGGAGGAAAAAGGTGCATCTTATACTCAGAAAAATACGGTAAATATCCAAGTCATTGGGGAGTTAAGCATAATGCTAAGATAGAACTAAAATGTGTAATTCCTGGCTCCAATCTACAAGCCACCATCTTCCAGTATCATCATTATTTCCATTAAAGTATTTGAATCTTTAATGTGCCCATAAATCTTTATAGAGGAGATAGAGAGATTCAGGCAATTGTTTGTTTGAACTGTGTCCAGCTAAGCAGAAAAGAAGCACTGGCAAATTCAAGACAGTAGGTAACATCCTATCATGCATGGAGAGAGGTCCAATGTTTCTCAAATGTGGTAACTTTAAAATGTATGACTTCAACTCTCAGAATTCCCCCGCCATACTTAAAATTGCCAAGTTTGAAAAACTTTGGGTTACATAGCACATTGGAAACTTTCAAATTGGTTACAACCTGGCACTAAAGAGAATTTTTTTTTGACAGTGAGAACCAGTGGAATGGCTTGCTTCCAGAAGCTGTGGATACTCCATCACTGGAGGCTTTTAAAAAGAGATTGGAGAGTCATTTGTCCAGAAAGGTATAAAATCTCCTGCTTGAGGAAGAGGTTGGACTAGAAGAGCTCCAAGGTCCCTTCCAACTCTTGTTATTCTCTTCTGTATCCTATGGCTGCTGTTTTTCTAATTTTGCAATTATAAAATGAATGCATTTTCTTTTGTGACTGGCCTGCGAAGGACTGACAAAGATTAAATATATTCTGGACAAAATGAAACTGCTAATGGTTCTGAGGACCATACATCTTCATATCCTGGATATGATCTTAAAAGTTACCAGTGATCAGTGCAGTGGGTCCCTCACTGATCGTGACCGAATTGATCTTCAGACTAAATCTCCTTTGTAGTTAGAACAGCTGATGGTTGAGTGGCAGAAATAATAAGAAAGAGGACGAAGAACTCTTGTGGTCACTTGTTTGTATCCTCTTCTCTCCTCTGAATATCTAATTCGGGGGTGGGTTCCACTTACCATTGCCACCGGTTCGCATTGTGATGTTTTGCATGCACGCGTTCCCTTTGCTTGCGCTCGTGCGTTCCCTTGTGCAATTTGGCTTCCGCGCATGCTCAGTAGCTGGAATCAGCCCGAAACACAGCTGAGAAGCTGATCAGCTGTGCTTCGGGCGAAGGAATAATAGCAATAGCAATAGCACTTAGACTTATATACCGCTTCATAGTGCTTTACAGCCCTCTCTAAGCGGTTTACAGAGTTCAGCATATTGCCCCCAACAATCTGGGTCCTCATTTTACCCACCTTGGAAGGATTGAAGGCTGAGTAAACCTTGAGCCGGTGAGATTTGAACTGCTGAACTGCTGAACTGCAGTGCTGCATTTTAACCAATGCGCCACCTCGGCTCTTGGTCAGTTTAAACCCGGGTGCGGGCGGGAGGGCCCTTTTACAAGCAGCAGAACAGGAAAAACCTTCAAAACTGTAAGAAATTCGCTAAAAAAATCACACAAAAAAGATGGTGGCGCCCACGGACCAGCACCAGTCGATCCACTTCAGTGATGTCACCAGCGGGTCGCTACCGGTTCTAATTCCTGATGCCAGAAGGCAGTCAGTACACGAGCTGCAGTGAGAAGGAAAAGCCGTCCATGCAGGTTGAATTTCCATCATGGTATGCAAAACACCAAGAAGTGGAATCTATAGGAAACAGATCAAAAACTCACTTCCTTTCTCATTTTAAAGTCATCCACTGCGGTTGCATCAGTACTGCAGTTCAAAATGGTCAAGAGGGAATTGGGTTGCAAGCCACCACCTTTAAAGCATCCGTGCAACATTGATGGATGTACAGAAGGGTGAGAGCTACATTGTGACATTCTGCCTGCATTACTGGAGGTTGAGTTAAGGATAGACTTGGCAACCATTTGACTAGAATTGTATAAGGCTCCTGTCTTGAGCAGGATGTCAGACTAGAAGACCTCTAAGGTCCCTTCCAGCCCCATGATTCTGCAGAAGCCCCTAATCAATTGAGTTTTAGAATGGCACTACTAGAAGATTATTGCAGAAGAACACTAAATAAATTGCAAGCCTGGAAACAAAGAGTTAAATTAGTAAGTGGAAAGAGTTTCCTAGCAACAAGGATAGTAAAGCATCATGTTTCTTTAGTGAATTAGTGAGCTTTAGACAGTTGCGCCTTCCTTAGGAGGTTTTACTTTTTGCTTGTTTTACTTTTTACAAGATTAAAAAGAACTCTGCTTGTTTCAATAAAGACCTTTTTTTTAGGACATTACTTTATTCTGCTCACTTGTTTCTGCTAAAATAGAGGACAGTTTGCAGAACACTCTCCTCCAAACCTTAGATGCAATATAGCAACTGCTTAGCTTTCTAATATTGTAATGTCCTGAACTGTCACAATGCACAGGATAGACAGACTTTAGAGGAGACAACCAGTTTTCAGACAGCGGGGGTCTATGCCATATAGGGATTTATGAGTAATAACCAGCAACTTAAATTGTACTTAGAAGTCAACTGGTAACCAATACAGCTCACGAAGCAGAGGTATTAAATGGGCATAGTGAGGCTCACACATCATTGACTGTGCCACCACCTTCTGGACTAGCTGTAGATTCTAGGTGCTGTTTAAGGGCAGTCCCAGATACAGCACATTGCAATCTTCCAACCACAAGATAAACAAAGCATAAGTGAAGGAGACCTCTAATTCAGATAATCATGGTGGCACAGTGGTTAGAATGCAGTATTGCAGGCTAACTCACTGCTCACTGTCAGGAGTTCGATCCTGACTGGCTCAAGGTTGACTCAGCCTTCAATTTATTTATTTAATTTATTTATTTAATTTAGTGTTCTTATATGCCGCCCTACTCCCTGGGGACTCAGGGCGGTGTACAACATTTAAAGAACAAACTAAAAAATATAATAATTTAAAAACAATTTAAAAGAGTTTAAAAAGACATACAAAACCATGCATACATGGGGGAGACCTAGGCTGTGGAGTTGTCTCAAAATCACCCCGCCTGTAGGAAGAGCCATGTCTTAATGGCTTTTCGGAAGGCCAGCAAAGTGGGGATAATTCGGATCTCTGGGGGTAGTTGGTTCCAGAGAATAGGGCCCCCCACAGAGAAGGCCCTCCCCCTAGGCCCCTCCAGCCGGCATTGTTTGGCTGACAGGACCCGGAGGAGACCCACTCTGTGGGACCTAACCGGTCGAAGTTAGGTCTGTGGGCCCTCATCTTACTGATTTTGCCATTCTTTCAAAATCAGTAAGATGAGGTCCCAGATTGTTGGGGGCAATATGCTGACTCTGTAAAACTGCTTAGAGAGCGCTGTAAAGCACTATGAAGCGGTATATAAGTCTAAGTACTATTGTTATTGCTATTGCTACAGGTACAATGGCACACAAGCTGTACCTGTCCAAATATCTTCCTGGCGACAGCAGCCACTTATTCCTGGAGCAGGAACTGAGAATGCAGGAAGGCTTCTAGATGATGCAACATTCACAAACAGGACAGTGGCATCCCTTTCAGAGTCAAAGATGAAAAGTTCCTGGCATTGTGAAGACCAAAAAGTTACAGCCATTTGGGTCTTGCTAGGATTGAGTGTGACCTGTTCCTCCACACCCAAATTTTTACCAAATCCAGGTATTAAGAAAAGATTTGATAGTATTGCGTGGTCAGCTAGGGATCAAAATGTACTCACTGATAATAACTTGAATTCAAACTAATAGAAGACTTTCCTTAGTGATCTCATGCAGATATTAAATAGGAGTGGAGAGGCACCCCACAGATTGGTGACTTCAGATTTGACCTCTCTCCTCCAAACAACATCAAGTGGGACCTCCAATGGAAAAAAGAACCACTACAGCACTATACTCCACCCTGCTACTCCTAGTCCCACAGCCATTCCAGAATGATACCATGATCAGTGATACTGAAAGCAGTTGAGAGATCACGGAAGAGCAGGATATACTTTTCCCATCTCGGCTCCATCATAGGACATTAATAAGTACAACCAATGTCATCCCCTGATCTGAAAAGGGTCCTTAATCCTCTGAAAAGTTCAAGGAATCCATTTTGTCTAAATTTCTTCCAACACTCCCAAAGTTTGAAAGAAAATAAACCAAACATAGTTTTGCTTCCTCTAGGGATGTTCTGAGGGCCATTAAAGCAGTGTTTCCCAACCTTGGCAACTTGAAGATGTCTGGACTTCAACTCCCAGAATTCCCCAGCCAGCTGGCTGGGGAACTCTGGGAGTTGAAGTCCAGACATCTTCAAGTTGCCAAGGTTGGGAAACACTGCATTAAAGGATGCTGTGAAGTTCATATGTGGTCCATAGATTGCCATTCCTGCTGTACAAGATAAAAGATGATGTGGTGAGCAATATCAATCTTAATGATATTATTTGCTCGGATATTGATAACAGACTTGTGAGTTGGAGCCCAACTCACCCTTTCATGTTTTCTATTTGGAGATCTATCATGGATTTTCAAGCCCTGGACTTTTGCCCCAGGATCCAGCCCCAAATGCATAACTACATATCAGCTGACCAAAGTATGGTATGTCCTGTCCCTGAAATTGAAAATCAGGTGACTATGATTACTTCAGTCACTGTATTTTTTAATGGATATTTCTCAGAACATACCTGAGGACTATGCTGAATTTGTTTCACAACTCATATCTGAAAGCCATATCTCTATGCCAGGGGCGGGTTCCTAATTTTTTTACTATCACTCTGTGGGCGTGGCTTATTTTGTAGGTGTGGCTTGCCGGCCATGTGACCGGGTGGGCGTGGCTTCTCGGACTGCTGAAGGGAGGAGAACTGAGATAGGTCCTGCCGCCCATTCCCCCTCCCCTTAGCAGCTCGAGAAGCCTCGAACGTGCAAAAATGCCGGGGATCATCACTGCGTGTTCGTGGCTTCTCGGACTGCTGAAGGGAGGGGAATGGAGATAGGTCCTGCCGCCCGTTCTTTCAGCATCTCACACGCTCCCTCAGCCATCCTCCCCTGCTTGGACTCACTGTGGGGTAGGAAGCTCGGCTTCTGGGCATGCGCAGAAGAAATTTTTAAAAAAATTTTTTAAAAAAAATTTAAAAAATGGCGGCGCCCAGGCACCGGCAACCAACCGCACCGGTACTGTGACATCACCAGCAGGCCACTACCGGTGCTATAGAGTGGACCGCACCTGTAGGAACCCACCACTGCTCTATGCCAGAAGAATATGAATATGTGATTCAGACTTATTCCCAATTAAACAAGAATAAGGCAAAAGGCCTTTTTAAAAAAAGTTATTCAAGGAAGTGTGAGGAATAAACCATTCCTAGGTTGCCACAGCAACACATTTTGAAAGCTTGACTCATATGGTTACATGATAGTTATCTGATGGGGAAGAAAAAAACATAAAACTAGAGGTCATACGACATATGTTATATGAATATCACGATTAGGCCCACTGTCTGTGTTCCTGATCTTAAAGATTCATTGAGTGAGCAGAACTGAAGTACATACAGTCAAATGCATTGGATTTTCTCCATCTAATCAGCAATCTGTATTAAAATGAATAAGTACATAATTAGAATGAAAGCTAGGAAGATGAGTTGAAGATTTTTTTTCAAAGATACAGAAGCATCTAGCAACCCCAGTGATTAAATATTCAGGGCTTAGAATTCTTCACCTGTTAGAACTTAAATGTTTCTGAAGCATTTATTGGCTTCAGTGAGAGTTAAATCTTGTTTGGGTGTTATTTGATGGCTTTATAGTTCAATTAAATGTTTGTTGGACTTTCACATTGCACCAAGCTTTTTTTTAAAAAAAATTCTTTATCTGAGGATCCTTTGTGATTGGCTTTGCTCTGGATATTCTCTGATGATTTTACTATGCATCTATCATAGAATGAGCAGATAACAAAACAATGCAAAATCCTTCTAATAATTCTAATAATTTTCATGTCTTCAATTGCATGAGAATCTATTCGTCTGGGTTAGCCCAATTTTTCTACTTGTCCCGTATTTTATAATGTAATTTTTATTTCTGGAATTTGGAAGAATGAAGAATATAAAATGTATTGTGCTATCACATCTGAAGTCATAAGCCATTTAATTTTCACCTCGATGAGATACACCCAGAGAGAATTGCATTCTCGGTACTAATAAGAAATGAGCTAGCAACAGTTAAATTCCTCTCAGCTCTCTCACTCTGGTGCCTTTTTATCTAAATAAATCTTCCAGCTGCTCACTGGTTCTCAGTACAAGGTGATTCAGAGAAGAGATAGTTCATACTAAAGAAGCAGACAGGTAACACCATACTATGACCTTATCACTCATAGAAATTCTGGATAGCAGAAAAGGTTATGGATAAAATGGTTTTATTTACCACAAAGCGCAAGCTAGGAGCTCTGAATAACAGCAATTAAAGCCTCATTCACTGCACCACAGGACGGAATGACAGGTAGTTTGAACAATGCTGAACTTGTATAATGAAGCAAAACTGGAAAATGTTCATACCAACCCTGAGGACTTCCTTGTATTTAATGAAAAGACACTCTTTAATGGCCAGTTCCCCACTACTGAATTAAACTGCTCTCTGTCCTTTCTTTGGTGCCTCTGTCTACATCTCCAAACCCTCTCCTGCCTTTAATCCATTGTGATTTCTTGCCATACTGTGTTGTCCAGATTTACAGATACACACTGATGGATTTTCTCCTCTAGCTTTGCAGGCATCCTCTTTTACCTGCTCACCAACACCAGTTGAGACACTGCAATGCAAATGTGGTAAGTTTGTTCTTGTTATATATACCACACTGCCGTTTTGTCTCTCCATTTGATCCACGTAGGCTAGTTTGCTAACCACTCTTCTCACACCTTCTCTGAGCATCTTGCAAGATAAAAATATATGGGAAATGAAGAAACCTTTAGAAGAAGTTGTTCCATTCATAATTGTGTGTCAATATTTTAAATTAACTAAGGAACACCAACTGGATTCTAATTCAGGTAGTTTAATCAGTCACAGATCCTGCTCTCATTGGATAACTGGTAAGGCCCTAAAGAACTGGGCTCACTAGTTTTTGAGGGGATGGGAATTGAAATAGCAATAGCACTTTTCTTATATACCGCTTCATAGTGCTTTACAGCACTCTCTAAGCGGTTTACAGAGTTCAGCATATTGCCCCCAACAATCTGGGTCCTCATTTTACCGACCTCGGAAGGATGGAAGGCTGAGTCAACCTTGAGCCTAGTGAGATTTGAACAGCTGAACTGTTGAACTAGCAGTCAGCCTGCAATGGCTGCTTTAACCACTGCACCACTTCAGCTCTTAACCAAACAGGAAATGATAAAGTTTCAAAACAGAACTTCAGTGGGGATGCTTCATCAACACTGCCACCATTTTGATGCTATGAAATACGGTGTGGCACAAATATACAGGTAGTCCTCGACTTATGACTATAACTGAACCCAGACTTATGGTTGTAAATTGTTGTGATTGTTAACTGGATCATTATATGATTGTGCCCAATTTTACAACCCTTTTTGCAGCAGCTGTTAAGTGAATACCACGGTTATAAAGCAAATCTGTTTTATCCAATGGGCACTTTTTGCAGGTAAATGCGAAAGGCCAGCGAAGACCACCAAAACCCACAGTCATGTGATCACTGTGACTGGCTCACATTTGCAAATGGCTGCCAATGTGAGCCAGTTGCCAAGCACCCAAAATGCAATTATGTGACCTGGGGGTGGGGAAGAGTTTGTGGCCGTCACTACTTCAAAGTTGGGTTGAACGTATCTTTTGGGAGTCTGTCCTAACTTCAAATGGTCACTAAATGATCAGTCATCAACCAATGACTACCTGTATTCCTTTCTTCTCTGAAAAAAAACCTGGTGGAATTTGCTTTCCTTGCTAAATTGATTTCAAAAATTGGGATTGGGAAGGGATGGCGGTAAAAGGAATTCAGGAAAAGCTAGCACTAATTGAACGGCAGATGTTGAGAAAGAAATGGTAGCATTGTAAATCAGTGATAAAAGGAAAAGAGGCACATCCCGGTCTTACAACAAAACACATCTCTGGTTATACTCACAAGAGGTCACTTTATTTTATTTATTTATTTTATTTTATTGCATTTGTATGCCGCCCAACTCCCAAAGGACTCTGGGCGGCTTAACAACATTTGCAAATATAAAATATAAAAACATTAAAACAAGTGAAACAATTTAAAAATTCATACATATCCTTTCATGGCCAGATCTCACCTCACCTCCAAAATAATGAAGGGCAAAATGTAGATTTTGAACAGCTTGAAGCTAGGATCGAGTACTGAGGACCTAAGGAAGCAAAACGAATTTGATTCCAGTACACACGTGGATGAATTAAGGAGGTTTAAATATGAGCTGTGAATGACCATGAGTCTTTCAGTGGGTAAAGAGAGAAGATTGGGGTTCTTAGAATATTGTTTATTTTTATGGGTGAACTCATACCTGAAATTCTAAAGTATAGTTTATTTCTACTGTTGGAAGAAATATCCATCTGGTTCAGTTCCAAGCCGGGAGAAAGACAATGGAAACGTGGAGGCTGATTGGAAAGATGGTTTAATGATGAACAGAACCACCAAGCACATGGCTCTGGGTAGCTGACCAAATGGAGTTGAGAATGAGGGGGGTTTATACCTTCTCCTGGGCTTTGAACTTGAGCTTCCTGTTCCTGTGTAAGAACATGTATTTTATTGGCTGTTGTCAGACTCCCATGGCGCCGTGTACAAATCCTAGAAGTTTGTCTGAGCTAAGTTTGGTTAAAGTTTGGGCTGATGCAATGAAGGGGCTTGTTGGGCAATTCCTATTGTGGCTGAGGGCTAACCCTACCTTTGTGCAGACCTTGCTGCAGGGAATTTGGTTATGAATAGAGCTATCTATCTCTTTATCTCTTAAGTGCTGACATCTGCTGTGGGCTATTAAGAAAGGTGGGGGCTATTAAGAGTGAGTCTGCTTCCTGCATCTAAAAAAACATGTTTCTCCATTTCTCATCCAGGAAAAAATAATATTCTGCCTTTTTAATATTTCCTAAAATATTTCATTCTTCTAGGAGAGGGGTGAGTGCTAACTTTCTACAAATTATTATCATTTTTTGAATGGGCAAAAATAGCCTGGTTTATACATAATGCTAAATGATGTAATATCTTTTATAAACCAGAATAGCTGGGTTCACATTACATGCTAAGCCAAACCAACAAATCACTCTGTTTCTACACCTGGCCAACAGCCCATTTTCTTCAATATATTTCTGATTGTTCTTTCCAGCCCAAATTTAAAGAACACTTTACTTTCACATCTTCTTCCCAAAAACTACTTGACAGCGAGCAGCTCCCCACCATGCCACACAAAGAAATGTGAAATGTTTACAAGAAACATTAAACAGCCTAGAGCTGCACTAAGGATAGAAAAGGAAAACCACAGCAAATCGTTTGTTACACAGTATTGGCTTGCTGAACTTCTCACAATTTGTTCACTTTATATGTAATGTTCTGACTTCTGCTCCTGACCACCACATTTCTTATTTTATAGATTCTGTTTTTCTAAATTTAAACTCCGAACTCTTCTTTGCCATGAGTCAGTCCACGCAGTCTATATCTCCTGTGTGATTGACACCTTACACTCAGTGCCAGCTCAAGCATTTATGGCACCCCCCCCCCAGCCCACAATGACTGATAATGAGACTTCTGGCTGATGGAAAGATTTGCATCTTTGGACTGTTTCAGAGGGAGGAGCAGCACTGGAGACCTCAAGCTTTGGTGTCCTACGCCAGTACTTCCTCAGCCTTTGCCTAAAGCCGCTCTGCTTATTATGATACAGGATAAATCCTCTTTCTTTTTTTATTAATAACTGTTGCATTCTGCATCCAGATTATAAAAGGAGTTTGGCAGGGGAAAGGGGATTCCTCAGCCTCTCTTGTTATTTTCAGGCAATGCTGGTTAAAAACTGGGGGGCAGGAATTGTGCCCAAATTCAAGAAAAGAAAAAAAAAGTGCTTTGGGATGAGATTCATTTAAATTCCTTTTTTAAAAGCATCAGTCACTTTGGTTTGGGACAATATTAAATGAAACGTTCAGGCATTGTTGACCCTGTGCTTGAGATATAGCACACTGAATTTCAGAGGGATCGGTGGCAAGTCTCTCTATAAAGGAACTCTTTATAATTTGGAAGGATTTATTAAACAGTACTGTAGATCCATCGGTAAATGAAGAGGACTGGTGAACTTGAAAGGAGAGAGAAATTGAAGGAGAAGGCAGGAAGAAGATCCCAAAGGCTGCAGCATATGGAAACATTCTGCAGCACAGGTGCTGTCAGTTCTTCCCCTGGGAGAAATGCTGGATGATTTAATATCTGGATTAGAAAAAAGATCTTTCTGTCAGTCATTTTACTCCACTCCATTCTTCTTTCCCTTCCTCCTCTCTCCACCTTGAAGTTCTATGTTGTTATGAAGAAATGAAGAAGCTCAAGGTCAGCTTTTCTACCAGGTCACAAATTCAGCTTGGACCCGAATACGCTGCATTGCAAATGAGCTTGTTCTGCTAACTGCTCACCTTACCTGAGCTATTCTGAAGCAGATTGTTATCTGGAAGAACAGGAGATTTATGGAGCCATTTACCCATTGGAAAGAGTTCTTGCTTGGCGTCTCCTGGATCCTGAGCTTCAATGGATCCAAGGCCTGTAAGGGGAATGCCAGGTTTTGTTCTTCTTCAATAGTGGCCCAGTCAAAGTTAACAAATTGGCAAGATTTTTTTCAGGTTTACTTTCTCCATAGCCTCATGCAAAATGCCCAGCTCTGGTTACGTTTGTTTTATTTCCCTTTTATGTGGGGATGGGGGATAGAATTTTACTACAGCAGAACGTGCAACTGTTTGCTGTTATGGCACTGATTTCCATATCTTCTTCTGCTCAAGCCTAGGTGGTCACAGATCATTTCCAACCTGCTTTTGATGCACTAGGGCAGTGATGGCGAACCTTTTTCCCCTTGGGTGCCAAAAGTGTGCGTGCGCGTGCTATTGCACGTGCACGAGTGCCCACACCCACAATTCAATGCCCCTGCCCCTGCGCGTGCAACCCCCCATGCTGTCCTGCTCCCCAGGCATGCGTGTACTACCCCCTCCCACTCCCCTGCTCCCCCGTTTCCTGACTTCCGATGGGCCCAGTAGGCCTGTTTTTTGCCCTCCCCAGGCTCCAGAGGCTTTCTTGGAGCCTGGGGTGGGCAGAAACGCCCCCTGAGGTCCTCCAGAGGCCGAAAACACCCTCCCAGAGCCTCTGCGTGAGCCGAAAATCAGCTGGCTGGCACGCAGATGCGCGCTGTAGCTGAGCTAGGGCAATGGCTCGCATGCCGGCAGATATGGCTCCGCGTGCCATCTGTGGCACGCGTGCCATAGGTTCGCCATCACTGCACTAGGGAATGGAAAATGTGAGGGTGGAAGTGAAACATTTTGCTCATTTTACTTGCAGACACCAGCGTTTTGTGTCATTTTTAGCATTTACTGCATAATTTTTCCACATTGGCTGCAGACTTTTAAAAAAATACTGTACTGGTGTTCAGGGGTGGGTTCTACTTTCCTTCGCTACCGGTTCGGGGTCGCGCCAGAAGTGCGCATCACTCCCGGGTTAAACTCATCTGCGCATGCGCAGGAGGCTTTGCGCATGTGCAGAGGATTATTTTTGCCTAAATTTGGCTCCAGTGGACGGATTTCAAGCCGGAGGACTGGTACAGGGGCATGTCTAGCCGGCCATCGCTGCCGGTTCGGCAAGTGGGGGGGGGATTCCTGATACCGGTTCTAGAGAACTGGTCAGAACCGGCACAACCCACTTCTGTCGGTGTTCCCATAATCAAAATCAGGATTTGAGAGTATTCCCACTTCTCTCTAGCAAGAGCCACAATACTGTCCACAAAAATCAGCTGAATTTTTTTTTCATAGATCAGTTATTTTCATCTCTGCTTCCTCAGCTTTTTATATTCCAGACGTCTTTGCCAAAGCGAGTCTTTAATTACTGTACTCATTCTTTGCAACCATATATTCTCATGGGGCAGTTTGTTTTGTCATTCAATAGTCCTTAAGCTTTCCAAAATTACATGTTTGACTAGCCTTTCACAGGTAAGAGGAAATCTGCTAAAAGACCTATAATAAATATTTATTATCCATACAGTTAAGGATAATTCTACAGATTATAAAATATACTAGTTAATAATTCTGAATATTTACTTCAATGCAGATGCTTTATGAACCATTTCATTGTTCTGTTTTAGAAATAATTTTATTAATCCTGTGTCACACATCCTGTACGGAATATATTAAGTTGAATTCCATAACAGTCATATACATTTCATGGCCATAGATGACACTTCTTTTGAACTGACAACATTTAAAATACAATTCTATTTTGCCCTAAAATACAAGAGAAACATTTGGAGGCATAATTTATTATCCACAACAACAGCATATTCAATAGAGCTGGGGATACACATGGTGCTATTAGATTGTAATACAGGTAGTCCTCGATTTATTACCACAATCGAGCCCAAAATTTCTGTGGTTAAGTGAGACATTTGTTAAGTGAGTTTTGTCCCATTCTATGACCTTTCTTGCCACAGTTATTAAGTGAATCACTGCAGTTGTTAAGTTAGTAACCCAAGTTGTTAAGTGAATCTAGATTCCCATTGACTTTGCTTGTCAAAAAGTCGCAAAAGGGTCCAAAAAACAGGACCCCCGGTACACTGCAACCATCATAAATATGAACCAGTTGCCAAGCATCTGAATTTTGATCACATGACCATGGGGTTGCTAAAAAGGTCGTAACTGTGAAAAATTGTCATAAGTCAATTTTCTACGTTCTCCTGGTCATTGTAACTTTGAACAGTCACTAAACAAACTGTGGTTAAGTCAAGGAGTACATATTAATCAATATTTTTATTCTTCCCATCCCACCATGTTGGAAATAAATGATGTAAAGGAGTTTAAGACTTTGTCCATATGTCTGCCTGCAGTAGAGATAAAACTAAAACTGAACAGAACAGGATTCACTTCCTCTCTACTACCTTCAGAGTCCTCCAGTGCATCTAATTCTGACTGCTCCATTCTAAGCCCCCCCCACTTTTCTCCTGGTCATGTGATCCAGAGAATGTAGCCCACACTGTGCTTCCCAATACACATATACACACAATCATGAAGGGATACCAGATTCAGATTGATTGATTGATTGATTGATTGATTGATTTTATTTATTTGTGAGATTTATATACCGCCTCACAGTGCAAGCACTCTCTAAGTGGTTTACACCAGTAAGCAATGTATATTTATATTGCCCCCAGCAATCTGGGTCCTCATTTTACCTACCTTGGAAGGATGGAAGGCTGAATCAACCTTGAGCCGGTGACATTTGAACCGCTGACCTGCGGATCACAGTCAGCTAAAGTGGCCTGCAGTACTGCACTCTAACCGCTGTGCCACCTCGGCTCGTATATAACATCATTAACAGAATCTGCCTCTACCTAGGATAGAACTCACAACCTCCTGATTGCGAGGCAAGAGCTCTACCTCTAGGCCACAGCAGCTACAGCTTGTAAATCTGTATTTATACAGATAAATACACAAAGGCAACCTAATTAGGTCAATCCAAGTACAGATTAGCAATGCATAGCAGGTCCTCCCATTTTCTGTTCTGGAGTGAAAGAGGAAACTGAGGAAAGAAGGAACTGTACTATGGGCGTGACAAGCCTAAGGGAAGTTCACAGTCCTAGCCCAAGGTAAACCTTCATCTGTAACGAGTGGCATGTTTGTTTAGTACCTGGAAAGGCAAGGATGAATAGCCTACAGATAACCTGAAATATTAACTCAATCTTTTTATAACCCATTTTAAATTTTTTATCAAAAGTTAATTTGATTCCTTGTTTAAACATTAGCGAAGTGAGTTGACTGCTCTATACCTCGCCCACATTCCACCCAGTTATATTGCATCAGATACAAAGCATAAATACGAGAAAACACAAGAAAGTGGTAGTAAAACTAATAAATCTTTTAGACTCTCTCTTACACACACACACACACACTTGTATATGTATATGTATATAACACACATATGTGTTATTTTTTGTGTTTTTTTCCTTATATAAATCAAGTCTATGAAGTTGGTATAAATTGAAGTCTTAGAAGTTTTAAAGGTCTATTTTGCAGATCAAAAATCTATATCTGACAGGGAAAATAAAGATGTCAAGGAGTTTCCAACATGACTGATTATTTTTGTTTCACCATCTTTCTCTGGCATTTGAACATAAGATGAGTGAGATGTAACATAGAACCATAAATTCAGCCAAATATTGTTGAGAAAAAACAGGAAAAATTGGGATTGCAAAGAACATGCAACCCAGTTTAGAAGGCCAACCCAGAATTCTATAATTGGTCATGTCCAAGTGACTCTTCAGCTAGGATGATTCTGATTCAATACTTGAAAGAAATACTTCCATTTTCTTAAGGGTTGCTGAAGTTAGCAAGAAAACAATGAGATATGTAGATAAGCTGAAACTTTTACAAGGAACCAAGCATGCCAAATTCATAGAAAGAAATAGAGATTTTGAAACTATCCTGTTTCCCCCAAAATAAGACATCCCCTGATAATAAGCCCAATCGGGCTTTTGAATGCATGGCAATAAGGCCAAGCGTTTATTTCAAGGTTCAAAAAAATATAAGACAGGGTCTTATTTTCGGGGAAACACGGGTACATGATTTTAAAATACTCTTCTTAATGAAGTAGAATCATTTTGGGAAAGAAGGTGGATCTACAGAGCCTTATGGTCAACTGGTCTCTTGGTACCCCAAAAAGTACATGTTATTGTGGCACATTTTCTTTGATTGACATAAACAGTATAACATCTTTGCCTCCCTGCCCCCCCTCTCTCACACACACACATGGAACTTACACACAAATAACTTTTACCAACATGACTCAGCAGGACTGAAGAAATAATAAACAATAAGTAAAGGTTCAGCCAGATAATGAGTAAGTTTCTTCAGTGACCCAGCAATTAAAATGGTCCTGGAGATTTAGAATATCAGAAAAAGTAGGTGTTCCCTGACCATATTTTCTCCTGACCAAGTTTTATCATTCTCAAGCTTTAAACCTGAAATTTCCTCATGTTTTTCATAGTTGCCATACCTTTTCCTCAAAATAATTTGAACCAAAATAGAAATAAAGTAGCTCTTGCTTTGTCTTTGTTGCTTGCAGTGGCACCTGCAGCAAACCACAATGATGCCAAAGTAATAACACGTTTATAATATGCACATAATGATGTCATCCTCCAAATGTCTGGTCCAAGTACATGTCACGGCATTTGCATGATGATGTTGTCATTTATCTGTCATCACTTCCTCCCCCTTTGCCTTAGTGCAGACCAGAGGTGGGTTCCTGCCGGAGCTGTCCAGTGCGCAGCTCCGGTAGGGAGCGGCGAATTGCGCAACCGCTCCGAAGCTCTCTCTGCCGGTCCACCCGGCGCATCGCCATTTTTTTTTTGGTGATTTTCGATGATTTTGAGTCGATTTTGTTTTTGTGCATGCACGAAGCAAAATCGCGCTGAAATCTTGCGAGGGGACCCACGCGAGAGATTTAGGTGAGATTTTGCCTCCGTGCCTGCGTGGAAGCAAAAATGCGCCAAAATCACACGCATTTCTCTTCTTTCTCAACATTTCTCTTCTTTTCGTCCCATTTGTATCTGCATTCATGATGTGTTAAAAGAGCAAACAAATAAGCACAATGCTGTAGTTCAACCAGGGTTTTAAAAATGCACACTCAGAATGATATTGGCATGGTGGCAAAGCCAGAGGAAAAAACCAGTTACATTGCCTTTAACAAGTGGCAAACTCCCCGGTTAGCTCACAACAGTTGCAACACAGACAGTTTAGGGATTAGAAGTAGGTATAGAAAATGTCATGCTAGTCATGTTTTTTGTTGATTTAAGAACGGAGACCGGAAAGGCCCTGCGGTGCGTAACAGGAATGAAAACTGTTAATTTTTTCTAGTATTTTATTTCCTAAAGGTCACTTAGCAATGCAGTAGGGCAGCTAACACCTCCTTCCTGTCTTCTATTTTTCTACAACTGGAGTAGGGAATCTTTTAATGGCTGAGTAGCATGCTTTTTCTTTTTCTTTTTTAGTTTTGGAGAGCTGCAGTATCTTGATACTTCTGGAGAAGGAGGGACCACTTTCATTTCATTTCATTCATTCATTTGTTTATTCATTCTTTCATTTTTGTATTTTGGAGATGGTTAAGGCAAAATAGATATATTCAGCATAGCAAAAGCTAAACAGACTTACTTTTATTTACTTACTTCTTGTTTGTCAGGAGCCGAGGTGGCGCAGTGGTTAAAAGCAGCACTGCAACCTACTTCAGCTGACTGCTAGTTCAGCAGTTCAGCTGTTCAAATCTCACCGGCTCAAGGTTGACTCAGCCTTCCATCCTTCTGAGGTCGGTAAAATGAGGACCCAGATTGTTGGGGGCAATATGCTGAACTCTGTAAACTGCTTAGAGAGGGCTGTAAAGCACTATGAAGCGGTATATAAGTCTAAGTGCTATTGCTATTTTAAAAGACAAAAATGTAAAGCTGTCCAAAATCAATAGTTCCTTTATCAGTGACAAGCAGGGTGGGCTCTGGAAGGCATCAAAATACGGGGCTTGTGTCAAATAAGAGAGCTGGGGAAAGGGATGGCTTTGGCTCTTGTGCGATGGGTGGACTTAATGACTCTTCAGTGCTAAACTGAGTAATGTATAATACAGAAGAATCCTGAACTGTACATTACGGCACTATACTGTATCAAGTTTCTCCAATCCATTCACAGTGCAGCTATAAATAAAAGTAGTGCTGACTGAAGGGAGGAGGCAACAACAACGCTTAGTCATATCATGACCATTCTAGCCTACTCAGCTACCTTCATAAACAGAACATAACTGTTACCATACATAACTGTGAGGCAGCATAGCAGGATAGCCAGATTCCACTCCTTTCCTTGCCCGTGTTTCCACAGCAGCTAAACGTTTAAGAGTCACTGCTGCTCTCCTCTCCCAATGTTTGTGTGCAATCCTGCTCAACAGAATCCACAACCTGAAGTCTCCAATTCAGAATTTCTCAACCTCAGCAACTTTTAAGCCGTGAGGATTTCATGCTGGCTGGGGGAATTCTGGGAGTTGAAGTCCACATTGCTTAAAGTTGCTGAGATTGAAAAGCACTTCTCTCATTTACGGAAGCAAATGTGCCGTTTCCATTCACTGGAAACATTCTACAGAAGTTCCCACTGGATTCCTTTCTGCTACGTAAGTTTTCGGTGAAACAATAAGTGATGATGACCACCGGGTTGGCTCTTGGCCGTTAACGCTGAGATGCTCCCCAGGCTCCCGCCTCAATGCTGCACCAGCTTGAACAGCATCGGAATCCGAAACTGATACACAGTCATGTGGGTATTTCGGGGCGAATCTCGAGATTCCGAATTTAAAAGCCGTGGAATGATCCAAGAGGCAGACCGATGAATGGAAGAATCTCTCCACTTTTTCCACGATTCAGGATCCTTCGTGGATTTTTTTCTCCGCTCCTGCCTGCGCGCGTTTTGTTTTTTTCCCCCTTCTCATTTGGTTACCAAGCTCCCCGTTGGAACCAGTTCAGCAGCTTCTGGTGACGCGCGTCCCATTGCCGGTTACCTGAGCTGGCCACGTGAGCGCCACATCATCGGGGATTTTGATATTGAAAGTCACCGAAAGAAGGAAGCAGGAAAAGAGCCTTGGTCCGAGACGGAGGAGGAGAGAGGGACCTCTGCTCGGGGGCTGAGATCGCGTGGGCCAGCAAGCCGCGAGAGCCTCCCGGGCCACTCTCCGTGGGTTGCCCCCCCTCCTTCCAGCGAGGCCTCGAGGAGGCCCCAGGCTCCTGTGCTGAGCCGCCCGGGTCACTCAGGGACACGGGTCTTCCGCGGGCTCCGGGCAGGGCAGCGGTGGCGGGCTGGCGCTCGGAAGGAGTGCGCGGCGCTGGCGGGGGAAGATGCTGCAGTCGCTAGCGGGCAGCTCGTGCGTGGAGAGGCACCGCTCCGCCTGGTGCTTCGGCTTACTGGTGCTGGGCTACGTGCTCTACCTGCTCTTCGGCGCCGTGGTCTTCTCGTCGGTCGAGCTGCCCTACGAAGACCTCCTGCGCCAGGAGCTGCGCAAACTGAAACAGCGCTTCGTGGAGGAGCACGAGTGCCTCTCGGAGCAGCAGCTCGAGAGCTTTTTGGCGCGCGTCTTGCAGGCCAGCAACTACGGCGTCTCGGCGCTGAGCAACGCTTCGGGCAGCTGGAACTGGGACTTCACCTCGGCGCTTTTCTTCGCCAGCACGGTGCTCTCCACCACAGGTAAGCAGGTGGGGGGGGCGGCGGCGGCGGCGGCGCGGGCCTTATCCCGGGCCTGGCCTGGCCTTTACATTGGGAACCTCCTTCCTAGGCCTGCCAAGCCGCGCGGAAAGCTTCAGTCCGCAATGGTGGGAGAAAGTGGCGTCTTCCTACCCCCCCCCGCACCCCCTTCCAACGGAGAAAGAGGTGGTTCGGCCAGGAAAATTTAGGAGGCAGAGACCGAGGAATGTTTCTTGTGGGATTGCATTGCGGCTGTTTGGTTTGCAAAGAAAGTGTCTGCCTTCACACAACACACTTAACATCCTTACTGAAATAATATGCGTCTGGAGTCGTTCAACGCATTGAACCATAACACAGCAAAACGGGCTGTGTTAACAAAATGTCCCAGAGAAAGAAACCATAACCAGGGTTGATGCTTTGTTACCCAAGAATTGGCAAGTGTGGTGGGATACAAATGCAGCCACTAAATCTTGACTTGGTTTAGCGAGGTCTGTGTGATCATAGTCAGGGTCTTTCCCTTTTATAAAGGAGATTACTTGTAGCTCTGGGTTGAAATGAGGGTTCCTTAGTGCTCTCTGAGCTTGGATGTTTTCTTGCAGACATTTTATTACCCAAACTAGGTATCATCATCAGTTCTAGTAAGGAGGGAGGTTTGCTGTCAGTTTACATTCTAATCTAGAATATAAACTGTTTCTAGAATGTAAACTGACAGCAAACTGCTCTCCTTTACTAGCACTGATGACGTTAGCTAGTTTGGGTAAGGAAAGGCCTGCAAGAAAATAAGCAAGCTCAGGGATCACCAAGGACCCCTTTCCCTTTTTTTCCTTTATCGCCTTCAGGCATTTCCACTTTTCCTTCCAGTCCTTTGCTCCTTTTGGTTTCTTGTGTACAGAGCTAACATTTTCAGAACAGCATTACAAAATAGAGAACTTGGAGGCAAGGTCCTCATATCTTTTGTGATCCAACTGCAAAGTTTTCTTTTTCCCATCATCATGTCATCCTGGGCTCCCATCCCTTTCCCCCAGTTAATAGGGCCAGTACCTCTTCCTTTAGCAATAAAATGCTGGGATGGGTTCCTGCTTGCAATATAAGAAAGAAGCCAGCCCAAGAGAGAGAGAGAATCTTAATTGGGTTCATACATTACATGTCATTTGGATTTTATTGTACAGTCTAAGTACTATGCCTGTCAAAACTGGCCATCTAGTTTTAAAAATGGTAAATGTGTACAGGTGCACAGTTTGAGGACATGCCTTTTCACGAATGCTATTACAATGGATTTTTGTTTAACTGTGCTTGTAGGATCATAAACAGTTTTACATATTCCCTGTTTCTGTAAATGAATAATATGCGTTCACTTTTAGACTGAAGTCACATGTGGCGCTAAATCAGGTAAACTGCTTAGCTTTGACGCTTTTACTTTGTTGTTTGAATCCAAATACTTATATATTTATTATTAGATATACATTTATTATACTTATATTCCACTTTTCATTCAGGAGTTCAAGCAGGGGCACACAGCCTTCTTCCTACTTTTCTCCACATCAACATTCTTGTGAGGTTAGGCTGGGAAAAAGTGACTGGCTGAAAAGATACTAAAAGCTGGGTGGGTCTGCTTCTGCTGAAAACATGTATTATATGTCAACCCAGTTTATGACTTCTGGCCATGATAGTTTTTATCAAGCCAGGCCATTCTGCCTTGTTTAACAGTCTGAGCTTAAAAGAAGCCATAGCTTAATGTTCGTGATATCTTTGTTGCATTCATGAAAATCTTCTTGTACTGTCAACATTGTAAATTATTATTCTATACATGTCCTGCAATAGTTATTTTTTAAAGAATGAAATTCTGATGCGTGAGAATGTCATTTTGTTGCTTTGATAATGAATCATATCTGCAATAGCATGTCCGGTATACGTGACCTTATAGAATGCATCCATCCATCATTAATATTATTATCATTGACCAGTTCAATAGCCATCAGATTTGTCACTCACTATGGTTTGCCTAGAGAAATGTGGCAAACATTACATGTAGCAACAGAGAAGCCATTGCGGTATCTCTAGTTAAAATGCCCCTTTAAACCAGTAGAACTTGAAAATGAAGTTCTCGTCTTCTCAAATGCAGGAAGCACATCCCACTGCTAAAGAGAAGGTTGAGAGGATGCCACTTTCTTATTGTGTTTCTCTTTTCTATTTGAATAATGTGACCTGGTAAGGACAAGATGGTATTGTATTTCCTGATATAATGGAAAAACGATTGCTCGCGTATGACTGAGGAAGGGAAAGCACACCCATAACTAATTCATCGTTTGGCTTGTGCCTCTGCAGCTAATTTATTGTGTACCGAAATGTTTCTAAACCTTCCAGTTAAATATGAATCCTTTAATGCATTTTTTTCCTTAGTTCTAAATAAAGATCCTTTTATGGATAGGATATATTGCCCTTAAATTGTTTAGAGGTCTTGCTGACTCAGCAGTTAAAATTGCATAAAGGTGGTATGAGGTACTGTCAATCTGAAAATTTGCCATGGTATTATGTGTTCTTTTGAAAGGTGATATTTTTGATGGACAGATTTTATGTTTTTATTAGGATTGTGTACTTCCAAAAAAGACATAAGATTCAGACTTTGCACAAACAACTAGAACTATTAAAGCAGCCACATCTTTTCTTCAAGCTTGCTATAAACCTCGTATCTCATGAACGATCTAATATGCTTCTTCCCAATCATTTTTTAATTTTAACTATGACAATCACAGCGAATACTCATTGGTGGGGTGATTAAAGCACCAGGCTAGAAACTGGGAGACCATAAGTTCTAGACCTGCCTTGGGCACAAAGCCAGCTGGATGACCTTGAGCCAGGCACACAGCTCAGGAAGCAGGCAGTGAGACACTACTTCCAAAATCCTGCCAAGATAAGTACAAAGATTTGTCCAAGCAGTCACTAGGAGTCAACTCTAACTCAAAGTCCCCCCAAAAGGGCATTGAACCACCTGGATTTGCCATTGCTGTAGATGATGATGACAATGACAGAATAATTTGTTGAACTGTTCCACAAACTCAAAATTGTGAATCAAGAGCATAAGCTTCTTGTAGTCCAAAATGATTTAAGCTAATCGTAGAACATTGCCACATCAATCTTTGATAGTTTCATATCATTGTGATGCTATATAGTCAGAGATTTGTGGCCGGATAGAACTATAAATTATTTGCATAGAAAGTCTATGTGATATGAGTGAACTTTTCTCATGCAATAGAAGCTTCCCTTCCCATCCCACCCCAGTTGTAACATATACAACTGGGTTAGTTTCCAGCAAACTTAAGTAAAAAGGGAATTCGGTGGCTTTTCTTGCAACAAACAAGTGAAGGATGATGGTTACGTTTCATTTCGTGCACTTATGATGCTGTTTTATGCAGAGTTTTCAGACTATCATTGATTGATAGTTTCACAGCTTTATGTTCTTTTTAACAATGTTTATTTAATACAACAGCCAGTTTGGTGTAGTGGCTAAGGCACCAGGGCTAGAAACTGAGAAAAGTGATTTCTAGTCCCACCTTGGCAAAAAAATCAGCTAGGTGACCTTGTGCCAGTTACTTTCTCTCAGCCCTAGAAAGGAAGCAATGGCAAACCAATACTGAGAAACCTTGACAAAAAAATAAACTGCAGGACTTGTCCAGGCATTCTCCTAGAATCAGACACAATTGAACAGAAGGAAAAAAACCCCAGTAATAAACTTGTCAAAGTTTAAAATAGTAAAAGAAAAAAATGAAATTAAGAAACAGCCTAGTAGAATTATAATATATGGAACACCTTCATGAGATATTTAAAAAGAGAAATGTCATTTGTACAAAACAGGAATGTTGGTAATACTGTTTCAAAAGAAGGAGTACGGTAAGTTGTAATCAGAACATTAATTAAATGTGCAGAAAAGGGAGTCTTTGAAATATTTTAACAAGCTTTCTTTTCATGAACATGAGATGCTTAAAAAAATGATATAAAAATATCTCAACTGAGAAAAATTGACTTTCAAATTTCACTTAGCAAGACGTTTGATGTTCTAAAAGGAACAATCTTAAAAAGAAACTCACATTCTCCATTGCATTCCTACTGATAATAGGAATTATAGTCTATAAATGTGGGAATTCAAATTTTCAAATCCTGTAATTAAATGTGACAGATAACTACTTTTTTTTATTGCAGTGACTTATATAGTTGTACTGACCTTAGTTATAAGTAAACTCTAAAAGCAATGCTTATGTCTGGTAAGTCTTTTTAATTAAAAATAATAACTATTCAGCAATGGACTAGATAGAGGTTAATGAGCTGCAGTAATGTTATAGATAGGTAACTCCCAAGGAAGTTTCTTTGATGACTGTGAGAATCCATCCATCCATAGATGATTTGCAGGCTGTAACCTATCCCTTACAAGAAAAGCTGAGCTTTGATGATTTGCAGGTGGGATTAGCATATGTAATATGTCATATTACGGTATGCCGATAAAGGTGATCCAAAGCATTATATAAAGCTAAATTCTACAGCTGAACTTCTGGCTGGCATTGTCTATCAATTTATATTACATCCCTTTCTGAACTTGGAATGTGCAAATTGTGATCCTTCACGTAGCGAAGGAGGCATAGTCTATTTTTGAAGGCATTCAGGTGAGGACACTTCTCTTTCACCATTAGCCTTACTTTGAAGAAAGTGGGTTCTGCTTTTGCATTCCTCATGGTACAGAAGCCACTTCTGCTGTTGAGACCAAACAATATAGCAGGTCCATTCTGCTGCTCACCAGGGGGAGGGGAGATGCTGGACGGCCCTGGCTCGATCTCTGTGTCCGATGCTGAGCATCCATCAGAGCCTTCCCCAGGCTCCAGAACTGGCCCAAGTTCTTCCCCAACCTCCTCATCATCTCAGTCTGCAGCCAGCTCCACTGGCAGCTGGCGGGCCACAACAGTTACTGAATCCCTCATTCAGTGTCTAGTGCTAGAGCATAAGCTTTTATTTCTATGCTGATGTTTAATTCACGGGTATACTAATATGGGAAGAGGTACTCCATATCTTTTCAGATATTTGAAAAATGCTACCATATTCCCCATCAGTATTTTGTCTCACACTGAACATTTTCAGTTATTTCAGGCTCTTTTAATAGGATATAGCTTGTTAGTCTCCTGGTTATCCTCACTTCCCCTTTTTGAAATTGTTCCAGTTTGTCTACAGATGGTGTGGTGCCCAGACTTTATAACTTTTCGTGAAATTTAATGGCAGTGAGACAAACATCCAGAGGTGAAATGCTACCGGTTCGGACTGGTTAGCCTGAACCGGTAGTAAAAAAAATGCTACCGTTTCGGGCGAACTGCTATATCCTATGATCAGCTGTGCAACGATCAGCTGTGCTGCGTGATCTAGATTAGCTGGAAAGCAGGATTTCCTGTTTTCTAGGTAATCTAAATCACGTGGCACAGCTGATTCCCCCCCTCACTGTTCTACTTACCTTTGCAGACTCTGGCTTCAAAATGCTCTTTTCAGCGCTGCACGGTAGTGCCTGCAGCGCGCATCCATGCGCAAAGCACGCGCGAAGTGAACCTGTAGCAGATTTCAGAGGATTTCCCCCCTGCAAACATCACATGAACTGCAGCTGTTGTTAACCCCACTCTAAGCACTTTCTTAATTGTATCAACTTGTGGCATGCTTTAAAGTTTGGGCATCTCTAGTTGAGGAGAGATGTAACTCAAGATGATAAGGATCATTTGGAATAATACAAGATTCTAAGTTACTGCAATTTCCTGGTGGCCTCTCATAAAGATACTAATTGAGTTCAAGCCTAATCTTTCTTGAGATTAGCCATAGTTGCCAGCCTTGCCATCTGTTGTAGGATCAATTCAAATACGTAAACTTTAATTTACATTTACAGCACCATGTGTGAAGATTAAGTGTCAGTTAACTTAAACCAGCCTCCTGCTGGTTTAAGCCAGTAGCTTGGAACATCTACGAGCAGTAAATATAGATGAACTTAAAGCAGCTTTTCTCATGCTCATATATAAAGAAGCTGCACAAGTTTAATAATTAAGCTCACTGAGTTTTTTTCATCTTCTATTCACTTTCTTACTGAATGGCAGTTTCATATCTGCCATCTGCTTCAAGTTTTTTATATGACACTTAATTCAAATGGTATTTTTCCTGTTTGTATTACCTCTGTCCAGGAAGTCTGAGTCATATGAATTCCTAAATATGAGCTTAATGTTTCTTGCTGTGGTAAGAATGTTACTCAACTTATTACTCAGTGATGTAACAGTACTGGAGGCATCAGATATGCTGTTTTCTCAAACTCTTCATGGCAAGGATAAAATAAGTAAAAATAACATGATGTTGACATATATTAGAACTCATGAAGCACATGAGTTATGAATGTTTCCTCAGAAATAAGTCAATGTTCTGGCTCCCAACTAGATGTTCTGAATATTACAGCCTTAATGCATCTAGCCAGCCTTAGAAATTAAAAAGGCTATTTTGCAGAAGGATTAGCTAGATTCAAATAAATGTTCTTCTCTAAAAAAAATAAAATTTAGAAGAAGACCTGAATCCAGACATTGTGGGTGAGAGCTGGGTTGATTATTTACCAATATGTAAGCCATTTTAAAAATCTGTATTTATTCTTTCACCATACTTTTAAAACTGAACAGCAATATTGTGATACAGTATATATTAATATTATAATATAAATTAAAAATGTAGCGTGAGAGATTCCTCCCTGATAACATCACTGCCAACAAGAAAATTATATTGACTGCTGGATGGATTAAGAAAACTATGTAATTAGAGTCTTAATAACTCAGGTAATCAACATAACAGCAGCTGTATTTAAAGTGAAAGATCTGTAATATCAATTTCAAGCACTGATTCATTCACAAACCTGCTGGCCAGAAGGCAAAAATTGAATTTTCTGTAATAACCATGGCTGTGCAGCGCTTTGGATCTGAAGGGAAAAATTCCTTTGGTTCACGCACAATCATGCACATACTGTAGTATCTATCTGCAACTTTCCCCGAATCTGCAACTTTCCCCTGCATATTGAAGCTGCAGAGGACAGCCACAGGATCCTGGGAAAAGATGTGGTTGATTTAAAGTAGGGGTGTCAAACTCGATTTCATTGAGGACCACATTAGGGTGGTGTTTGACCATGGGGGGGCGGGGGGGGGGCAGATCGACGTCACTTGTGTCGGGGGTGCCTGGTGGCCCGAGCACTCTGCCCACGTGCGGCCCTCCCGAGCTCTGTTTTTACTGGCAGACGGTTGCAGGAGGCCATCGCAGCCAAAAATGGAACTCAGGAGTCCGTTTTTGCTGGCAGAGGCACCGTGGGCTGGTCCTTCGCTGTTTCCAGAGTGGCCTTGCGGGCCAGATCTAAGCACCCCGCGGGCCAGATCCAGCCTTCAGGCCTTGAGTTTGACACTCCTGATTTAAAGAGTTACAAATTGAGGCACCATGAGCAACTTTCTGTTGTATAGAGGTGGGAAGTGGGGAGTGTCATTGGCTACTTTTCTTGTACACCACCCAGAGCCATACTGTTTGAGTTGGACAGCCAAATAAATAAGGGGATGGATTAATCCTCTGAACTGCATTATCATTAATATCATAAATATTAAGTAATTACCAGATAACTTTACTGGTGTTTATTTCCAATTTCTGGCAAAAAAAACCCCCAATCCCTTTCATTGGGTAAAAATGATTCATTTCATGACCACAGCATTCTCTTAAGACTATTGCAAAAATGCTGGAAAAAGAGGTCCAGTCACATGATGTCTTGACTTACGGCTGTAATTTCAGGCTCTATTACAATTGTAAGTCAAGGGCTACCTTTTTCCCAGAGGAACTGGGGCACTGAGGCTATCCTTTGGCAGCCTCTGCACTCACAATAGTGGCTCCTGCAAAAGTCCCCACTGATTCCTGAACAAATTGAGGTCCTCTTGTCTAGTCTCACCTTCCCTCTATTTTGTCTTAAGGCACTATAGCTTTGACGTTATTTTTTTCATACAGTAAATCAAAGCACTCCTGGCTACAGGAGAAAATATGTAACCCATATTTTTTTATTATTCCTCTCTCATTTTTCTACACATTTTGATTCATTTTATTTCCAGCAGGATTTCTGCTGCTCATTTCACAGGAAGAAATAACTTTCCCAAGGTTTTAGAACTTATTTCAGACCTGTTAGAGATTTGATTTATTAAATATATCAATATATTTTACTGTCAAGCTATAGTGCAAATTCTACTTCTCGTGCAACTGACAAGTGCCATATACTACTGTTAGAAGCCTGGGCTGGATTAATTGCTCCTGACATTGCTTCCTCCTAGGCTAAGTTACGATTCTGCACAGGTGCCTCATACAGCAAGCATTTCTTGTGCTGCTAGCCAGCCAGGGAGATAGCTGCATGTAAAACCTTACTTTTCTCACCACCGAATTGCATTTTGTTGGATAGGGTCCAGTGTTCGAGACTGTCAATATCTTTCTGGATCTTGAGCCTATCTTCTGAAGTGTTAGCTATTCCTCCCAAGCTTCATGCCATCTGCAAATTTGATAAGTTCCCCTTCTATTCCCTCATCTAAATCATTTCTGAAGATGGGCCCACGACAGAACCTTGAAGTACCCCACTGCGTGCTTCCCTCCACGTAGAACTAGTTCCATTGAGGACTACACATTGAGTGTGGTTGGTCAGCCAATTATGAGTGCATCTGATGGTGATGCTGTCTATCTCACATTTTTTTTATCTTGGCCTGGGCCAAGAGAGTCCAGGAATCCAATAAACAAGCAACAGCAGCAACAACAAAAAGGACAAGAAACACAAAGAGGTGGAATCCAGAACTCCAGAGATAATACAACGCAGCAAGGTAAAGGCAACAGAGCTGAGGTTTACAAAATTGTCTTTGTACAGAGAGAGTAAATGAGCCAAACTGGGCCTCTACCCAAATGCCCAGCTGAAGCACTGTTAGCCTCTGCTCTCCTGCTGACCCACTTTTTGGCCAGTCTGGCTGACCTGAAGAGCTAAGCCTTCTGTTGTTGGATATTTAAAGCACTCCTGGAGGATTGAAGTTCATATCTGAGAGGTTGTTAGTGGGTGCAGGCAGGGAGTACTGGATTTACCCCAGCCAGAGGCATTGCCTTCACTATTAACCCTAGATGTCCTTGGCTCTTAATTACCCTTCATCAGAAGACAAGTCAAGCAAGGCCATAAAAAGGCAGAAGTTTTACAGCTAATGATTGTCATGGTGTTTTAGGAATAAACCATGGTTTTCAACAGTTTGGAATAATGAGGGTGAGCATTAAAAATTGATGCACATGTGTAAATGCCACAGCTAAAGATGAAAAAGCATAGCATTAAACTGATTTTCTTGCTTCAAAGAAACCTTGAACTCTCCATGTTCCTGAATATTCTATTCTTGGCAAAATAAATGCTATTTTAATTAGCGTCCTATTAACATAACATGCATGTTTTGTAGTCCACTAGAAGCATAACTAGAATTGGCGCCTAATGCAAATGTTCGAGATCCAATAGCATTTTCAAGAACTACCTACAGGCTTTAAATTTTTTTAAAAAAATCATGACATAGCAGGCAAGTGCTTAAAAGAAGTAGTCAACACTTTTAACTAATGGAAAGTTCTATACACCCAGCCCAAACCGGAACATTTTATCCTTCCTGTAAATTTCTTTTTATCCTTTTTGTTGCTTTAACCGTTGTGCTAGGAGACAGCCCTAGTTTGCAAATAGTTGCCTCACCTTGGTAATATTTACTGATAGTTCATTGCATGGCAGGTTAAACAAGTGACCTATGACTTTTCTACCAAGAGATCTTAAAGAAGCCTTCAAACCTGATTACCTCTTCTGTGTTGTTTATTAGTTTTTACTGGGCAGAAACTTTTTGGTTGTTTCTTTCCCAATTGGTCTGCAATGTTAGAAAATCAGCTTGACTTGCAAAGAACTTACATCAGTTTTCAGTTTTCATATTCAGCATTTGGATATTTAGAAACATATTAATACATTGTGGTTGATATGCATGTAATTAATTCTGAGTTAATTTTATTTGAACAGTTTTATTTCAAAGATTTGTATGATCACTAGTGGTGGGTTCTAAATTAGATTGCCACCGGTTTGTGCGCAGAAGCATCCTCCCACCTGCCCTCACCACTACCAGTTCTAAGAACCGGTCCGAACTGGGAGCAACCCACCACTGATGATCACCCAACTCAGAAATTGATACTGCATGATCGCTTATAAACTATAGATTATAAGCTAGTCTGAACTGCATTTTTAGGGAGTAAGAGTGAGCTAATATTCCTCTATCATAATTTGTGATTTGTAATTTGAATAAAATAAACTATTAATTTCTCTCTGGTACATTAGCATGTCAGAGGGAGGGGAGAAAACAGGGACCCTGTTGGTGGGGGGAAATAGTCCCAAGGACTGTGGGGAACCTGATGGTGGGAAGCAGAACATGGGGTATCTCAGGGGGTGGAGAAAGATCTGAGGCAGATGGGCCTGGTCCTGCACTAAGCTTCTCCACCCCTGAGGCACCCCACGTTCTACTTAACAACCCGCACAGTCATTTAATAACCACATCAGAGAAAGCAGGAGATGGGGTCATTGAGCAAGGTGATCTTGCTTAACAACCATTACAACATGTGACCATAATGGGCAGGCTCCATTATGGTCAGAGGTTGAAGAGTACCTATATAAAGATGGAAATGTGAACAATATAAAGGGACATTCTATCATGTTTAGTGGATATGTAAAAGAGCTGTAAAGATTGGATACAAATACATTAATTCAGGACAAAAGTACAATTAAAACAAGAGGCTTTTCTTCGGCAACTAATGGACAGTTAATTAGAAAAATGACACGAACTTTTATTTTTATATATGACATGTGCAGCAAGATTGCTAAATGGTCAAAAGTGGAAAGGTACGACACTACCCACAAGAGAGGAATGGCTGGTTAAGATGATGGGAGTTTGCAGAGCTAGTTAAATTAACTTCTGTGATTAAAGAAAAAAAGACAATATCTACATTTATGGCTGACTGGAAACCCTTTACAAACTTTTTTCATGAAACAGAAAAATGGCTTGTGGTTTTGATGATTAGAAAAAAAAAGATGATAGAAAAAAGTGATTTTTTTTGTAATCATAGAGTAAGCAATGAGTAAGCAAGCAAATATCCATACTTATATTTCCTGCAAAGGAAATTGGAAGCTTTTTTCTATTCCTATTCTTTTCTTTTCTTTCTACAATTTTGTCTTTTCTTTTTCCTTTCTCTCTTTCTTTCTCTTAATTTATGTATTAGTTTGTGTTTTAGTGTTCTCTTTAAAACTTTAATAACATTTATATTAAAAGCAAAAGAGTGATTGTATTTGCAAGTGCTCTCTCCATCCGCCCTCCATGGATGAGACAAATATTCTTTAGTTTCAAATGGCTCTCCCTCCCATTTCTTGTAGTATGAAGATTTTGTTTAGAAACTCCAGATAAGTTCGCTCTCACTTTTCTCACACCAAATACTGTAGTTAGGAGTTTAATTACAAGATGGCTTTCCAAATTTCAAAATACAGCTTTTCTTTCTCTTTGCTTTTTGTTCTGTGGTACACATGAATGATTTTTTAATGAAGTACAGACAATGATGTAAAATGTAAACCTTCTCCGCACTTCTATGTAACTCGGGTGTCGGCAATGTGGCTTCTCTGTAACTCGGGTGTCGGCATGCGGCTCTTTCATCCCCCTGCTGTGGCTCCCTGTCGGCTGGCTGGCCCCGCCCCTTGCCCTCCCGTCCTAGTCACTCCTTGCAAGGCCTGAGAAGGTAAGAGCGACGGCGGGATGGAGACTCGCTCCATATTCCAGAGCGGGAGGGAAGCACCCCCTGTATTTGCCTCTCATCTCGCGGGCGCTTCTTCTGCCACTTCTTGATGCTGCACGCGCACCTTGGTCACTCAGGGAGATGCGCGACTTGATCTCTGCTCTGAGACATGCCTGGCCTGGCCGATGTGCCGCATCATAATGGGCTCCAGGAGGAGGAGGGGACGCTGTCTCCCCCATTGTGAAGCGCGCTAAATTTAAGTGTGCTGTGCAAGCTGCTGCGAGAGCAGTGAGCAGGTCATAAAGGTGGCGAGAGCAGCGGCATCAGCCGCAGCTGTGCCTGCTGATGCTGTTGCTCTCGCCGCCTCCATGGCCTGCTCGCTGCTCTCACAGCACCTTGCTTAGCACACTTAAATTTAGCGCGCTTAGATTTAGCACGCTTCACAATGGGGGAGACTGCGTCCGCTCCTCCTCCTGGAGCCCATTACAACATGGCGCATCAGCCGCAGCCGGGCCGGGCCAGTGTCTCTGGGCAGAGATCAAGTCGTGCATCTCCCCGAGAGACCAAGGTGCGGGCACAGCACCAAGAAGCACCAGAAGAAGCGCCCACAAGATGAGAGTCAAGTACAGAGGTGCTTCCCTCCCGCTCTGGAATATGGAGTGAGTCTCCATCCCTGCCGTCGCCCTTACCTTCTCAGGCCACGCAAGGAGACTGGGAGGGGAAGGCAAGGGGCAGGGCCAGCCAGCCAACAGGGAGCTACAGCAGCGGAACGAAAGAGCTTTGTTTATCTGGGAACCTGAAATGACTCTTGATTTAAATCATATAGTAAAAAGCACCCACAGAAGAAGAAAGAACAGGAAAGAAAGAAGAAGGGGGGGGGAGAGAGAGAGAGAGACCCATTTCCCACAGAAAACACCCAGAGCCACAAAACCCGGGTATGCGTGCTGGGGCAGGTCATGTGACTGGGTGGGAATGATGTTGAGTTGGCCACACCCACCCAGTGTTTTCTTTTCTGTGGGAAATGGGTCCAAATGGCTCTTTGAGTACTTAAGGTTGCAGACCCCTGCTGTAACTACTCTACCATTTTAAGTCCGCTCTCTGATAATGCATTCAGACTTAACAGCTTTCCTCCACACATAAGCCTCACTCCTGTCCTTGTGCTTGTGTTACAGGTTATGGTCACACTGTGCCTTTGTCAGATGGAGGAAAGGCCTTTTGCATCATCTATTCAGTTATTGGGATCCCCTTCACCCTGCTCTTCCTGACAGCAGTGGTCCAGCGCATCATAGTTTATGTCACCAGGCGGCCTGTACTGTATTTCCACATCCACTGGGGCTTTTCGAAGCAAATTGTGGCCATCATCCACGCAGTGATTTTGGGCTTTGTGACCGTCTCATGCTTTTTCTTTATCCCAGCAATAATATTTTCTGTCCTGGAAGATGATTGGAACTTTCTGGAATCATTTTACTTTTGCTTCATTTCTCTCAGCACCATCGGCCTTGGCGACTATGTTCCAGGAGAAGGTTATAACCAAAAATTCAGAGAGCTATATAAAATAGGAATTACATGTGAGTAGCAAACTAATACTCTAACAAGAAAAAGGCATATTTCTTCTTAATAACCTTTTATATTATGTAACTGCAAATACAAAAAAAACATTAATGAGATTTTTGAAAGTCTTATTGAAGTTCTGCTTTTTGTTTAATGTGTAATTTACATTTAATAACTAATTGCTATAGAAGATGTATAGGTAGTCCTTGACTTGTAACCATTTATTTAGTGACTATTCAAAGTTACACTGAAAAAGTTGCACTGAAAAAAGTGACTGAAGATTTATTCACACTTATGAGCGTTGCAGCATCCTCATGATAACGTGATCAAAATTCAAATGTTTGGCAACTGGCATGTATTTATGACAGTTGTAGTGTTCCCAGATCATGTACTCATTTTTTGCAACCTAAGAAGCAAAGTTAATGGGGAAGCCAGATTCACTTAACAATTGTGTTATTAACTTAAGAACTGCAATGATTCACTTAACAACTATGCCAAGAAAGATTGCAAAATGGGTAAAGCTCATTTAATAACTGTCTTGCTTAGTAATGTAAATTTTGGGCTCAATTGTGGTTGTAAGTCAAGGACTACCTGTATGTTCTCATTCTGACAAGCAAAATTAACCAGTCAGATATTATTAAATGCAATCAAGCTCTTATAAATGATTCATAGAATAGTTATAAATTGTCTCTTTATAGGAACTAAAAATTAACAATTAAATGGAGCCACTATATTCAAGAAAATATGTGTGTATATACACACACATACACATACACAATATGACAGTGAAACCCAGCCTTTTGTTGATTGCAATGATTAGAGTGATATATTTAAACAGATAAATATAGTTCCAAATTTATATTTAATTAGCAAGAGTATTATTGTTGATTGTATAACTCTTGTATTATACTCTGATTGTATAACTGATACTGTAGAACTCCATATTGATATACTTGCAGAAAGAGAGAGAGAGAGAGAGAGAGAGAGAGAGAGGGAGAGAGGGAGAGAGGGAGAGGGAGAGAGAGGGAGAGAGAGAGAGAGAGATTTGCTGGGTTTGAATAAGCCTTTTTGATCTGACGGATGGACGAACGGACACACACACACACACACACACACACACACACACACACACACACACACACACACACACACAGCAGATGTTAAACATATACATATACATATACAATCTCCAAAACAGCTTTTACAAAATTACATGGTTAGTCAAATCCCACTATAGATGAGAGCTATTCCAAGCCTTCTTTATATGTTTGATAATTATGTTAGTCAGTACACAAAATGGTGTACAATTCTGCTTAAGAGTCCTACTGTTTGATTTAAGTCTTTCAGAATGTGGGAGATTTAATGGGGAAATGTGGAAGGACTGTGCATGGCATGGGCATTAAGAGCTTCTGGATTAGCAATTAATTCTTTTTACACTACTACTTACATTCAGTCAATTCTTAGTTCATCAACTGTGATAATTCTTTCCTAGGTTACCTGTTGCTGGGCCTCATTGCAATGCTGGTTGTTCTAGAAACTTTCTGTGAACTTCATGAACTCAAAAAATTTAGGAAAATATTCTACGTGAAGAAAAACAAGGAAGAAGACCAAGTGCACATTACAGAACATGACCAACTATCCTTCTCTTCAATTTCAGACCAGGCAGCATCCATGAAAGAAGACCAGAAAGTAGATGAGCCTTTTGTGACTCCTCAACCTGCAGTTAACTCTGATGGCTTTATAAACAATTAACCAAGGGCTTCCATTCCAGTATCAACAACAGTGCACTTAACATTCTTGCAGTTAGAACTAGTACTGTTAATGTAACTATAGGAGCAGGAATGCTATGCTATACTATTCATATATCCATAATGCTTTGGGATCTTTTACAATTTATGGGCCAAATAGAGGCATTTTTGTTGCTGGCTCTACATACTGGGAATGTTGACTGAAACTAGTGTGCAATTGAGAACCTCAGGATTCATGAAGTATACACAGTATCTAAGATAAGACTATCCCTGTTCAGTCTCTTCTCCTTTTCCACTCTAAAATCAACAAAATACTTAGCTTTTTCCCAAAGTTCAGATCTTCTTATGCCAATTTCATGTGTGGCAACAAATCTTTGGAAAGCACTGGGTTGGTAAATCTTCATGCTTTCCACATAAGGGAATATGGTAGCCACAGCAGCCCTTAGAAAATAGGAATAATCTTCCAGATGGCAGTCACTGAGGTATGTAGCAGTGCAATTATCGCTACAGAACCAAAAAGCGAGAACCAAGTGTATTCTATCTGTTATGCGTCGTCTCAGTCACTCTAAGCTCTGAAAACATTTAGGTTTGTCTCAGTATGAATAAGGCAGAAAAACAGCCATTCTGAAACATTTCCTAATGCCGTGCCCCGCACCCCACCCCCATTCCCCCACCGCGACCCACCCCGCCGCCACCACGACTCCCACCCCTCCGCCACCATTTGGGTTCTTTTACCCTCTGCGCATGCGCAAAGCGTTCTGCGCATGCGCAGAGTGTAAAAGAACCCAAATGGCAGCATCCGGGCTAAGTCTCCCGACCCCTGTGAAAGGGTCGTTCGACCCCCAAAGGGGTCGCAACCCCCAGGTTGAGAACCACTGTTCTAGATGAAGACTTTACTAAGCCTGAATGTGATCTCTGGGTGTTTTCCTTCTAGCCTTAAATATAACAAAAGGGTGTTATGCATCGGATTTGAGTGGGTTGTAGGAGCAGGGACCCATGAACACCAGCATACAGAACTGAAGGCATATTACAGTGAAAGGCATCTTCCTTAGCATTTTCACCTTCACATTGGGCTCCAGTTTTAGCAGACTGGCTGTGATTTTCAAACTGTTCATAGCCAAGCAATTTTAGAGCTAAGATCTTATTTATTCAGTGAAATAATAATCAAGCTGAATCTTGAAGTAATGATGAAAAGAGAAAAAAAAAATACTTGAAAGCTCTTATCACCTAAAAGCACTGTACATGAATTTAATGTTTATTAATAGATTTTGTATCTTTACTAGGGAATTTGACTTTCTTGATAAATCTGCTTCAAAATCTATGTGAACTGAAATTTATTTTTAAGAAACCACAACTCAGAGATGCTTCTTTAATTTGATTTGAAGCTTAGTTGTAGTGCATGCTCACCAAAGCCGATATTTTTGTACCATTTATGTTAGTTTCGATTGTATAGTTCAACTGTTATTTATGTACATACAGTAAATATATTTATATATTGTGCATATCATGTAGATTACTAGAAATGAAGTGTCAGATTTGAAATTTTAAAGGTTCTTTTCCTCATAGATTTTTTTTAAAATAAATCATTCAAACTATGGCACTGAAAATAATGAGTTAAATTCTGACCAAATGAATGTGGAAGGTTAAGTCATTATGCCTGCAATGTTAACATTCCTGTTTTGTTTTGTTTTAATATGGCAGCCTACTCTTATTGGTGACAGTATTTCCAAGTAGCTTGAATGCTGCAGCATCCTTCACACTGTACTGTACTACAGAATTCAGATTTTATTGATAGTTGTTGCCTGGAAACAGGCGAAGTTGCATAATTGCACAAGGTTGTTTTGCTTTATTTTTAAAATCAGAGAACATAATAAAGCTTAGTTAGAAGAGGAATACTATAGAAAAAAAACTGTAGAGATAAGGAATTATTATTCTAACAATTAGTATTTCAGACTTTTAAAATAAATCATGTATGGTTCCAATTCTCTCTCTCTTTTTGACATTCTAATATTTAACTGTAATTTTATTTGTCACATGAGAAAGGATATATATTGCCAGTACTGTTGCCACTACCACTAGCTTCTTCAGGGCACATCTGAAACTGGACTTAGAACACATAGAACACTCTTTGTTCAATAGAGTGGAATGCAAAATGGTATATCATTATTATCATTATATACATAACAGTGTGAAATCACAGATACCAGTTCTTTAACCAGTGTTGACCTTCATTCGCATCCGGTTTTTCCAAAGAACTTAAGGTGTTGTACATTAATTAATTAATTAATTAATGTATTGGCGTAGTACATGTGTGGATGCAAGCAATGGGCCCTTTCGTAATTGATGAAAAAATTGTCAGTGCACGGGTTTTTCTAAGTGCTGTCCAAGGCACTTAGCGTTGCCTTCGGAGCCATTGGGACCACCATGGCTGATTTATGCCATAATGTTTTGATTTCTATTTTCAGATCTTGATGTTTTCATTGTGACTATTTGCACAGTCAGTCAAGTGTTTGAACTGGATTTGGCATTTTTATCCACCTATTGAGTCCTTCCCAAGATTATTATCATAATTATCATTATTGTTGTAGTTATTCAGAGAAAAAAGTGGTTAATAACATTTAAGCTGAAGTACATATTTATCACCCATCAGTTAAAACTGACTTCAGGAAAAACTTTCATTAAAGGTCAAAAGCCTGCCTCTGTAGAAAAGCGCTGCCTTTCAACAAACGGGTAAATTCCTGAGGCTCAGAAAAATGAGAACATCCTCATATTCCTACTAAAAGGACCACAGACTATGGTGGGGTTTAAAAAAGTATGTTTTCAGAATCTTAAACTCCAGACAGCTTTATTTATATGAATGCAATACTTTACATAACATTTTATAGGACACATGAACTGATTTGTGCCTTTAAATGACCTAATACTCTATAAAGCTATAACTTTTCTTGTAACTAGTCCTAGTTATTAGTTTGGCTATATTATTTGTGGCCAATTGAGGAAGTCTCTCAAAAGCTTTTCATAGGCATTCCCACATAGCCTGCATTAAGATAATTGAAACAGGAATTTCAACCTGTGAATCTATTATCAGGTCTGACACAGGAACAGTTAACATGCTATCCTAAGCTGGGCAGTACTGACTATAGGTGTTCTCAATTAATGATGGTAATTGGGACCCGAATTTCCATTGCTAACTGATGTGGTCATAAATTGCAATGTGACATGGCTGCATTGCTTAGTGACAGCAATCCAAGCAGTCCCTGTTGCTATCGTTAAGCAAGGTTTGCAGGTCATTAAGGGATCCTGCTGGCTTCCAACCATCAAAGTCAGTGGGGAGCCAGCAAGAAGTTCCAGGCAGCTGTCAAGCAAGTCGGTAGGATGGTTAGTGGCTTATGTCTGGCAGGGAGGATGTCAAATGTGAAGAATCAGGACTGCACATTAAGTTCCAGTTACCGTATTTGTCGGAGTATAAGACGCACCTTAGTTTTGGGGGAGGAAAATAGGGGGGAAAATCTACCTACCAGGTATTCATCTGGCTAGTGTCCTTAGTCTGGTCAGCTTCACATTATTTTATCCCCTGGTTAGGGCTGAAAAATATCTTCGGAGGGAGTAGCAATGAAAACAAGCCTGCAAAGACTTAGGGATGGAAAAAACATCTTCGGAGGGAGTAGGAATGAAAAAATCCTGCAAGCCGGGAAGATCATTAGCACCTTGTTAGGGCTGAAAAAACCTTTTTCAGAGGGAGTAGCAATGAAAACAAGCCTGCAAGCCGGGAAGAGCTGGGAAGATCGCTAGCACTTCGTTAGGGCTGGGAAAAAAAGCTTTGAAAAAGCTACATTCGGAGTATAAGACACACCCAAATTTTCAGCCTCTTTTAGGGGGGGGGGAAGGTGCGTCTTATACTCCGAAAAATACGGGTAAGCTGATGTATTGCTCATGCCTATGTCAGGTTTCCAACAGATGAAACCCATTCAAAAAAGAAATAGGCAAAGTTCATCTTCCAAAACAAATTTCTTTTATTTAGGTAGGCATCAAATTGGCAGTCTGTTGTAATTCCGGATCTGACACAAACCGGAATTACACCACATAATATTGTAAGTTAGAAACATCCTTCAAAAGTCACATTCTCCAATAAACACTCAATCCACATTTCCCAGTGTCTTTAAACTCCACCTTCCATTCTCACCAGGAGCAGCCTCTGTTCCCATGGGAAAGAAGATCACCTAGCCAAAATAATCCTCACTATCTATTCGCTCCTTCCCCCCACCTTAAGAATGTGGCAATCCTTACATAGTAAAGAGAAAGAAAAGTATACTAGAGAGCTAAATAAAATGGCTACACATACGTTAAATTCGGGCTCGACAGCCTATACACAAGAATCTAGTCAGCTAACAGCACTAAATTGGCACTAGATATGCATTAACAGAATTCAAGTGGCGTGGGGACTTGGATCACTTGTGGGAATGTAACAACACTAGGGTTGACTCCGCCCCCAGGCTCTGCCTCATCTTCGCCTACAAGAGAGTATATGAGGTTGCCAGGGAGCTGCAGAAGGAACACAGCAAAGTTCAGGGATGGTGAGCAAATGGCAACCAGGTTTGGATGGGTGAGGAGGCATGGTGATAAAGCTTGGCACGGATGCACAACTGGTTGGGGAGAAGCAGTGTTAGTGCAGAGAGACTTGGGGTTGCTGCGGCTGGGTGCAAGAGGGCGTTCAAAGATGTGGCACAATGTGATCATAAGGTGGCTGCTGGGCACAGGAGACTTACTTGAGTGATCTGCAACCTTCCCTGATGGCTTCCCCATCACTTTTGCTTGTGGGAAGCCAGCAGGGAAGGCTACAAATTGTTATTATATGACTGTGGGATGCTGCAAATACCATAAATGTGAGATGGTTGCCAAGTGCCTAGATCACAGTCATGTGACTTCAAGGATGCCGAGATGGTTAGAAGAGTCCTGGTTGTACCAAACATCTTCCATTTGAGAATTATGGAGGCCATTGTGCTCTTAGGAACCTTCAGTGCAACAGAAATTTTATTGTAGCCTTCCCCAGATCTGTCCCTTACCATAATCCTGTCTCTTGAGCTCTGCAGGCAGTTCCTTTGACCTCATGGCTTTTGCTCTGCTACACTAGGCATTGTCAGCTGTGAGGCCTACAGAGAAGTGTGTGCCTTTCCAAATTATGTCGGATCAATTTAATTTACCACTGGTTGACTCCATTCAAAGTGTAGAAACATGTCAGCAATGATCAAGAGAAATGGGAGGCACCAGAGCTAAATTTTATGTGTTGTTGCAAAGGGTCTGAATACTTATGCCAATGTGATATTTCAGTTTTTTTTCTTTTTAATACATTTACAGACATTTCTAAAATTCTGTTTTCACTTTGTCATTATGGGGTATTGAGTGTAGATTAATGAGAAAAAAATGGATTTCAACAACTGTAGACTCAGGCTGCAGCATAACAAAAGTGAAGGGGGTTCTGAATACTTTCTGAATACACTGTATACCACTGATTTTTTTTCGTACCGGATTAAAACCATAAGGCTGGAAGTTGTTGTGAATCTGATTCTTCAAAGAGAAGGGGACATAATTTGCTTTTCTTACACAAATAATAATTTATATTGTCTGGATTTATTTACAACCAATATCAAACACTCCATTAGAAACTGACATTTTTCAAAGGTTTAAATGGAGAAATTAAATTAGAATTAATCAGTCTACAGGTGACATTTGCCCCAAATGTAATGGCTGGCCACTTCCATTAGTCTATGTATTAGGGATAGGTGAGGCAAGGGTGATATATTTGCTTTATCAAAAGCAGTTTATATCACACCTTATGGATGTTTCCATTTGCTGATTAGTATCTACTGGAATTGTTAAAACAGCTTGGAACTACTTAAAGTAAAACTATTATTATTTCTTCACTTTTAGAAGCATGGTGTGTTGCTTTGTATGCACCTTTGAAGCTTTGCAAAACCATAGTGTATATATTAAATAAGATGGAGGCATTGAATAGAGACTTTCCCTCAAGCATTACCTTCTGAAATCATTCTTTCAAAAGAATTGGAGTCAGCTATGAACAGGCCGCATTCCATCTACTGAAAAAAACACAGACTATTCATAATAATTCAGAGCTACCTGATGGCAGCAAATATTGCATAATCACACTGAGTTCAAGGAGCCTTCACTTTCCTCTGCCCAAATAGAACAACAGAACAGAAGTGTTTTTATTAGTCATCCTTTCAGTGTAGGTCTATTCATTTCTTTTAATGAAACATCCATATCAGATTACTGAAAAAAGAAAAAAAAAGTAATTTAATTTTAATTTAATTTAATAGATTTGTATGCCGCCCAACTCCCGGGGACTCTGGGCGGCTCACAGCATGTCAAATCCATTACAAATAAAAACATATATCTATGAAAAATAGATATGGGGGACTTCTGGTTTCTCCTTCGGCGGCATCGGAAGCCGGACCGCAAGCTCCGCAGCCAGCTCCAAATACTCCCATGCCCGAGGGTCCCGGATTGGGCCTAAGCCCCCCCCCCGAGAGGGGGCAAAGCGAAGGGGGACGCCATGAAGGAAGAGGGGAGCCGCATCTCCCCCTCCTGAACTGGAAAGCCCCTAGCTGATGACGTGGTGCAGAGGCAGCAAACATGGCTGCCACAAAGCCGAAGGAAGACCAGAACAGCAAGACTGAGCAGCAGGGGAAAGTGAGTGATTTGTGATCTGGGATTGTTGCCTTTTAAAAGAAAAAAAGTGACCCCAAAAAATACGAGGGGGGAAATATGGAAGCTAAATGTTAGCGGTGGGACAAGTATAGTAAAAAAAAGTGGAATAAACCAAAAGAAGGAAGAGAGGTGGTTAAACCCCCGATTTTTTCCTTGGAATTTTGGTTGGATTGTAAAAATGATAACAAGTGAAAACAGAGACATGGAATGGATACATCAGGATATTAAAGACATTATAAATGAACAGCGTATGGGAATGAAAGAAATACTTGAAGATATGGACTGCATTGAACTAAAACTGGCGAATATAATACAAAGAATAACAAGTGCAGAACAGATAAATGAGGAAATTATTGATGACACTGGAAGAGTGGAAAAAACAGAGGAACTTGGGGAAAAAATCAAGAAAGAAAATACAATAAGGGGATGATGGAAACACCGAGGGTGAAAAAGGGATTGGAACAGAAGGAGAAGATCATAGATGGCAGGGAAAAGAAAAGGGGGAGAAAAGATGAAAGCAAAATAAAAAAAACAAAGGGGGGAAAAGAGAGGAGAGAAAGATAGAGAGTTCAGCGAAAAAATGGAGTTAAGAATAAAAATGAAAGAGTTGAAAGAAACTTGGGGGAGGCAACCCAAAAAGAGAAAGAAAAGAGGATTAAAAATATGGAATAAGGTAAATGATAAGGGATAAAAAAGAATAAGAATGTGTATGTTAAAGTAACATAATAGAACTAAATAATTTTGAATAAATTGTTTTTTGTGGTGATAAGAATAAAAAATAATAACACTTTTGAATGTAAGATATGAATACAGAAGAGCCATAATGTGTAAAAAATAACTTGTATTAAACACATGTATGAACTATTATATAGAAATGAAACAATAAAATAACATTAGAAAATATGAAAATTGAAAATTGGTATCTCTGAAATGTGATTTGTATGGGACATAAAAGATAAGAATTAGTTTTGAACTGATAAAGTGATAGGTGATAATGTGATAGAATTAATTGTTAAGAAGATAAAATTAGTTTGTATTATGTAGTAAGAATGTAGTAAGAATGATATGAAGTAAAATATTTTAAAGTTCGAAATGTATGTACAGTATGTATATTAGAAATTTACAAAGTGGGAAAAGACCACATCTTTGATTGTTGGAAAGGAAGGAGAAGAGTAGGAAAAAGGGGAAAGAAAAGAGGATTAAAATAGAAATAAAATAAGAGGGGAAAAAGACTAAAAGATAGATATTAAGATGAAAAGAAACATGAGAGATATAAAAAATGAAATGATAATGAATTACACGCACACACACACACACACGCACACACACACACACACACACACACACACATATAATCATATATATATATATATATATATATATATATATATATATATATATATATATATATATATATATATATATATATATATATATATATATATATATATATATATATATGATTATTGTATGGATGTATGAAACTCAGAAAGCAAATGCTCATGGCATGAGATGTTGAAAGACCAAAAATAAATAAAACTTATTGAAAAAAAAGAAAAAAGAAAAATAGATATGCAGGGAGCATCATTCAAAGCAAAATTAATGTATGCTTAGACAATTGACTTGGTGTGCTTCAAGCATCTAAGTAACAGCAACATACTTTTGCCAGGAAAAGTGAAACCTGCAGGAAAATATCATGCTTTTCAAAGAGTATTTTATAGTTCTTGCTAAATTGGAAAAAAAATATTTAATTTCATTCACTTTTTTTTAATTTTCTCATTGGTTCCGCTACTCAGCAGATTATCAATGTTTGCCCTCTGGTGGCCAGTTGGATGGTACTGATGTGTTCTAGCAGCAGTTAGATGTACCGTAGCTCCTAGTTTAACTGGTGGAATTTCTTCCATCTCAGGAATGCTTTGAGGTCTCTGTATATATGCCAGCTTCTAAAACGTCATGCCTACTCTACTCTATGCTCTTTGGTTCTGTCAGCTGCCACTTCATGCTTGCCTTTTGCTATCACTCAGTGCCAGACTGCCATGACCTCTAGGGGGAACTGGATGGCAGGGAGAAGGAGTCAAGGAAAACGAAAAGTTCACTGTATTTCCCTGAGATGTGATTTCAAGGTCTAGGAATGGAATATAGTTGCATATCATAGCGACTGTTCTGAAATGAATTTGAGTGGATATTTGGGGTGGGGCGACAGCATGGTGTGGTACCTAAGGGAAGGAAAGTTAGATTTGGAGATTTTGGCATGCGAACTTCAGTTCTGGCTTTGCACCATTGTATTTCACTTCACCTCTAGTAAACTATATCTTTCTTAACAAATGGAGTTAAAGATTGTTATTTCTTGGAGGCTCAAGCTGAGGCAGGTCTTACAGGTTCCTTTAGAAAGATTATTGTAGAACTAGTCAGACAGCTGGATCAATTATTTGACTATATTGGCTCTTGTGCATTTGGACCAATTAGTATACAGCACAGCCCTTTCACTTTGTGGGTGACAAAATTATCTGCTTTCTATCATAAAGTCCCAAATTTCCTTTTGGCACTTTCTTATGACATTTTTATAAGCCAATTTGGTATAGTGGTTAAGGCACCTGGCTAAAAACCGGAAGACCATGAATTCTAGTCCTGCCGTAGATACTAAGCCAGTAGGGTGAGCTTGGGCCAGTCACTCACTCTCAGTCCTAGGAAAGAGGTGAGGGAAAACATCTTCTGAAATCTGCAGAAAACTGCAGGGACTTGTCCTGGCAGCCTCTAAGAGTTAAACTGACTCAAAGGCATGCATGTACATTCTAAGCAGAGGTAGGTTCCTGCGGGAGCTGCCCGGTGTGCAGCTCCAGTAGGGAGCGGCCGATTGCGCAATTTGCGCGCGACCGCTCCGGAGCCCTCTCTGCCGGTCCACCACGCACGTCACCATTTTTTTCGTGAATTTTTGGCCGATTTCGCTTCTGTGCATGCGCGGAAGCAAAATCTCACCAAAATCTCGCAAGGGGACGTGTGTGAGATTTTGGTGAGATTTTGCTTCTGCGCATGCGCAGAAGCAAAATCGTGCCGAAATCTCTCATGCGCATGTCCCCTCGCGAGATTTTGGTGCAATTTTGCTTCCACACATGCGCAGAAGCAAAATCGTGCGAGGGGGCATGTGTGTGTAGCGAGCGTGTGCACGCCTGAAGCATGGAGATGCACGCACAGTGCACCAGCACCGGTAAGGGAGCAACCCGCCGCTGTTTCTAAGCCATGGTCTTAAATAATAGCTAACCATATTTATTTAATCAAAATTATTATGGCAGTTTGCTTCAGAAGACTCTGAGTGGCTTATGATGTCAAATAAGCAATTAAAAAGAAACAAATTAAAAAGAAACAAACATGGCAGCCCGCACTAAAAACAACCATACCAATAAAAGCATGATACAAAAGATATCGGGAACTTTGCAAGCACACTATCTGTAGACCAGGGAAGAGTCACACTAAAACCCCAAGACATTTTGTAGACCACATGCATTGTGTCCCATCCTCCTATCCCTGCCTACTGGTTATAGACAGGGAGTCCTTTCAAAATGGGTGAGGAAGTGATCAGAATCTTTGCTTATCTACATTGTGGACAATTTTGCTTTTCCTTTGCTAGAAGTGTTGGATTGGGTCAGGGGTGGGTTCCTCCCGGTTCGGACAGGATTGCCCGAACCTTTAGCAATCCACTGGTGATGTCACATTACTGGATCGGCCGGTGCCGGTTCGGGCACGCTACCATCTTTTTTTTCGTTCAGCAGCTCAAAAAAGGGCCCTCCCACCCGCCCCCCGGGTTAATACTGACCTTTATTTCTTCGCCCAAAGCACAGCTGATGAGCTCCTCAGCTGTGTTTCAGGCTGATTCCAGCTCCTGAGCATGCGAGGAAGCCTAATTGCACAAGGGGACGCGCGCAAAACTCACGACGCAAACCGGTGGGGAAGGTAAGTGGAACCCACCCCTGGATTGGGTACATAAAAAAACATTTTGCTATTCAACCTGTCCTTCATTGTCCCTCTCTTGTTTCTTTCTCCTAGAGTTACAGCTCCACTTTTTTAAAATTAAAAAATATATTGGCTTGAAATTCCAATTTCATGAGCTCAAGTGGATTGATTAGTCCCATCAGGGTGACTGGACTGCTGTCCCAGTGCCCAAATGTATGAACCTTGAATCAAAAACTGTGGGAAGATGGTCACCCTTGCTCTCTTCTAGCCTTGGGCCAGCTACTTCTTGACCATTCATTCTTCCTTTCTTTAATACTCCTTCTTTGTATTAATAGGACCAATCTTTTCCCATATCTCTAGCAGAGGGAGGGATGGGACATTTAATTGTGTGTGTGTGTGTGCATGTATGTATGTATGTGTATGTATGTATGTGTGTGTGTGTGTGTGTGTGTGTGTGTATATATATATACGTATATATATATATATATATATATATATATATATATATATATATATATATATATATATATATATATATATATATATATATATATATATATATATATATATATATATATATATATATATATATATATATATATATATATATATATATATGTATATATATATATACATATATACACATACACATACACACACACACACACATACACACACACACACACACACACATATATATATATATATACACACACACACATACATACATATATATATATATATATATATATATATATATATATATATATATATATATATATATATATATATATATATATATATATACACACATACATATATATATGTATATACATATACATATATATATACACACATACATATATATATGTATATACATATACATATATACTGTATACGGCAGCAGTGGGTTGCTCCCGGTTTGGACTGGTTCTTAGAACCGGTAGAGGTGGTGGCGGGAGGCTCCGCCCACCTGCCCGGGACGCTTCTGCACATGCACAGAAGGGGCGCGCATAAGCGAACTGGCAACAAAATTATTCAAAACCCACCACTGATATGACATCTCACCCTCATGGCATTGTATATTCTGTAATTGACCAGCAGCCTATAGGATTGCAGACATCAAGCGAGGACAAATACCTTCTTTCTTAGGAAAAATTAAATGCACAAAAAACATGGACGTGTTTCAACAATTCCCTTCCCCTAAAGATTGTCATCTGATGGGAGCTAGGAAGCATGCATTTTCTGTGGCAATGCCTGCCCTATGGAACACCTTGGCCCCTGAAGTTTGGCAGGCCTCCACCCCTTTAGTGTTTTATAAAGCTTTAAAGGACCTGGCTTTCCCTCCAAGCATTAAGATTAGATGATCACCTGTGAGAATTGATTGGCTTTTGTTCTTTTTAATGGTTTAGTTCAGGGGTAGGCAAAGTTGGCTCTTCTATGACTCGTGGACTTCAACTCCCAGAATTCCTGAGCTAGCATGATTGGCTCAGAAAGTCTGGGAGTTGAAGTCCACGAGTCATAGAAGAGTCAACTTTGCCTATCCCTGGTTTAGTTGGTTGAATTTGTATTATCTTAAAATGATTTTATACGTCATTTAATTTTTGATTGGGAGACACCCAGAGTTGGTTGAAAGATGGGCAGCTATATAAATGTTTTAAATAAATAAATAAGTAGCTTCTGGAGTGCTCTTCAGACTAGAAAAAATGCCTTTAATTTAATTTTCTATAAAAATATGTGAATTGGTTCCACTACTATTCAGCAAATTAACAATATTTATGTGAGATTTAGACCACTAGCAGTGTCTAAATGTATTCTATTACTCTCTTCATACTGTAGCGTTAAGAGTTCTTTATTTGTCTCTTCCAAAAGAAATTATTGCTACCTTAGGGCAAAGGTGCACTGGTAATTATAGGGGCCCTCTGACTCAGTTGTATATTTTAGGGAGTTAATTAGTTAAATCTTGTGATGAAATACTGGTCCAAGACATGTTGCCAATTTGTGCTGGAACCATCAGCAAAAAAATGTCAAAACAGGACCCCTGAGAAATTACTCTAGACTAGTAGTTAATGATTTTTAAGACTGCCATAACTGCTTCTCTTTAATCAATAGCCTTTTCTTGTGTAGCTTCACCCCCTGATTTTCCATGCTAATTTGTTTTCAAGAAACCACATGTACCCCATTTGTTTATTGTTTAAGCAATGAACACAGCTCTTTTACCATACTCTCGTGCAGTTGCTGGATTCCTGGGTAAAGTAACATAAAATAACTTCCTTCATAGTCAACAAGAGGAGAGATATTTATGAAGGAAAGGCATGACCTTTTTTTGCAGCCAAAATACACATGCATAGAGTGATTGGATTTTGTGGGTGGTGAATGCATGACTTGAAAATTATAAAGCATACAGTGGTAAGCATTGGTTACAGCAGAAATTCAGAATGGAGAATTTATCTAGATTAGATAAGCATTGCTCAGTCTAACCCTCTATTTACGATCTTGATAATGTTCTCAAAGTGGTCTAACAGACTGTAAATAAATGAGATTGTGGTAATAACCACAGACAGGCACTCGGATAATATTTTAAATATTTCTTCAAAGCAGAGCTGAAATGCTTAATTTTCATTTTCATTATTAACTTATGCTAATAAGTTCCAGGTCTACGGCAGTGTAAGATATTCCTTTTGAAGTCAGAGGTACAATAATGCATGGCATCAGCATATTGATGCTAGTCTCAAGATTATAGGAAAAACGGAGAGATTACTCTGCAGCAAATTGGCTTGTCTAAATGGGAACGGTATCGTGTGTTGCTGAAACTAATCTGAAGCTAAGGCAACAGCTATAAATTGATATGATGGCTGAAGGCATCACAACCAAGAAGAGGAAACTATGGAAACTGAGCTTATTCACTCAGGCCTTTTGCAGAGAACTCCAAGTGATAGCTTTACATAACCTTACGTTCTGCCATCTTTTTTTCTCCTCATGTAGCTGGAAGGTGCTCAATGGAGTAACTAGCTCTTCTAATATCTGCTTCACCTATCCAGTAAATATTTCAAGAAAGGGCTAAGCCTTTCAGGAGCCGGGACAGAGTTCAAAAGTACTGCAAGTTTATTTCATGCTACCTATAGACAAGAATCTGATCTACCAATGGTCAAGCCAGGCAATTTGGCACTAGATAAGAGTTAATGGAATTCACAGGGGGTTGGACTTAGGTCTCTTGTGGGAACGCAGCAACTCCCAACTGATGACATGTTTGACCCTGCCCTTGGGCTCAACCTGGTCATCTCCTACAATGCCCCAATAATCCTTACAAATGTATTACACAGACTACATGTTTTAATATGATAGGCATTTTATCTTGATTATTAATGCAGGATCAAATCTGAGTCAGTCACCGGAACCAGAGATTTTGTCTTCCGAGCTTTTGGACTCGTGCTGGATCTCATCTTCAAGGAACTCTCTAGCAGAATATGTGCTGTTCTGTGTGTGGCATTTATTAATACCAATTAATTATTAATCTCCATTGTTATATAGATACTATTGGTTGCTTAAAGAAAAATGTGAGGTATTGTGCTAAAAATAAGCAACATGCTCTTGAAATTGAAAAACATGTTCTGGATTAGTCAGAAACAGATAGCATTCATGAAGACAATAAACCACTGAGTTTAAATGCATTAAATTCTTCATAGATTTTGGCTACAGTATTGCCTTTCTTTCTACCTCCATCTGCACACGAGAATTTCTTAGAACATTTTTAAAAGAATTCCATCAGGGTGATGCAAACGTAAGCATTTGAACAGCTCGAAGAAGATCAATTTTTTAATAGCCGAAAGCCATAATTAACTAGAGGAGGAAAGGTCAAGGAAGAGTGGGATAATGATGAATAATAAATGAAGTCAATGAGAAATTCGATTTTTCTGTTTTTTTCCCAGTGAGACTAGGATTGTCCATATTTCATAATCTACGATAAACCTTTTTTTTAGAGTTTAACATCCCTTGCATGTCCCAAACATTTTTGGTTTCATTTGCACTACAATTATAATGAATACACAGCACAACAGTGTTGTGAATAACAGTGAACAATAAAACAACCGGTGCTTTTTTATAATTTATTATATACACACACATATCATTTATTCTTATTGTGTTTGATGCTTACAAATAATCTCCCCAAATGCATTGAGCTATCAATTTACTTAATAAGAATGCCATTTTTAAGAAAAAGCTGAACAATTTTAGTCAAAACAATGAATTCTTTGCCAAAGACTGGCAATAACCACTATTCATTCAACATCATCATAACTTTGAACAGTCACTGACCAAATGGGGATCAAGAACTATCACTACCCTAGAGCAGTGGTGGGTTCCTACTGGTACGATCCACTCTATCGCACCTGTAGTGGCAGGCTGGTGATGTCACCAAGAGGTTACCGACCCGGTGCAGTCGGTTGCCGGTCCTTAGGAGCCGCCATCTTTTTTTCAGAATTTCTGGGCTTTTTTTCTTCCTGCACATGCGCGGAAGCAAAATCACACGAGGGGGTGCGCGCGCATAGTGTGCATGCACATGAAACATGGTGATGCGCACGCAGCATACCGGTAGCAAGGTAAGAGAGGAACCCGCCCCTGCCCTAGAGCAGTATTCCCCAACCTGATTCCCTTCCGGTATATTAAACTGCAGTTCCCATGGTTCCCAAACAGCAAGAATCATGGTTGAGAATTACAAAGCTGAAAGCTGGCACACCTGGAAGTCTCTGATTGACAAAGATTGCACTAATTGCTCTAATGACAGGATAGAACTACCTTAACTGCTGTTGACAGTCCCTCTGGCCATGTGCCATTGAGTAAAGGTTCCATGTGAAGAGGTTGTAAGTTGAATTAATAATGAATGAATGAACGAACGAACGAACGAACAAACGAACGAACGAACGAACGAACGTGTCTCTTGGAAGTCTCGCTGACATTTTAAACATTGCAGGGATATGAGGAATGGCTCCAAGGTTTTTTTTATGAAAGTACAAAGGAAAATAAGTTCATAAAGTAAAAGCTTCTCAGATGCCATTTCTGCATAGTAATAGAATATACCGTATTTTTCAGAGTATAAGACACTCTGGAGTATAAGACACACCTTAGTTTTGGGGGAGGAAAATAAGAAAAAAAAATCTGCCTCTGCCTACCAGTATCCATGACTAGCGTTTGGGAGGAAAGCTCCGTTTGGGAGAGCTGCCTTTGCAACCTCCAAAAAATCTGTTTTTGGGGCGATGATGTGTGGCAATCTCTGAAGCCTGAAACAGGTATAAAATGTGACGCGCGGAGGCCGAAGGGTGGGTGGGGCTACATTCGGTGCATAAGATGCACCCAAATTTTCACCCTCTTTGGGGGGGGGAAGGTGCATCTTATATTCCGAAAAATATGGCAATATTACTATGTATAGTAACATTCTACAAGGGTTGGAACCAGGGGTGGATTCCACTTACCTTCCCTACCGGTTCGCATCGCGACAGAAGTGCGCATTTTGCTTGGTGGGCATGGCTTGGTGGGCGTGGCAGGGGAAGGATACTGCAAAATCCCCATTTCTTCCCGATCAGCTGGGACTCAGGAAGCAGAGAATAGATGGGGGCGGGGCCAGTCAGAGGTGATATTTACCGGTTCTCCGAACTACTCAAAATTTCCGCTACTGGTTCTCCAGAACTGGTCAGAGCCTACTGAAACCCACCTCTGATGCTGACTCTGTAAATCGCTTAGAGAGGGCTGTAAAGTACTGTGAAGCAGGATATAAGTCTAAGTGCTGTTGCTATTGCTACAGGCTACATTTTTTTTACAACTGCTTCATGCTGTTGACTCACGCCAAGTTTGTGATCCATCAAGATACCTAGATCTATATTTCATATACTGCCCAGTATACTTAAGCTTTGAATATTGGTATCAAATGTTTGCATTCATTCCTAATATTGTTTGATATCACCCGGTTGTTGATATACTATTGGTATCAAATGTTTGCATTTGTTCCTGTTCAAATTTATCTTGGCAGATGATTATTCTGAACTTTGATAATGTTTGCTATTTCCCCTAGCTTGTGTCATGTGTACATTTGATAATATTATTTTCTAAACCTTGGTCCAAGTCACTTACAAATATGTTAAACAGCACAGACCTGCTTCAGATTCAGAGCCATTGACAATTATTGGCTCTAACCAACTCTGCATCTATCTAATGGTAGCATTATCCAGCCCACATTCTGTCATTCTCTAGTAGACTCTCATGGGGGTCCTTGGTTTATAATGGTTTATAATCTGGAGTGTTATTTGATCATCATGATCCCATGGTCACATAAATTGGTCACACTATCAAAAAAAAATTAGGTTAGTTTGGCATGATTTATTTTTTATAAACATATGCTGACCCCTGCCATGCAATACATTCTTATTCAATTGCTTACATACTGACTGCCCAATAACTTCTAGAATTGTACCCAGTATTGGTATCAATAGAAATGAAATGGGAAACCCAGTCAATCTCATTATCCTTATGTGAAACCTATCTGCAAGTCAGGAAGCGGCCGTCTGGATAAAACACAGGGAAAAAAATGGCTCCAGGTTGACAAAAGGATGAGCCATGGTTGCATATTCTCCCCTTGTTTATGCAACCTATATATTGAGGGAAGCTGGATTGGAAGAAGAGGAGGAGCAGGGTTTTCATCTTAGAGGAAGACACAGCAATAACCTGTGCTGTGCTGTGTTGATGAAAATACTCTGATAGATGGAAATGCAAAGTTCTTGGAATTAAAGTCGAGGATCACCATGAAAAAAAAATGGAACTAAGATTAACTATTTAAAGAAAGATCAAACTCACGACAGGTGCAGCAACCAGCTTTAGTATTGACAATGAAGACACTGAAGTAGTGGGTGACTTTTGTCTTTTAGGATCAACTATTGACCATAAAGAACGCAGCAGTCAAGAAATGCAACATAGACTAGCACTTGGTACAGTAGCAATAAATAAGCTTGGAAAAGATATTCAGATGCCATGATTTATTTCTCTATACTTAGAAAGATAAGAATGGTGATGCTTTGAAACTAAAAGCCAGATTCTGAAGAACCTAGGGAGAGAGATTTTGAACCTTGATGTTGGTGGACATCGTTTTACAACGGTTCTGCTTCTACCTAAGTGGATAGGTCCAGTTGGAGATATGGTAGGAGATAGGGAGAGAAGGCACCCTCAGTTGCTTCCATATATGGTACTTCAGATCTCACTTCTCTTTCTTTTCTGTTCAACATCCTCTTTCTATTCTATTCAACATCTGCATGAAACCATTGGAAGATGTTCTCTATTATTGGGGACAAGGTGTCATCCATAGTTGTAAAACTCCAAGGACTTCCAGAAAAAAACCAGGTCTTTACAACTTTCCAGAAGGTCATAAGGTTGGGGCAGGGGTGAAATCCAGCAGGTTCTGACAGGTTCTGGAGAACCAGTAGCAGAAATTTTGAGTAGTTCGCAGAACCGGTAGCGGAAATGTTGAGTAGTGCGGAGAACCGGCAAATACCACCTCTGGCTGGTCCCAGAGTGGGGTGGGAATGGAGATTTTGCAGTATCCTTCCCCCAGGAGTGGGGAGGGAATGGAGATTTTGCAGTATCCTTCCCCTGCCACGCCCACCAAGCCACGCCCACAGAACCAGTAGTAAAAAAATTGGATTTCACCACTGGGTTGCGGCTATTGTTATCTCAGAAGGTAAGGAGGGAAGTCCCTATAAGTAATAACCACCTTTGGGCCCCTTCTCGCTTCATCTTCTGGAGTTAGAGACCCTGATCAGGCATTCTCTGACAGGCTGGGCAGAATGGGATAATTTTATCATTTCGGATAACCAATAAACCTATTATGCAAGAGTATTATAGGGTAAGACTGATTGGAAGCAAGTGGGCTGCTGCACTATGGACAGTTTCTGATTGATCTTCCTGGCCACCAGTGGTGAAATCTACTTACTTTCCCTACCGGTTCAGAAGCACTTCTGCGCGCGCCACCATTGCATGCAGTTTTTCACCCTCTGCGCATGCACAGAAGGCTTTGCGCATGCGCAGAAGGCTTTGCACATGCGCAGAAGGGTTAAAAAAATAAAATGGTGACATCTGGGCGGGTGGGCGGAGCCTTGCGCTGCCACCGCTACCGGTTCTCTGAACCATGGGCGGCCGCCACTACTGGTACGCCCGTACCGGGCTGAACCGGTAGCATTTCACCCTTGATGGCCACCTATGGCAAATTGCAGTAATCTAAATGAGAGATGACAAAAGGATCCTTAGGGCATCCTGTTCTACTAGGCAAGGCTGTTTTTTGTGGCACTAGGTGAAGCTGAGCAAAAGCCTTCCTGCCCATAGCCACCACTTTTTCTCCTAGCTAAAGGATAGGATGCATTTCAAACCAGGCAATTTTTATGGTAATAAAAGTATTTCTATCTCCTTTAGACTTTCTAGACCTAGCAAAGACCTAGCACAGGAACAAGATATTTGCTCCATGTCCAACAGATATACCTTTTGATCGCTGGTGCATTGCCAGTGGAATTGTATTCCACAGCAGGTTTTATAAAGGTCAGAAGGGGGAATCATCTTGTTAATCCAGGTCCCATTCCAAGAGAATAAATAAGACAGGAATGGATGAAGCATCCCTCAATGCACTGATCTTTGATATATAAATAATTAAGCCCAGGTATCTGACCTTTGTTCAGGAGTATAACTTGGTATTCAATATCTTAGAGAGGGCCAAAGTTATTATTATTTTTCTATGCTTTTTTTAATAAAAAAAACAAAACCTTGTAACCTCCATTTTTTGAATCGTTTTGCAATTTTCTTATTATAATCTTATTTTTTGATGCTATTTTTATTGTACTCATTATAACAGGAAAGACCTTTATAATTTTTGCAGTTTCCTGGATGCTGTGGCTCAGTTTTTGTAATTCAGCACATCTAGAATGTGTAAGATTGCTGCCTGAATATTTTAACAGCCTTTTTGAGCAAGACGAAAGCGAGGAACGATGGATTTGGTCAGATAAGAAGTGGCTTAATTCTTTGCAGTCTCCAAAGGAATTAAGGAACTTTTGAGAGACAAATTACATAAAGTGAACAAATGAGAAGTGTATTTTGAAACAAGATCATTAATTTAAATTCCTTTCATCCTTGCTTAGATCTGATTAGTAGCACGGCCTATTCATACGTGAGCCAAGTTTTCCAGCCCCATGTGTATTTAGTGTAAATCAGTGGTGGGTTCCTACCAGTGCGGTCCACTCTATAGCACCGGTAGCGGGCCGCTGGTGACGTCACAGTACCAGTGCGGTCGGTTGCCAATGCCAGGGCACCGCTATTTTAAAAAAAAAATTAATTTTTTTTTAATTTTCTGCGCATGCCCAGAAGCTGAGCTTCCGGCACTGCGCATGTGCTGCCTTCCTACCCCACAGTGAGTCCAAGCAGGGGAGGATGGCTGAGGGAGTGTGTGAGACGCTGAAAGAACGGGCGGCAGGATCTATCTCAGTTCCCCTCCCTTCAGCAGTCCAAGAAGCCACGAACGCACGGTGATGATCCCAGGCATTTTCGCACGTTCGAGGCTTCTCGAGCTGCTGGGGGGGGGGAACGGGCGGCAGGAGCCTAGGATCATCGAATGGGGAGAAGCATTCAGGCCGGCCGGAGCCTCCTAGAAGAACCGCTGCCACGATCTTGCTGCTCCCGCTTCGGGGGGCTGCATTGTGGGTGGGCAATGCCCCCCACTTCTCCGGCCGCTGCCAAGCTCCCGAGGCCCACGCCCACCCGGTCACATGGCTGGCAAGCCACACCCACAAAATAAGCCACGCCCACAGAGTGGCAGTAAAAAAAATTAGGAACCCGCCCCTGGTGTAAATATAAACTTGGCTTTACCCATACTCGTTCCTTAGTGCACAATACATGGACCCATAAAACCTCTACCAAGGGGACTATAAGAAAGTCTTTTGAAGGAGTTGTAACTGGAATAAGCCAGCACAAAAACTACAAATAATAGGCTTGGGTATTTAAGCACGGAGAAAAGGTTTCTAAATATCACTTTTGAAGTTCCAAGTATTTAAAATAGGTCACAATTTTATACAAATATTGGGCTCTAGAGATAGTTGGTTGACAAATTAGAGACATTTTACAGAAGCAAACTATAATCACATTAGAGTTCATCACAGACTTTTAATTGCTGCACTGTAATAGCAGATAGGAAGGACTTCCTGGAGAAAATGCCCCCGTGAAAGATTCTGATGACAAATGTGTGTGAGAAAAATAGCCCTGCATGTGCACAATACATTTGGACATAAAGTTGCACATTACATACCATGCAGCGGTGCTGCTTTTGCTATTCAGCACATACTATCAATATCATTCTGATGTGCTCCAGCTGCCACTGGTACAAAATGACAGGATTATTTGCCAATAGACTGAATATCTATTCTGCTGCATCAAGTAGGAACTGTGAGTCTAGGAAGACCCACAAATTGTGTACCACCTTTTAATGGGGAAGTGCTATCCTGTTCAAGATTAAAGTTGTAATATCTCCAGATCTGGGTGGTCCAAACACCCACAGCCATTCAGTCTTAGTAAGGTTGAGTTTTATTTTATTTATTTTAATTTATTTTATTTGTCAAACTTGTATAGGATAGTTGTTGTTTGTATAAACATAAGTAAAAAAGTAATGATAAAAGAGGACAGTAGGACAGGGACGGTAGGCACAGTGGTGCGCTTATGCACGCCCCTTACAGACCTCTTAGAAATGGGGAGAGGTCGACTGTAGACAGTCTAAGGTTAAAGTTTTGGGGGTTTGGGGAAGAAACCACAGAGTCAGGTAGTGCATTCCAGGCATTGCTCACTCTATTGCTGAAGTCATATTTTCTGCAGTCAAGTTTGGAGCGGTTTACATTAAGTTTGAATCTATTACATGCTCGTGTATTGTTGCGGTTGAAGCTGAAGTAGTCATTAACAGGAAGGACATTTTGGTATATGATTTTGTGAACTACATTTAGATCAGATCGGAGGCGACATAGTTGTAAATTGTCTAATCCCAGTATTTCAAGTCTGGTGGAATAAGGTATTTTGTAGCGAGCAGAGGAGTGGAGGACTCTTCTTGTGAAATATTTCTGGACTCTCTCGATTGTATTAATGTCTGTTATGCAGTGCGGGTTCCAGACAGGTGAGCTGTATTCCAGAATTGGTCTAACAAATGTTTTGTATGCTCTGGTTAGCAGTGTAATATTGCCAGAGAAGAAGCTACGCAAGATTAGATTAAGAACTCTTAGTGCCTTTTTGACAATGTTGTTCCAGTGGGCTCTAGCACTTAGGTCATTGGATATGAGTATGAGTTGGAGGCAGTTCCTCCCCATCCAAATGCACACAGCCTCCAGGCACCAGGACAGAACCTTGGTAGCCTTACTTGACTACCCTCAAGTGAAATAATTGGGTATTATCAGCATATGGATGATGCTGAACCTCAAACTGGTGGATGATCTCACCCAGCAGTTTTACGTATTGTACATGTTGAAAAGGAAAGGAAACGGTAGAATTCTGTAGCACTCCACCAAGGAGGGATCGCAGAAGTGGGCGTCACATACTGTAACAACCGGTTCGCCCAGAACTGATGTGAGCGCGCAACATCTAAGATTTGAGGAGGGGGGCTGTGTAGTCTTATGATTTTAGATTATGTTGCCCAGTGTATAGGAATAAGCAGGAATTGTTTGTAGGGTGTAAAAAGCTGTTGGATTAAAAGAAGAGAGCAGGCTGTTGCCATTTGTCTTGCCAGCTGGCAACTCAAGAGAGGGAAATCAGCTGTACACTTCATGTAATTTCTTATTCAGAAGAAATATTGAAACTGATACTATGTACAATTTAAATTTATTCACCTTCAAAAAAAAAGCATTTGTTTTATTTGAACAATTTATATGGCCATCCAACTCACAGCAGCGACTCTTGGCATCATAGAAAGATTAAAACCCCAACAGTTACGAATAACAGTTTATGATGCCTAATGCATTCTAGTCTCAAAATCATATCCACAACAAAGCTTGCCTTATCTCCTGGCCCAAATACCTGCAGAAATAGCACCTGGATACTCCAGGGGGATGCTGTTCTCAGGGGTCCTTGGTGCTCTCTGAGCATGCTTGTTTTCTTGCAGACATTTTGTTATCCTAACTAGGTAACATCAACAATGCTAGTAAGGAGTGCTGTTTGTGGTCAGTTTATATTCTGGTGGGGGTGATCTTAGAGATTCTTTGATTGGGCTGTTCACTGATGGCAGTTTCATGATTGAGATATTGCTTACTTGATTGTTGGACTGAAGTTAACCTTGAAGTTAATCTCTGCTGTTCTACAAGACAGGTATTGTCATAGTTTAGGCACCACATCTTGGTCCAATAAGATGACATTGCTTGATGGGACTCAAAACATATCCTCTGCTGGATCTAATGGTGAGGGTAGAAACAAGGGAAGAAACATGGTCTCCAAAATAGCCTGCCACTATGCCTTGTAGGCTTTATAGGTGACAACTAGCAACTTTGCATTACACTCAGGAGACTACTAGGAGCCATGCAGCTCACAGAGCAGCTGTGTTATATGGGCATAGTGAGAGACACCTGTAATGATATGTGGAAAAGACCTTGGGAGACAGGATGAAGAGATGCTGACCAGGGAATAGCAATAGCAATAGCCCTTAGACTTATATACCACTTCACAGTGCTTTATAGCCTTCTCTAAGCAGTTTACAGAGTCAGCATATTGCCCCCAACAATTTCGGGCCTCATTTTACCAACCTTGGAATGATGAAAGGCTGAGTCAACCTTAAGCTGGTCAGGATCGAACTCTGGCAGTCAGCAGGATTAGCCTGCAATACTGCATTCTAACCACTGCGCCACCATGCCTCTTTTAGATGGGCAGATATGAAACAGCTTAAGCCGCAGCTGGATAACGGGCATGACAAAAAGTCTCAAAAGAAATAATCTGTAAGGCTGGTGATGGTGGGAGAAATTTACTTTTAGACTTGCAAGATTCTGTTAATGTACTTTTTACAATAAAATAGAATTAGATTTTCTGGTTATGTTTCCTATCTGGTCTATCCAGTAAGGCTAACAACACCAAAAACTGCCCTCATTGCTGCATTCTGGACTAGCTACAGCTTCTAAATACTCTTCAAGGACAGTCCCACTTAGAGCGCATTGCAGTAATCCAAATAGGAAGTGACCAAATGGGAAGCAACTAAAGATTGCAAGAAACATTTCTCGATCCAGAAATGGGTACAATTGGTGCACAAGCTGGACCCATGCAATAACCCTTCCCCACTGTAACAGCTGCCACCTGTTCAGTGAGCAGGAACTCTGAGTGTAGGAGGACACCTAAACTGTGTGTACCAATTCTAACAGAGGAAGTACACCATCAGACAGTTATGGGTGTAAAATTTCCACAACAAAATTTCCAAAACTCATAGCCACTCAGGGTTAGGGCTGAACTGAAACTTGGTGTCTCCCTTCAGTTCTTCACAGCCTCCAGGCACCTGTCAGATCTCCAATGTAGATAGACAAATTAGAAGATCAAAGTTATGCATGCCTGTGACATAAGGTTATAGTAACAGAATCTTAAATGTCTGAATGTGCTTCCCCCTTCCTTCCCTTTATCTTCTTGAAAACTAGACAAGAATCTGAACTACTAACGGTCAAAGAAAATTGACCATAGATAAGATTTTGGGCTCAATTGTGGTCCTAAGTCCAAGTTTAACGTTTTATTGAGTTATAAAATATTGTAAAATACAAAATACAAAAGTAAATAGAAAGCAGTGGGGAAGAAAAGGGGGAAGAGAAGTGAGGAAGGATAAGGGGGAAAAAAGAAAAAAAAACATTGACTTCCATCTCTCTATGTTGCAGTAAAATAAAGCATTAACATCAAATCACAACTTTTTGCTTTTTCATAATAATATGAACCAGCCATTTCTGTAAAGATCTGTCAATCTACTTGGTAAAACCCAAAATCAAACTTTCATTCTTTTCCACTTCAAGCAGGAAGTTCAGAAGTGGTCTCCAAGTGGGAACAAAAGTACTTATGTTCTTTTCTTTAATCAAAATAGTCAATTTTGCCATTTCAGCCAACTCCATAAACTTCTGCAATCATTCGTCCATAGTAGGAAATTGTGGTCGTAAGTCAAAGACTACCTGAACTCAAAATCACAGCTTTTAAATAGTTCTGTTTTCCAGAATTTTCCTTCTGCCTTATGAAGTCAGCAGATACTTGTTTTCTTGAGGTGCTTAAAAGGTATCTAATCCATGCTGATATAATAATTCTCTTTAGCTTACGAATCTGCCTTGCCAGATTCATTCAGTATCCTTTTCACTTCTGCATATAATACAAAACCCCTAGAAGATTCTTCACCTAGCAGAGATTTCTACCAGCAAGATGGATAAAAGGAAAACTGTTCAGATGTGAATCCATTTTAATTATTGATTCATTCAATGCTGCCTCTGGGCATGTGTGGGTATTCAAGGCAGCCAATCAATTTCATGAAACAGAATCCAAAAGTTTAAAAACATATATTAAAATTAATATACACTTAAAAGTCTGTGAAAGAAGTGCATCTCTACAAACTTCCAAAGGGCCAAAAGAGCAAGAGCCACATTGAGAGAGCCATAGGAGCCTCACCAGTAGTGGGTTGTAAATTCCATCGCTACCAGTTCGCATGCGCAGAAGCGTCCCGGGCAGGTGGGTGGAGCCTCCAGCCACCGCTACCAGTTCGCTGAACTGGGCCGAACCAGGAGCAACCCACCACTGAGCCCCACAGCAGAAAGGCTTCCCCCAGGGGCCAGGGAGCAGAAATTCTGATATTGGGAGCATTTTCAACAGAAAATCCATAGTTTAAAGCCGCAATGCCCCCATTAAGCAACTGATCACCACTGCAGATATTGCATTGTAGGAATGATCTCCCTGGCATGTTCCAATTGAATCACATTAAAAGGTGTAAATAACAATCTTGGTAAAATTAAACGTTCAGCCTATGCCGCCTCCTGATAATTTTATTGACATTTATTATTTGTTTGTTTGTTTTATTTAATATGATGCCCATCTCGTTCCCGCCCACCTTCTCCAAAATCCCAGCAAATCTCTGCTACTACATTATAAGGGGTCATTTATTTTATTAATATGCAATTATAAATGGCCATCCATCTTGCAATCAACTGGATGGTCATCATACACAACGTCACATATAAAGACAATAGGAAAACAATAAAAACAGTTTTTTTTTAAAAAAACCCTCCTTAACTAAGCAAACTAGAAATAAAACTGGCTCCATTTCTTCCCCACCTTTCCTTTCTGTGCTTACCTATCCCGTGGGAGCCTCTCAGCTCAAACAAACATTATGGCTGACCCAGGCTGCACACATGAAGGCATCTAATGCTCATAACCATTACAGAGAAACAAGATGTAGTAACTCCTTGGGGTTTAACAGATAGAAGTGTCCTTTTGCAAAAGCAGAGTTTCACTTCCAGGGAAACTGATTGCTAGAAGAGGGATCTCTAGTGGCAGCAGCCTCTTTTAAATTTGTCACCAGTCTGCCTTGACTTTGACATGTGTGTGTGTGTGTGTGTGTGTATGATATGCACAAGGAACGTTTGCTGCTACTTCATGAAGATTCATTTTGTTATGACTTTCTCAGCAGCATGGTGGATTGAAGATGGTTCTGTGAAAAGCGAAGCGGATGACTATGACTAAGAATTAGGAGTTGACAAGTAGATTGGTTCCTTTGAACGTCTCTGGAGAAAGAGAAGATGGGAGATTGCCTATGTTGTACTCTGTCTTAGGCGTAAAAATATTTACCCATTTAGTTAGGTTGTATTGCTATTATGCTTCCCATCTTCACATTTCTCATCTTTTCTTATCTTTCCTACTGTCTTCTCCTATTGGTATCTTATTTATCGCTTGTTGTTTGTATATTATGTAACTATGATTTATGACCTATCGTTTTGTTGTTTGCATGTACACTGAGAGCTTATGCACCGGAGACAAATTCCTTGTGTGAATTCCAACCACACTTGGCCAACAAAGAATTCTATATGGTTACTGTTCGTGAGGAGTTGACAAGGCAGTAGTCTCCAAAGAATAGATGAACTGGGTGATCAGGGACTTTGCCATTCTTGCTACAGCCTCAATTAGAGCCTTTAAAGGAGACTAAATTTGCACTTCCTTTGCTAGCTACTTTTGGAAACTTCCTAATATAACACATACGGTAACAAGGATCTTCCCTTTTCCATCTTGTTCGCATGAATGTACTACAGTTTATTTAAACAGAAGTTGTCCTCACCTTGCCCATGTGAAACCATTGCCACTATTTTTACCTCTCCATTAATTTTACCTACACCATCCTAAGTTCTTTGGAGAAAAGGTCGGTCAATGGAAGAGAAGCAGGGGTGTGTTCCACTTACGTTCGCCACCAGTTCGCATTGCGATGTTTCGCGCGCGCGCTTGCTCCACTTGCATGCACGTGAGCGTTCCCCCTGTGCAATTTCACTTCCGCGCATGCTCAGTAGCAGGATTCAGCCCGAAACACAGCTGAGGAGCTCATCAGCTGTGCTTCAGGTGAAGAAATAAAGGTCAGTATTAACCTGCAGGTGGGAGGGCTCTTTTTCAAGCTGCGGAAGAGGAGAAGCCATCCAAACACAGAAAAATTCACCCAAAATTCCTAAAAAAGATGGCGGCACCCACGGACCGGCACCGACCAAACCACATCCATGACGCCATCGTGATCAGCAGGTCACTAATGGTTCGGGCAATCTGGTCCAAACTGGGAGGAACCCACCCCTGAAGAGAAGTAGAGAAAAGAGTAGAAGGAGGTAATTATTTTACATTTATTCCCATTTGCGAACGACCACACTACTAAGCACCAGTGTGGCTTGCTGAAGATTTTGCAGATGCTGGTAGTCTTTTTGGACTAAGGGTTTGCAGTTTTGTGATATGCAGCACTATAGAAAAGAACATTGAGGTTCTTGGAGAACCTTCAAGGAGAATATATTGTGTGCAGCAACTATCGCTCCCTGTTTATAGAACCTAAAGAACATTTGGGCTCAGTAATACATCTCTCCCAATCCTCTGTCCAATAAATTAGGTTTGGAACTGTCTAATTAAAGATGAAATAGTCTTCACCCTGAAGTCTACATGGCCTTAACCCTGTTCCATTTTCAAAAAGGCATCATAACCTGGCTTCTTCAGCAGGCTCCCGGAAAGAGTAATTTGTGATCCTGCTTTTTGACCTATGTTTTATATGGTGTGTAATTGGTTATAATGTGGATCTCAGCAATATTATTTGTCTGATCTGTTGTTCTTGTGTTGTTGCTTTAATTTCAATTATCTATACTCTGTAAGCTGCTTAGAGTTGCAGCTATGATTGAAGCAGCCTGAATAATAACCCTATCTGAAGAGTATCTCCAAGTGAAGTACATGGGCTCTAATGTTCACAACCAAATGTATTGCAGCTGTGCTCAAATACTTTTTTAATATCACCTACACCTAGAGAATCATAGGAGATATAAACAGCATTCCTACAATACATTTTCTAGTTCTTCAGAGTTTTTTTTACTGAAGAATTATATAGGGATTTTTCTACCTTGTTTTCTAAAATATAAAAGAACAACATAGCCCTGGGCATTATCTCTGTTGAACCTAATATAGAAGCTACTGGTGTTATCTGATCATCACTCAATAGATACTCGAGAAAACTAATATTCTCTGCTCAGACTCAATGACTTTAAGTACATGAATGACATTCTCTGCTGTTTTTCTTTGAAAGGTTGACTAGATGCTGATTAATGGAGAAATCTTCCATTTTAACACTACCATATACTCAAAATGTGTTCTACATTTTCTGGCTTGATTTACAAATTCATTTCCCTTGGATGTCAATATTTTTTTCTCTTTCTTCTTTGCAATAGGCTCTTCCCAAAGCTTTCTGCATGCTTCTTATCTGTTGCCAGCCCGTTGTTTAGCTTGGAATCAAAAACTTATGTTAACTATTAGATAAATAGCCAACGATTTGCTGATTGGCTTAGGCTCTACTGACAGTTTACATTTCATTCTGCTGTTACCAACTCGTGTTCTTATTTTCTTTCCCTTCATTAGGAATTCAATGTTGCTGCATTTAGTCGTTTTCTCCTCCTTGTTACATGCTATCCCCATCATAAAATAGGACTGAGTTGAAAGGAATGAAGCTAATTCTTTCAATGTTTTCAGCAGCACCAAAGCATCCCCTGATAGCAATTTTTAGGAAAAGATTAGATTTGGGGAAAATGAAAAGAATTACACATGCAGCATGAGAGCAATTGGAGATCTGACCAGCTGGAATTATCCATGTGGCTGATTGAAGGAGCATTGCTCTTACTCTCAAATTGACTTTCTTTTCCTTCCTGACTCAACTATAAATCCAATGGTTGCACAGTGTCACAACATCACACTGATTTATGATCAGAGATTGGATGGATGGCTCCATTCTAAGAAAAAAGAGGCATAGTTAGTAATACGGCGCCATTGAGCACAATGGCTCAGTGGTTAAGACGCTGGGCTTGTCAGCTGGAAAACTGACAGCCCAGGTTCGAGACCCGAGCACCACATGACAGAGTGAGCTCCTGTTAGTCGCTCGAGCTCCTGGCAACCCAGCAGTTTGAAAACATGCAAATGCGAGTAGATAAATAGGTACTGCTTCAGCAGGAAAGGTTACTGCAATGCATTTTCATGCTGGCTACATGATGACAAAAGTGTCTCTCAGACAATGCCAAGTCCCTAGGCTGAGAATTGTAGATGAGCACTGGCTCCTTGAGTCAAAACTGGACAGGGGAAACCTTTAAACCTTTAATCACAATCAGCAGGCTCCATACCAGAGGTGGGATCCTACCTCTGATTGCCGGTGCGGTTAATCGCTGAGTTCGTGGCAGAGCCGAAGACTCTGCTCGAGCGTGCTCCCGTTCGCGGAGCGGGAGCTTTCCCATGGCGCTTTCCGCGCCCGCATGGATGCCGCCAACTGCATTCTTTTGCCCTCTGCGCATGGGGCCATGCGCGGAGGGCAAAAGAACGCCATTGGCGGCATCCATGCGGGCGGGGAAAGCGCCCGGGGAATGCTCCCGCTCCGCAAACGGGAGCAGGCTCGAGCAGCGTCTTCGGCTCTGCTGCGAACTCAGCGATTAACCGCACCGGCAATCAGAGGTAGGATCCCACCTCTGCTCCATACCATAATCAGTGGTAAACAGAAAGGGTCTTGGGTTGCAAAACATTTACTCTCTACCAATTCTAGTTTTCCCTCAAAACTAAAAATGGATGAATATTGGGTGCCTCAACAAATGCAGTTTTTTCCATATCAAATATAATGGCTAACTCAGGGTGCATCCAAACTACCTTTCCACCAATGGAATGGATGACACTAGCAAAATGAATGGCTCTTCTTGCTACAGTTGAACCGTTTTCCCCCTCACATACTCTTTATTTCTACCCTTATAGTATTCAGCAATTTTCATTTCCATATTTGTGCAAAGAAAAAAAAGATTTTAATTCATGCCTATTGAAGCCTAAAATAACAAACATTCAGTAAGCTTTCATGTCATCACATGCTCCCAGTTGACAATCTCATTGCTTCAAGCATAATCCACACCTGTTAGAGATGAAGTAAAGAATACAAACCAAATAACACACGCAGAAGCACATGTTTTTATAATTCATAAATAACATCATAGTGGGGCAAAGGATTTTAAAGTGTTATTTTGGGCACAATTGTCTTGGTATGTTGAGGGCTACCTATACAGTAGTAAGAAAAGCTGGAGCAGCATTTTAAATTTATATTATGTTAAATGTTGCATGAAACTTAGGAGAATACAGGAGAACCTAGAGCAAAGACTGCAATTATATCTACACATTACAGAAGCTGAGAAAGAGTGAAAGGACTATAACATTGCAGTGATGTTACTGTACATTACATGGGAGAAAAACCTTTTGAAATAGCAAACAATCCCCTTAATATCCAAGCCAGCCGTCTCAAATTCAAATTGTCATGAGTACCACACAAGGACTAATTTGTTAGCATGAGGGTTGCAACACTAAAGCCTTTTCATACATAGATACAGAAGTCTGCAGTGAGTTTAACATAACACACTGAACCATTACACATCCATTTATTAAATACATGATACATAAAGCCCTTTACTGTGAAGTGGAGATCCTTGTAAAAATGCCATTTCATTTTAGCCACTCAGCTGGCAGTATTTTTAGCCACTCAGCTGGCAGCATTTTTCATTAATCAAAAGTTATATTTGGTTTTACAGAATTACCAGGCTGATACGTAATGTTGTTATGTATGGACGGACATAGTATCGATTTGCATAACTGCTGCTGATTGGCTAATCTAGCAGCGGGAGAAATAAACTGCTGTCAGTGGCTAGCAGGCTTCAGGGAAGCCCTTAAAAGCGGCTTCCCTGCAGCCTGCAGGCAGTCCGTATTAGTTTTAGCTAATAGACAATAAAGGTGCTGAACTGTTCCGTGACTCGCCCCTTCATTTACCTGCGAATCTAACAAATGTTGTTTCAAGATCATATCTAGGGTGATGTAATCTAGGAAAACATCCTGCCAAGAGCTATCCTAATCCTGTTTTTCATTTTCTTCCCTGGCCTTGCTAAGGAGATAAAGCTTTCCTCTTTTCAAACTTTTCCTTGCTTGCTTTCCCTTCTAAAGGAGAATTTTGGGGTTAAGCTTCATGATCCTAATAATCCAAATACACCTTTCCAGAGAAAAGAAAACAGTAGCTCAACTATCTGGCATCAAATTAGACACCTTCCCTTCCGAAAATACTCTTCTCAGGAAACGAAATTGTCAACTTGGCCATAAAACATTTATAACATTTAGAGAGCCAACAAAATGGAAATGGAAATGATAGCAGGAGAACACAGACTTTGAGAACAAGGGATACTTTGATAAATCCCACTATATAACAGCAACTCTAAAAAGACACTATTCACGCAATATTGCCTCGTTCATTCAAAGCTCCCACTGTCTTTGTATTCCTAGTCCACTACCCAGAAATAAAAGTCAAGGAATATAGTGATGTCTTGGGTTATTTGTGGCCATTGTGAAACAGCATGCTGGATTAAATAAGATGGCTAGATCTTGTTAGATCTGACAATTATCTTTTGTCTTCATCAAATAGATAGAAGGCTAGGCAAGTTTTTTCCACAGGAAAAAGATTTGTGTTTCTAGCATGCAGGTCTACTTCATAAAGCCCTTTAATTGTTTTATAGCAATAGTTGTTTAGTGTGCAAAGCAATGAATTGGTCAGAAATGTATGTTACCCCCAGGATTAATCTCATGTTGTCTGTTTTCCCAAGATGGTACTTCTTTGTGTAAAATTCTGTGCATGCACATGGTCTCATTATAATAATTGCATCCTGAATTGCATCTGTTTCATGCTCATTGTTTATTGTGCTATTATTTAAATAGCACCAGGTAATTTTTCATTTCCTCACCAAGTCATGACAATGAGAAGTTTGATACAAATATTTTATATCTTTCTTACTGGAGAAAATACCATTATTTTCAATACAATCTCTGTAATGGTTTTATGATCATCTAAACCAGTGTTTCTGAAATAGTGGGGTGCCCCCCTGGGGGGCATGGAGCGATGCCATGGGGCACGTGTGACCCCGGGGAACATGCATGGTCCCTCTCGATTGATTCCCCCAGATGGGGAGTGTTTTCCCAGTTGCACGCTGCTCCGAGCCTGGAAGAGAAGACGGCCAGCCGGGGCGGCTGCGCAAGTTCTTGTTGTTCTCGGCGGGCGCCATGGTAGCCATGAACAGCATGGCGAACCTGCTCCTGGACAAGGAGCAGCATCCTCTGCAGCTGGGCAAAAGCTTTGAATGGCACCCTAAAGCCTCTTCCCACACCATTCGCTGTGAGTGCCCGGCAGAGGCGGCGCTTATGGGCCAGGCTGGCGACCCCAAAACATCGGCTTGATTAAGCTGGCCTAGCCCCGTGTCAAAAGAGGGCCCTAACCACGGTAGCCTATGCCTGCCTAACCGAAAACAGGCTCCACTGAGTTCAGTGTGACTTACTCCCAGGTAAGTGGGTAGAGCAGCCTTCCCCAGCCAATAGGTTGCTTGCAGCTTATAAGTAAAATAATAAATATTAACACAAAAATTCCATTGGGGCCCAGATCAGAGAGTTGGGTGGGTGGGTGAAATGTTTACTTCTTCCTAGGAGGGGCATAACAGAAAATAATTGAGAAGCACTGATCTAAACACATGACCCAGCACAAAAGCCATTGTTGTTTTGCGTCCTATTCCAAGTCTCTCTTCAGATAAGGATTTCATTTCATAAAAGAGCACCCTATGCTGGCACATCCACAGTAACAATTTCATAGAAATAGATCTGTTGCAGTGCAAAATACATTTGCTCTACAATCTGGTCAAACATACTTTGTCTAGACAAAAAAAATGGATGATGGAATCTGCTGTTCTAGATTTACTGTTTTGGACAAGCTTGCACTTCCTCTGAAGTATATCAAGTTTACAGCTTCATTTCATAGTATCTGTGGAAACAGCAACCAGAGAACACCTCCCCCCACCCCAATATCAGTTGGAAATTCAATTATAACCCCGTCTGGGAAAACCAGCATCGGGAGTACTACAGGCATTACCAGACCTAATTTCAAATCTGCTCAGGAACAAACTGAGCTCCCTGCTAATCAATCAACAGCACCACTGAGTGTTTTCCATCATTAATGAGGACCCAAATTGTTGGGGGCAAGATGCTGACTCTGTAAACCGCTTAGAGAGGGCTGTAAAGCACTGTGAAGCGGTATATAAGTCTAAGTGCTATTGCTACTAATGGTCCATTCCTTAGTTATATTTTATCAGTCATTAATTCACCAGTTGCACCTTATCGAAACTACTGAATTGAAATGCTTGTAACTTGACCTAGAAATAACAGTCCTTGCCTAAACTACCATAGTCAGGTTATATTGCCTCAATTCTGTCTTGTTGAAAAGCCTATTTTTATTTTTATGTATTAGACTGACTGGATATGTAACATGGGAAGAACTACCCTCCCCATTATGGTCCAGCCTATATGTTATAAAATAAACCTGAGGTCCTCAAGTGTCACAAGAGCCCTGTCCTATTGAATCCCAAATGGAGAGACATACAACAAGCACAACTACTCTCCTTAAAGTAGTTTTAAAACTGCATTTCATATAGTTTTAATCATGATATATACAACTTTTGTGATATGAGACAAAGTTTCTGAGAGATTACACAAAAAATTGAAAAATTAAGAGGACTGGTTGCTAACACTTAAAGTTTACAACCTTCTATTCTTGTATGTTGTCAGCCATCCTACTTTGGCCTCAGGCCAATTTTATACAGTATCTGGTTAAGAGTATGGTACATTTGGCATCATCAAGTGGATAGAACTTTATTTGCATGCTCTTGAAGGCCATTCATGTTTTCTTAAACAAAGGTCTGAAGAGGGTTTCCCATAACAAATAACCTAGTTCATATATAAAGTTCAGTGTGAGATATGAAGGTTATTCTGTGTAATAAAATGTGGAAGGCAGGCATAAGTGTAACCATTTTGAATGTATCTGAAATGTATTTGAAATGAAGATAAGCATTATATAATCACATGTATTCATTTTCCTCATGTCAACAAGGTTATACTGACCTGAGTTGTTTGTCCTAGAATTATGCTGAGAAGGTGGGAAAGTAACATAACAGGATATGTTGACAGGATATGTTTACTGGGAAGCACCTAAAAACCTGGGAAATCACATTAGGGACGTCAGCATGAGTTGGGGGCTTTCAAAAAAATGGGAGATACCCAAATGTATGATGTAAGGGGGAGGACCTAAGGTGGGCTTTGTGAGAAGTATAAAAGTTGTAACGCAAAGAATGGCTTTACCTGCTCCTCGGCCATTGGCTCCAGTGCTGTAAGGCGCTGGGAGGAGTTTGGGCCCTTAGCTAAGGTTTTTTCTGTTTATTCTTTTTGTTCTCTTTTTAAATAAATGGTTTTTATTGCACATCTGGTTTCCTGAGTTTATTGGGTTTTTTTGGAATTTTTCTAACAATTGGCGAAGCCAGCCGGGAGTAACGGACTCTCCCTATCTGGGCGGGTGAACGTCCTTGGACCCGGGGGTGCACCTGCCTCGTTTTCAGGCAGCCTGGGGAGGCCTCCGCTTGTCCAGGGGGAGATTGCTCCAATTCCGGACCGCAGGAGCCAGTGGCAATAAAAGCTGACCCGAAGGGCGTACAAGCGCCGGCACTCATACGCGGCTTTGGTGAGTACTGACCTTAAAGCGTAGGCGTGTGGTGTGTTGATCTTTTGAACAAGCAGGCGGTGATGCGTGATTGATGAGTAGACTGGCACTGGGAGGTTGATTAATCTCTGTCTGTGTTGTGACGTTTGACCCTGTGTGGGGGGTGCGTCGGCAGTGAGAGTGGTTACGGTGATTGAGAGTGTTCAAAGGGATCTGTGTAAATAACTTTTCGGGTGTGATGGGGGCCCTGTTCAGTAGAAATGCTAGCGAACGGAAAGAGATTCCGTCAATTCCTCTCTTATCTCCCCTGGGAGAGTTGTTAACACAATGGGATGAGGAATGGTTAAAACCTTACACAAAGGGACTTAGTAAGGTGGAGATGATAGATTTATGTACTAGGAAATGGCCTAGATTTGTGTTGGTGAAGCCGAATTATCGTTGGAATAAGTTTGGTGAATCTGACAGGTATTGGATTCAGGCACTGAGAGGGGTGCTTGTGAATAAAAAGTTGTCAAATCAATTAAGATATATAGATCCATGGTTTTATGTTGATTGGAAAAACCCGCTGGGGGGTTCTTCAGTCATGTATGCTAAAGAGGAGGACACATGGGATCCTTTGAGTTTTGTTTCTTGTCCTCGACCCCCGCCCTACTTCCAGGCACAGGCTGGGGAAACAGATAATGCAGAAATTGTGGCTGACAGGCAGAGAGAGAGACAGGATGTTAAGCCAAAAATAAAGAAGCCTGTGTCTCCTTCAGATAGGGTTACAAGATCACAGACGCAGTTTCCTTTGAGGGAAATGCCAAATGGTCTGACGGCTATGGGGGAACCAGTCACAACCTTTGTGAATGTGCCATTAACGTCTTCTGATTTAAGAAATTATAAAAATCTGATGCCTAGGTTGCAATCCGATCCAATTGGGCTTTATGAGAGTTTGAATTTGTTTTTGGGACCAAACATTTATACTTTTGCTGAAATGCAACACATCCTGAGTTATTTGTTTACTGCAGAGGAAAGGGCTCAGATAAGGAAGACAGCAATGGCTTATTGGACGAAAACTCAAGAGGGAGTTGTCAATCCTATTGCAGCCGATGTTAAGTTTCCCTTGGTAGACCCACTTTGGGATAACAATGAAGTTGCTGGCAGGCAGAATCTGGAGGATTTGAAGAAAATAATTCTGGAAGGTGTTAAAACAGCTGTCCCTCAGGGGACTAATTTGAAGAAAGCTTTTGAGGTGGGGCAATTGAGAGATGAGACCCCATCTGACTTTTTGAACAGGATAAAGGACTGCTTAAATAAATATTCTGGTCTTGCTCCTGAAACAACTGAATATGAATCTTTAATGAAAATGCAATTTGTTACTCATTCTTGGCCAGACATTCAAAAGAAAATACAGAAGATAGATGATTGGGCCAGTGCAGACATAGCTAAATTGTTAAAAGCAGCGCAGAAAGTGTATGTGAATAGAGAGGATGCTAAGAGTAGGCAGAAAGCCCAGTTGATGGCATCTGTGATGAAGGCAGAGAAAGCAAGAGATGGCAAGGATGGATTTGGTAGAGGTAAGGTGTTTGGGAAGCCCATGAATCGGCAAGGACAACGTCCTAGTCAGGGAAGAGGGCTGGTCCCATGGAGGAAACCTGTTGGAGAAAGCAAGAAGTGTTTTGCGTGTGGCAGAGAAGGGCATTTTGCTAGGAATTGTCCACAGAAAGGGAGATTTCAAGGGAGAGAACAACGCCTGTTCACCCTCATGAGTGAGGACGAATAGGGGTGTCAGGGGCTGTTGATTTTGGGGTCCCACCAAGAGCCCTTGATAAATTTATTCGTGGGACCTGATAATGAAGAATATGTGTTTTTAATCGACACTGGTGCTACTAGAACATCTCTTTGCCAGTTACCAAAAAGGAATTGAAAAAGGAAATGAAGTTTTAAGAATTAAAGGTATAAAGGGGGTGCCTTTTGAAGTACCTTTAATTAAGGATGTGCCTTTGAGATATGGCACATGTGATATTCAGGTGGATGTCATCTTAGTGCCAGAGGCAGGCAGTAATCTTTTGGGAAGGGATGCTTTGTCCTTGTTAGGATGTGAGCTGAAATTCGCCAGGGGAACATATTATGTAAATATCCTAACAGAAGACCAAGAGGGAAAGATTGATCCCTTGGTTTGGGAGGCTATAGGGAATAGGGGGATTTTGGATATTCCTCCTCTTAAGGTAGTACTTAAGGAGGGTGCAGAACCTGTAAGGGTGAAGCAATATAGGATTCCTGAGGAGAGCAGGGAAGACTTGAGCAAGGTGATAGAGACTCTATTGAGAGATGGGTTAATAGAACCAGCAATGTCACAGTTTAATACACCAATATTACCTGTGAGAAAACCAGATGGTTCTGTGCGCCTTTGCCATGATTTGAGACGAATCAATGAATTGATTGCCAGTCGTCATACGATTGTGCCAAATCCATACACGCTATTGGGTCGTATACCTAATAGTCATAAGTACTTTAGTGTAATAGATCTGAAGGATGCTTTTTGGACTTGTCCGTTAGCAGAAGAATCGAGGGATATTTTCGCTTTTGAATGGACTGATTCAAAAACACATAGAACACAGCAGTACAGGTGGTGCGTGTTGCCACAAGGCTTTTCTGAAAGTCCGAATCTGTTTGGGCAGATATTGGAACAGGTGTTGGAACAGTTTAATCCACCGGAGGGGTTGCAGTTGTTGCAATATGTTGACGATTTGTTATTGTCAGGAGAAAAGAAAGGGGTGGTAGAACAAGGAACAAATGAATTGTTGAATTTTCTGGGAAGTCAGGGCTTGAGAGTGTCAAGGAAAAAGCTACAGTATGTAGAGACAGAGGTGAAATATTTGGGACACTTGATTAGCCAAGGCAGTAAGAAGATAAATCCTGAAAGAATAGAAGGAATAGTGATGCAACCTTTGCCCAGAAATAAGAAGGAGGTTAGGAAATTGTTAGGACTGGTAGGATATTGCCGGTTGTGGATAGATGGATATACTGAAAAGGTGAGATTCTTATATGAGAAGTTGTTGGAGGACGAACCTTGGGAGGTGTCATGGACAGAGGGAGATAGGAGTAAGTTTGAGGAATTAAAGACAGCTATGATGCAGGCACCTGTCTTGAGTTTACCGGATTTAGAGAAGCCTTTCCACTTGTTTGTGGCAGTAGAAGATGGAGTGGCCAAGGGAGTGTTGGCTCAGATTTGGGCTGGTAGAAAGAAACCAGTGGCGTTTTTGTCTAAGCTAATGGATCCTATGGTGAGGGGATGGCCTTTGTGTATACAAGCCGTAGCTGCCACAGCTCTGTTAGTAGAGGAGAGTAGAAAGTTGACGTTTGGAGGCTCATTGGTAGTCAGCAGTCCACACCAAGTGAGAACAATTTTGACTCAGAAAGCATATAGGTGGCTCACACATGCTAGGCTTCTGCAATATGAAGCGATTTTGTTAGCACAGGATAATTTAGTTCTTTCCACTGATAAGAATTTGAATCCAGCTGAATTCTTATCTGGAGAAAGGAAGGAATGGGAAAATGTGGAACATGATTGTGTGCAAGCAATAGATTTGCAAACAAAAGTGCGTGAAGATTTGGTAGACAGTCCAATAGAAGGAGGAATGAATTTGTTCATTGATGGATCCTCCAGAGTGGAGGATGGGAGAAGAAAGAATGGTTATGCTGTGGTGGATGGAGATAGTGGAGAAGTATTGGAAGCTGGGAGATTACCGACGGAATGGTCGGCGCAGACATGCGAAGTGTTTGCTTTATTGCAAGCGTTGAAATTACTGACAAATGAAGTCGGTAATATTTATACAGACTCTAAATATGCTTATGGTATTTTGCATACCTTTGGAAAGATTTGGATGGAACGGGGTTTGATAACTAGCAAGGGAAAGGAACTGAAACAAATTGAGCTTATCAAATCTGTCTTGAAAGCAGCCGAGAGGCCGAAGAGGTTGGCTGTGGTGCACGTAGAAGCACATAGGAAAGGTTCTTCAAAGTTAATCTTGGGAAATAGGTTAGCGGACGAAACTGCAAAAGAAGCGGCAAGAATGGGGAAGGAAACTGAGATAATGGTACTAATTCCTACTCTTGAATGGGAGGTGACGCCCAAATTCACAAGGGAGGAGGAAAGTCAAATGATTGAAGAAGGTGTAGAAGAAATAGATGGGAAATGGATAACAAGGAATGGATTACAAGTGGTAAATAAACCTATTATGAGAAACATTCTTGAGCGTGTGCATGAAGGGACCCATTGGGGTACCCAAGCATTGATTGACTTTGTGAAAAGAAAATATGTATGCAGAGGAATGTATGTAATTGCAATGCAGATATTGAGGAAATGTATACATTGCATCAGAATTAACAAGAAAATCATGAGAAAACAAATGGGAGGTGGAAGAGACTTAGCGATATGGCCTTTTCAACGAATCCAAGTGGATTATACAGAAATGCCAGCTGTGGGAACTTTAAAATATCTGCTAGTAATAGTGGATCATTTAACTGGATGGGTGGAAGCTTTCCCGTGTGCTAGGGCGAATGCTCAGATGACAGTAAAAGTAATACTGGAGCAGATTGTCCCTAGATATGGGTTGGTGGAAACCATTGACAGTGATAGAGGTACACATTTTACAGCCAAGGTAGTAAATGATATAATGACTCATTTGGGAATTGATTGGCAATTTCATTTGGCATATTGTCCTACTTCAAGTGGGAAAGTAGAAAAAATGAATCAGACCCTGAAAAATACCTTAAAGAAGTTGATGTTAGAATTACAGCTACCATGGACTAAATGTATACCTTTAGCATTATTGCGTGTAAGAACAAGTCCAAGGAAGGACATTGGAATCTCTCCATATGAAATGATGTTTGGAATACCTTACACTGGGGGAGTGGGAATGCCTAGAATTGAGTTAAAAGATGTGTTCCTTCGTAAATATGTACAAGGACTGTCCCAGTGTTTTTCTTTTTTAAGGACTAAAGGACTATTGGCGCAGACTCCCCCACTTGACTTTCAAATACATGACTTTAAGAGCGGAGACTGGGTCCTGATCAAAGCTATAAAGGAACATAAACTTCAATCGCAGTGGGAAGGACCGTTTCAAGTGCTGTTGACAACCGAGTCGGCTGTTCGGACTGCAGAGAGAGGCTGGGTCCATTATTCGCGTGTGAAGGGACCGGTGGCGGCACCGCATGGATGGACAGTGAATGCTCAGGCACCAGATCAAGCGTAAATTGACTTTTAGGAGAAGTGACACTAATTAATGGCAACTTGGGACTGGGAAATAGAGTTGCCTATTTGGATAGGAGTAATAACTTTTTATCTTGTGATTTTATTCATATTAAGACAGGATATATTTGAGTGGTATGGGTACATGTTGTGGAAGTATGTGGATGTAAGTCCCCGGAGTGATTGTCTTGAAGTTTGAGTGCACAGAAAAATATACCTACATTGCACACACACAGAGGGGGGGCCAGTTCACAGAAACCATGAGCGGTTCGGCAGTAAGGGTGATTATTGTTTTCTGGGGAATATGGATGACTTTTCAGGTAGGGATGGGAACATTAGATGTTGTGCCAAGTTACCCTATTCTGTGGCAACAATTTTGTTTCCATGCTGAGCTTGAACAACAATTTTCCCAGATACAAACACCGTTGACACTGATTGAACCAGAATATGAGGCTGGAATATGTATAAGATCTACATTTAGCGACGGCATACCACTGGGCAAATATCCAAAATGCAATCGTACATATGATGTAGTTGTACAAACTAAGGATGTATCCAACAGAATGGAAGCTATATATAACCAATGCTATGAAATATATGGCAATTACACACCTTCCTATAAGAAATTCAGAATTATAGAGGAGGGACTGACGTTGCCATATAGAGAAATAAAAGCCCCATCAAAGCTTATGTTTTTATGTGGCAATATAGCAATGCCAGTTCTACCTTTCACATGGAAAGGAAGATGTACTGTGGGATATTTAAAAACACCACTAAGATACACACGACATGTTAGAGAGGAGCCTATGAAGAAGGAGGGAAATATTTTTCTCGACTTAATGAAAGTGGCTTTGAATAGTTCATCCTTTTGTGTGAAAGGGGAGACAACGGTTTCGGATATCATGTCTACATGTTTTGTTGGTGTGCCAGTTCCTGGAAAATTTTTATTTGAAGAAGCAAAGATCATTATTGAACCTAACAATTATAACCTATCAAAAGTGGTTACTTTGTTTGGTCATCCAATTAAGCCTAATAGATGGACCAATCAGAAGAAACTGATAATTGAAGTGAAAAATATTTTGCCAGCTTATGATTGCATCATATACAAGCAGCCAGAAAAGAAGTTAGAAAGGGTTACATATACACCTGTGCCTACAGAACGTGTGTTCCCTTGCACTGAAACTGAAGAAGTAGATGCATTAGGGCAGGTGATATATTTACCCAAAGGTTGGTTTTTGTTTTGTGGCTTATACGCTTTTGCATATATTCCTGCACATGCAATAGGAGGGCCATGTACTGTTGGGCGCCTGACTACATTTATGGGAGTAACACATTTTAAGAATATTAATCAAGAAACTCAGTTTTATTATGAAATGATGAATGCTACATTGTATCATAGAAATCGTATACCTGCAAAGAAGACCACAGTTGCAAAGGATAGTGTGAAAGACATTACAGGTGAGACACATGACCCTGAACCTGGACATGCAGAGACACCTAAGGAAGGGGGTGAACCTCACCTGGTGATACAGGATTCACATATTATATCCATACAATGGCCTATATTTCCAGTGCAGTATAACATGACTGGATATACTGCTGGAGGGAATTATAGGGGACGGAGGTCTGTACCAATTGATGCAGGATGTAGCGATGAGGTGGTGGTATTATCCAAAGTAGAAGCTGGACTTCTAGGTTTATTTCCTTGGTTTGCAACGCAATATAATCATAAGCAGATAGGACATCTTGCTTATGCCCTAGCGAAAAGCATTAATGAGACTTCGTCTGCCATAGCAGCGTTGGCTGATGAGATGGGAGAGGTAAGGAAGTCTTTATTGCAAAATAGGGTTGCAATTGATTATATCTTGTTACGGATGGGCCATGGTTGTGAGGAATTCCAAGGATTATGTTGCTTTGATATAGAAGATAAATCACGGTTTATCGAATCTAAATTACAAGCCTTACATAACATTACTACCCACCTGCAATATGAAACTGAGAACACTGCATTTAAAGGAATATGGAGTATGTTAACCTCTTGGATACCAAGTTTTGCTTGGGTGAAAGACCTATTCGTAGGCATTATATTCATTATAGTTATGTGCCTTATATCGTGTATTTGTGTGAAATGTATGCCTGTCTGTATCAAATGTTGCAAGTGCTGTTGCAAGAATAACAAAGGGAAGAAGTTAGGGCAGAAGACCCTAAATAAGCAGGAAGTGCGTATCATGTTGCAGGAGATACAGGAACAGTTACAAGAATAAGACCGATCAAAAGGGAAAGGCAGGATTGTGAGATATGAAGGTTATTCTGTGTAATAAAATGTGGAAGGCAGGCATAAGTGTAACCATTTTGAATGTATCTGAAATGTATTTGAAATGAAGATAAGCATTATATAATCACATGTATTCATTTTCCTCATGTCAGCAAGGTTATACTGACCTGAGTTGTTTGTCCTAGAATTATGCTGAGAAGGTGGGAAAGTAACATAACAGGATATGTTGACAGGATATGTTTACTGGGAAGCACCTAAAAACCTGGGAAAGGAACATTAGGGACGTCAGCATGAGTTGGGGGCTTTCAAAAAAAATGGGAGATACCCAAATGTATGATGTAAGGGGGAGGACCTAAGGTGGGCTTTGTGAGAAGTATAAAAGTTGTAACGCAAAGAATGGCTTTACCTGCTCCTCGGCCATTGGCTCCAGTGCTGTAAGGCGCTGGGAGGAGTTTGGGCCCTTAGCTAAGGTTTTTTCTGTTTATTCTTTTTGTTCTCTTTTTAAATAAATGGTTTTTATTGCACATCTGGTTTCCTGAGTTTATTGGGTTTTTTTGGAATTTTTCTAACATTCAGGAAGCACACAAACTTAAAGTAGCCTAGAAACCAACCATTTTTCATTATACACAAAAACAATCAGAGCTAAATTCTGGAACATGGAAGTAGAAATTACCGGTAATAGCAAGTGTTTTTCTGTGAGAAAAATTAATTAATCAGGAGTTCAGATTAACAATAAAAACAGGTTTATTACTTCTTTGCGCAAAGGTCCTCCAAATTGGACAAAAGATAGAACTTCTTACACAAATAGAGGCAAGGCCATTCTCCAGGAACATGGTTTATATACAGAACATGGCTCCACCTTACTCCTCCCATTCTCCTCCCATCATATTGTCCAACCTCCCATTATGTAACATCCTAACGCAGTGTTTTCTAGCTTGGAAAAACCATAGAACTCATCCATCATCCTGACAGTTGCACACTTCCTCTATCTACATCATCTTTGTTCCTTTCCCAAACTCTTCTTCTACACAACAGCAAAACATTTTCTTGTAACACTTCCTCTTAGGACAATCTCAGTTTCTCTCAGCATAATTTCGATACAAACATATCCTGTGTATGAAGACAGTGGAAAAGAGCTGACATACATAAAATACATTTTGTTACACAATATGATTTGTCATTACAAATGGATTTAAAAATGGTTGTGCTATGGCTCTTATTTACAATAATAAATTCATATTTCTCACATTTTCCCACCTTCCAAACCACTATTATCAGACAAGTTTATATGTCCTCTGCAAAATAACTTCACTTTATAGATGAGTGCTGTAGCTGTGTGGGGGCAAGGTGCACATTTGATATTGGAAGCCCATCTGTTCTTGTTCTATTTGCTGATTGCATTATATCCACATCAGTACTACAAGAGCTAACTGTGTATCTGTTCCTGGTTTCATTCTCCTTTATACACTCATTTTTGTTTCTGATTGATCTTCCTGTCTTATCAATGCTCATCTATGAAATCTTTGTGATCTTGCTGTAGTGATGATCAATGCAGAATTTCCTGAACAATGGCATTTCTCACTCAGCTTATCCCATGACACAACTCACATGATACGTTCTTACTTGAACTGAGCTTTTGCAAATGCAGTGGCTATTCTTGGAATCTCCTGGAGGCTCAAAGCTTGAAATATATCAATGAAAGATGAAGTTCATGGCTATCAGCTATACTATGACACAGGAATAAGTAATATTATACAGCTGGTGTTCTGTGACACAAAACAATTCCAAATTAATGCAAAAATTGTGATCAGTTTTGAGAAATTATGACCATACGGCTTTTCAAGTACACAGTAGGAGATCTCAGTTACAGACCTGAGGATGACAGCACATAACTGAGACTTGCTCAAAACACAGTTATTCTGAATATAATTAGAGTTCCAATTATATCAATTGACAGAATTGGGAGGGATATTTGGCTAACCTCTTGCTCAGTGAAAGCATCCAAGACAGATGTCTCTCTAGCCCTCACTTGAACATATATAGGGAATGACAGATCTTCATTTCTCTGGGTAATTGGTTCTGTGTCAGACTGCTCTTACTGTTAGGAAGGGTTTTGCCCTCAGAATCTGCTTGTCAGCATGTCAGGACACAGTTGTGGGTGACAGCAGAACAGCTGGGAAATGATACAGATAAGGGGGAGGGCAATTATATAGGCTTCATAGTTAACAGTTGTATTGGACAGGTAATCTCCAATAGAGATAAACAGAACGCTGGACATGACCAACCTTCAAACTGGCTAAACAGGATATTTTTTATTTTTTATTTAAAAAAAATTCACATATACATGTATTTTCATTTTCAGTATTGGTCTGAAATCTCTATTCATAGACTGCTTTTCAATTTTGCTAGTGGCAATATGTTGTGTCCATTAAAAAAAACACCACTCCATCTTGTGTGAATTGATCACCTTCTATTTCTTATACATTTAACAAGTATTTTTCCCTCAAGTAATCAAAGGACACAAGGTTATTGTCCTATTTATGGAAATGAAAAATGTTTGGATCTATTGGGATAATTGCAAATTCATCTTACCACATACATGCATGATAGTTAAGACCAAGGGAATTCTATATTTACTCCATAGTCATTCATCTTCCTAGAATTGGTTTGGGTTATGACAAAAACATTCTCTAACTCAGTTGTGGGGAAAATAGTTATTGATTAAATTTACTTTCTATGAAAGTTTTAGATACAGTGATATAGTCAATGTTTCTCCTTCCTTCCTTCCTTCCTTCCTTCCTTCCTTCCTTCCTTCCTTCCTTCCTTCCTTCCTTCCTTCCTTCCTTCCTTCCTTCCTTTTCTTTCTTTCTGACAAGAAAAGGACATTGCGTTGCTCCCACCAGTCTTTTCTATACATACCTCAAAGTAAAATTTGATTATGTTGCAGCTAACACTAATATAACAGAACAATGTCATGATGACAGGTGAGACAGGTGCCATCTGGTCTTTTATTATTTATAATATGTCATTTAGGATTGGATAATATTGTTCTAAATCATAGAAAAGAGTCTTGTGGCTCCTTAATTAATTCAACACATGTTATGATTTAAGAGAAACCAGAAGAAAGGGAAGGAAAAAGGGGGTGACTGGGAATAGTGAGGTTCTGCTCTAGGAGCTGGGAGATGTAGAAGGAGAAATATTCAGAATTATCATGAAAGAAGGAAGAGGCATGTTTCTTTGGGAATTCTGGGCAGCAAAATCAACAAGGCACCTTTGTGGTCACCTCAAAGACCAACAGTTCCTTTATCATGTTATTTTTAGACCGAACAAGGTTTATATACTGTTTGTGGCAATGGTATAGTTTGGAGGAAGAGAAAACGGGAGAGAAAAACAATAAAATGAGAGATGAAATGTAGAAAACAACCCTAAAGTTGACACCTTTTAGCACTGACTGGCAAATAGTGTATTAAAATATATATGCAAAGCATCTGAAAAAGACATTTTTTGAAGCTTATTGTAGGAGCAAAAAAATTCCCTTCCTGAAGTATGGAAAGAGCTGTGTTCTTCGGAAGGCTCAGCATGGTTGCTATGAAAGCTTTCCCTGTCTGCAAATATGCCACAGTCAGCACTTTAGCTGGATATACCTGCAATGCAAAACAGTTGTTGTTCTTCTACACATAAGCAAGAGGAAGCCCTACCTGCATGCTTCCTGCAAGTGCTTATTCAATGAGCCTCTTTCGATGTATTCAAATGCCTTACGGCACTTTAAAACTACAGATCATGATTAAAATCAAGTTCATGTATGAGTATGAACAGGGGTGGGTTCTAACTTACCTCGCAGCCGGTTCACTTCCTCCCGCGCCGCGTGGCTGCGCATATATTGCATGCCGCGTGGCTGCACTGCGCAGGCGCAATGCTAAAAACTCCATTTCTGTGCATGCGCAGAACAAAAACCAGTAAAAAATAGAGGAGGACAAAAACAAGATGGCGGCGCATGCGCAGTGCCGAAAACTCGGCTTCTGCACATGCACAGAAGAAAAAAATCAGCAAAAAATTCCCAAAACACAAACAAACCTCCAAAAAAGATGGTGGCGTCCACGGACCGGCACCAACAGAACCGGCTCCTTGACATCACCACCGGTTTACTACCGGTTCTATAGAACCGGTACAAACCGGGAGGAACCCACCTCTGAGTACAAATGATGGAATCTGCCCAATTGTATAGGCCAGGCAGAAACTAGAGAAGACCGACTGACCATTGGATAACAAGGCTCTATGCCAGGAGTGTCAAACTTGTGGCCCGATGCATCATGTGCTGGCCATGCCCACCCCCTTAGCAAAGGGGTGGGAGCAGTCATGATATGTCACATGACAATAATGTGACACCGTGAGTTTGACACCCCTGCTCTATGCCATGAAGAAGATAGATAGGTAATAACTAATACCTTGCATTGCATTCAGAAGCTTATTGGTAACCTATTGGTGTCACACTTTGTCATACCCATCATTGCCCATGCCACTACATTCTGGACTACCTGGAGCTTCTATGTAGTTTTTAAAGATAAGACATATAGAGCACATGGCAGTAATCAATGGACAAGGTAGCCAGAGCATGAGTTATTGGAAAAACTCTCCTTGCAACCCCTTCACCACACTTGTGCTATGTCAGATTGTTTGGCAGCTGGCCTTTGATTAAAAGTGATTCTTTTCCAAACACAATTCTAACACGCTCTTCGGTAACATTTATTGAGATGAAAGGCATAGGGTTAAAAGAATCCTAACCACAGAACTGTTTTCAATTTAGTACCAGTATATTTCCATATACATTTAGCCAGAGGCTTTCTGGCTTTCTTTGTAATCACTTTCCTGTAAACTGGTAGGGAGGCAACTCTCTTCATTGACAACAGGAAAGCTTGCAGCTGACTGACTTCCATGACAGCCTCCTGAACAGTGGTGGGTTCCTACCAGTGCGGTCCACTCTATAGCACCGGTAGCGGCCCACTGGTGATGTCACAGTACCAGTGCGATCGGTTGCCGGTGCCTGGGTGCCGCCATTTTTTTTAAAAAAAATAATTTTTTTTAAAAAAATTTCTTCTGCGCATGCCCAGAAGCCAAGCTTCCGGCACTGCGCATGCGCTGCCTTCCTACCCCACAGTGAGTTCAAGCAGGAGAGGATGGCTGAGGGAGCGCGTGAGATGCTGAAAGAATGGGCGGCAGGAGCTATCTCCATTCCCCTCCCTTCAGCAGTCCGAGAAGCCACAAACGCGCGGTGATGATCCTAGGCATTTTTGCACGTTTGAGGCTTCTCGAGCTGCTGAGGGGAGGGGGAACGGGCGGCAGGAGCCTAGGATCATCGAATGGGGAGAAGCATTCAGGTCGGATGGAGCCTCCTAGAAGAACCGCTGCCGCGGTCTTGCTGCTCCTGCTGCGGGGGGCTGCGTTGCGGGTGGGCAATGCCCCTCTGCTTCTCCGGCCGCTGCCAAGCTCCTGAGGCCACTCCCACCCAGTCACATGGCTGGCAAGCCACACCCACAAAATAAGCCACGCCCACAGAGTGGTAGTAAAAAAATTAGGAACCCGCCCCTGCTCCTGAACCTTCAGCTACCTGAGAATAATCTGTTAAGGCTATATTTGAACACATATCTAGTGCTCATTGGAAACAGAACTCAACCCAGGTAATGGGTTTCAAGGATGGAGCAGATATGTGGAATGAAAAAGGAACTCTTCTGATGTACCAGAAGGACCTCTGTGCCTATGTCCTGTCAATCAGAAAACTTGACAAATGGTTGAACTTGCAGCTCAAAACAACTGCCTATATTTGACCAACTCCATCTTATCACTTATTAAGAAAATCAGTTGATCAGGTTTCCCCCCTCTAGGCAGGTAATAGTCAACGGGAGGAGAAATGAAGCCATGAGAATCCACCAATCACTTGCCTTAAGCATCCTACACTAAAACTGTAAGGCAGGTACTTCATTACAGAAGAGTTGGGTTGTTGGACCAGCAAATTTCAAGCCAGCATACTTTTCTGCCACTCAAAGACTGGTGCAGTAGACTTAAACACAACCATCTAGATGTGCCCTAGATGGCAGCAAAGTCATCCAGATTTTTAAAACCCAATTTTGCTTGCTCTAATAATTGCTTGGTCCTATTTACAGAGTAATCCTATGTATGTACAAGAACATTTTTCCCCCGAACGCCATCACTCTGCTAAACAAATAATTCCCTCACCACTGTCAAACTATTCACTAAGGCTGCATTACTATTACTATTAGTCTTCTCATAGTTCCTATCACCCATCTCCTCCCATTTATGACTGTATGACTGTAACTTGTTGCTTGTATACTTATGATTTATATTAATATTGATTGTTTCCTGATTGCTTATTTGTACCCTATGACAATCATTAAGTGTTATACCTCATGATTCTTGACAAATGTATCTTTTCTTTTATGTACACTGAGAGCATATGCACCAAAGACAAATTCCTTGTGTGTCCAATCACACTTGGCCAATAAAGAATTCTATTCTATTCTATTCTATTCTATTTGAATTCAAAGGGAAGTCACCAATTCAGTAGTAAAATTTATTCCCAGATGTACGTATAAGCCTGCAGATACTGGGTGAAATACTGGAGAGTTCCTTCTTGACACTTATCACAATTTATCAAATTTAGAGACCACTCACCTTCACCGATCAACTTACATCACTATTCTAGTCCAGTTCAGAGAAGAGGAGTGACATTTCTAAAAAGCAACTGTTATGCTAGTATATTACCATATTCCTCTGTCTGTGCTATTCGGATTTATCTGAACTATAACCAGCAAGGCCAAATGAGTTGCTGTCTTCAATGGATATGGAAGCCGTCAGATTAGGGAAGCCATTTTGCTTGTTTGTCCCTTGACATAAGAACACACAGGGAATGCCATTTAGGCTGGAGGTGGGAAAACCAATTGCTTGTTAGCCACACAGCTGCAGAATTGCAAACCCCAGGATTCACTGCAACCAGGAAGGAAAAGGGAGGACTTAAGAGAGGTGTAGGCAAGAGAGACAACCTGAAGAATAGCACAGAACCTGTTCATGACGAGTTTTAAGTTATGAGTTCCTCTGGAAACTACATTAAGAATTTTGTTTAAAAAAACAACCCAAAAACCAGCAACAAAGGTAGGATCTGACATTGAAGTAATTGCCACAGCCAGATAATGAAAGTGCTCAATAAAAAAAATTGCCAAATTGCATCAATGAGCAACATCTTTATAGATATCTGAGATGGACACCTTATGCCATGGGAAAACCATGAATTTGGAATTAGACAAAATGCTGAAAAATTGAGTTATAGAAATACAGACAGGAATGAATTTAGTGAACCATCATAGTGAATGTACCAAAGAAAGATCTTAATGAAATCCATTTTTGTATTGATTTGAGTATGGTAAATAATGTGGGAGCAGCATCCTATTTCAATAATAAACAATATTTTCCATGCCTTATAACAGTGATGGCGAACCTTTTAGACACCGAGTGCCCAAACTGCGCATGTGCGCATGCCCAAACTGAAAGGTGTGCACGTGCACGAATGCACATGGACATGCATGCACATGCGTGGACATGCATGAACATGTGCATGTGCAGACATGCGTGGATGTGTGCATGCATAGACATGCCTGAATGTGCGCATGCATGAACATGTGTGAATGTGCACATGTACAGACATGAGCATGCACAGAAATGCGTGCATGCACAGCAGAGACCCGAAGACCAGCTGGCCGGCGGGAGGTGGGGCATCCCAACACTGGCAGCGCGGCAAGAGGTAAGATCTTTTTCTTTTGTGAGCTTCTGTTTCGTCATTTGTAGGGAAACAGAAACTCACGAAAAGAAACGCCACGGAGATCTGACCTGGGGTGATGGCGCCCGGGCCAGCAGAGAGGGCTCTGCGTGCCACCTCTGGCACACGTGCGATAGATTCGCCATCACGGCCTTATAAGATACATCCATTATTGTTAAATCAGATGTCACTAAAAGGTTTTTGGCAAGATTTGGCACCAATATCTCACAATTTGACAACTTCTATTATGTAGTGTGTTGTTAGATGTTCTGTAAAATTATATTTAGACTGTTGAGCAGCCCTGAGGCTTATCAAAATGCATTGGATATTTTTTTTGCAGTGGCTTCCTGATGTTGTCTGATATGGATATATGGATATTGTTCACCATACAGAAGTTGTGGAATAGCTTGAAACAGACAGATGGTAATTTTTCAGAGACTCCATGCACAGGACAGATACAGAACAAAAGCAAATGTTACTTTGGTTTTGAAGTGATTGTTATATTAGGGCACATCCAGTCGAAGGAACAAATTTGATCCAAAGAAGGTGGAAGCTATTCTGCAAACCTTAATTGCTGAGAAATTGGATTTGTCATGTTCTTTGCTAGCTACTGATTGTATCTCCTGAAATCTATTTCTAATTCAGATAATTCAGAACTCCTGCACCTGCTGATAGAGATGGGTCACCTGGTACTGATCAGCAGTAACTGACTCTGGCTTTGAGAAATTGAAAACTACCGTATTGTTCTGAGTATAAGATGCACCTTTTTACCCCCCCAAAAGAGGGTGAAAACTTGGGTGCGTCTTATACACCAAATGTAGCCCCACCCAGCCAGCCACCCCCACCCTTTGGCCTCTGTCTTCCAGCAATTTACCTGTTTGCAGCAAAGAGGGAAGAGCCTATAAAGCCAAGCAAGTCACTAGCACTTCCCGATCTACAGCTGATTTTCCACGTGGGAAAATGAAAGTGAAACTGAAACTGCAAAGGCAAATAGCTGGGAGATACACACAGATTTTTATTTTTTGCTGAACTGGATGGAAGGGGGTAAGTGAATAACTATAAATGTCTGTAGAATGTTCAGATTATTAGACTTATTTTTTAAAGACTGCTTTATTATTGTTCTAGAGCCAGGGGCAATTTTAAGACTTGTGGACTTCAACTCCCAGAATTCCACAGCCAGCTTTGTTAGCTTTGCTGGCTGTGGAATTCTGGGAGTTGAAGTCCACAAGTCTTAAAATTGCCAAGGTTGGAGATCCCTGTAAATCTAGACAACTTAACAAAATAAAGAAGCTTTTTAAAATAAATGCTTGCTCTGAAGAGGCCCAGTGCTATTGTATCTTCTTTTAAATAATAGAGAATAATGTATACTTCCAGAAATTTTAATTAATTTTAACAGCTCTGTACAAGTATAGTCTGAAATGTAACAGTGTCCTGTTTAGTATTAGAGTTTAGTTACCTTGGAGTAGATCTATTTAAATAATTGGGAAGAGTTAGTGTGACTACATTTAAGAAAACTTTCTGGCATAATGTACATTTCTCCAATTCTTTGCTATTTCTATGGGTCAAGCACACATGCACAGAAATACACAGCAAACAGTGTATATCATCTGTGCTGTTTGCTGTTTGGCAAATTGCTTGGAGGCAGAGGCCTTTTTTCCTTGTTTTCCTCCCCCAAAACTAAGGTGCATCTTATACTTCGGTGCGACTTATACTCCGAAAAATACGGTATGTAATCAAGGACTTTTGTCTGGATTATAATTTAAAAACATAAAACTTTGGGGAACTTGGTGCTCCTAACTCAGCAAGAGAAAGCATCTTCTTCTACTTCAATTTAGGATCAAACGGTTGGTTTATATATAGTGGATTTGGAGGCATGACCATTTAAAAAATCTGACTTCTCAGAAAGATGCTTCATTTTCAATATATTGATTGATGTAGAAAAAATGGCCCCAAAGAACTCCTGCTGCATTACAATCATTTAAGTCTATTGCTATTCTACCATCTGTACACCATGATCTCTTGTTGCAGAGTGAATTGATAAATCTGACTCTGAAGTGTGCAGATAATTATAGTCACCTCATAAGATGCACCAAAGCATAATGTATAGCAAACAGGTTCTGTGTAGTATGTTTTCTTAGTCAAATGTCGAGTCAGATGTGAAATACTTGACCATAAACAAACACCATTCCGATTAAATGGGAGAGAAGCTGAACAATGAGACACTTATCCACCGATCATTGAAATGAAGTTAGGTTGCTGTTCATATATTGGAGTTTAGAGTCCAGTTTTGTGAACAGGGACAGGTTCAGGACAGGGGTGGGTTCCAGTTAGCTTTGCTACCGGTGCGCATCGTCCCCTCACGCGATTTTACTTCCGTGCATGCTCAGAAGGACGTTTCAGCCCGAAACACAGCTGAGGAGCTCATCAGCTGTGCTTCGGATGAAGAAATAAAGGTCGGTATTAACCCGGGGGCAGGCGGGAGGGCTTTTTCCCAAAGCAGAGGATGAGGAGAAGCCATCCAAACCTAAAGTGACCAGATTTTTTTTTCTTCAAGCGGGACACCATTGACGGGGGTGGGTTTCTCCATTTGAGTTTTGCCCTCTGCGCATGCGCAGAACGCTGCGCATGCGCAGAGGGCAAAACAGCAAATGTCGGCGTCCAGGTGAGGTGGGGGGGAGGGGGAAGGGGGGACGCGGGAGGCCACTGTACGTCCTACCTACCTGGGACTTTTCCCGGTAGCTTCAGTCGCGTTCCTTGCTAATAGCGCCCAGAGCAGAGCAGCCCCTCCCAGAAGATCACGAGACGTTATCTTTTGGAAGAGGCTGCTCTGCTCTGGGCGCCAATTAGCAAGGAACGCGACTGAAGCTACCGGGAAAAGTCCCAGGTCGGACGCGCGCCCCGTCCCGTCCGCCAGTCCTGCCCCGCCCCCCCCCCAACCCCCAGCGTGAGACGCGCGTCCGACCTGGGACTTTTCCCGGTAGCTTCAGTCGCGTTCCTTGCTAATAGCGCCCAGAGCAGAGCAGCCCCTCCCAGAAGATCGCGAGACGTTATCTTTTGGAAGAGGCTGCTCTGCTCTGGGCGCCAATTAGCAAGGAACGCGACTGAAGCTACTGGGAAAAGTCCCAGGTCGGACGCGCGCCCCGTCCCATCCGCCAGTCCTGCCCCGCCACCCCCCCAACCCCCAGTGCGAGACGCGCGTCCGACCTGGGACTTTTCCCGGTAGCTTCAGTCGCGTTCCTTGCTAATAGCGCCCAGAGCAGAGCAGCCCCTCCCAGAAGATAACGTCTCGCGATCTTCTGGGAGGGGCTGCTCTGCTCTGGACGCTATTAGCAAGGAACGTGACTGAAGCTGCTACCGGGAAAAGTCTCAGGTAGGACGCGCGCCCCGCCCTGCCCCGCCCCTTTTGCCGCGGCACACTTAGCATGGCCTCATGGGACAAGTGCAAAGTGGCGCTCCCCCCCCCAGGGTTCGCTCTGCCCCGCCCCGCGCCACCCTGTGAATAGAGGGGACTGAATCGGAAGCCTGTCGCTCGGGCGTGCGTCTGGCTGGAGGAAGAAGCGGGGGCTCAAAAATCGGGACTTTTTAAGAGGGCGGGCGGGACGCGGGACAAAGCATTAAAAAGCGGGTCTGTCCCGCCAAAATCGGGACGTCTGGTCACCTTATCCAAACCCGAAAAAAATCACCAAAAATTCCAAAAAAAGATGGCGGCGCACACGGACCAGCACAGACAATACCGGAACCATGACGCCAAAATTACATCACCAGTGGGCCACTACCGGTACGCTCGTACTGGTCTGAACCAGGAGGAACCCATTCCTGATTCAGGATGAATCAATCTTTCCTGAAATATTGACAAGAAAAATGAAGGTGAAAAACGGAATTTCAGTAGGCAAGGAAAGTTGTTCTGAATGAGACACTGGTTCCTGTAAAATGGTATCGCCTCTGATAAATAGCATATTTTATTTTTTGGCTAATTGAAGGTTGAAGCCATAGGGCTGTTGTTGTTTTTTAATTTAACCATCTTGCCAATTACACATGGCCAGACCAATTTTGTACACAGGCTGGCTTCATAATAGAATGTTTGTCTTTCCCAACAACAGGAAAATATGACTGAACATGTGCTGAAAAATGAATACTAACATGGCAGTTGGTGTGTACAGTTTGCCAGCTGTTATGAGGGTGGCCATGTCTGGATTTTTGCTCTAGTCACTCAGTGCCTCAGAGTGTATAAGTAGACCCTTTATCCAAGTATATCTCATTTGGATTCCCTTCCACAATTTAAATATTATACAGGCAGTCCTCAACTTAAGACCATAATTGAACTGAAAATTTCTTTTGCTAAATGAGATATTTGTTAAGTGAATTTTGCCCCGTTTTACGACCTTTCTTGCCACAGTTGTTAAGTGTATCAGTTGTTAATGTATGCAGTTGTTAAATTGGTAACATGGTTATTAATCTGGCTTCCCTGTTGACTTGTCTTGTCAGGCCCCAAAAGGTGATCACATGACCCTGGGACACTGCAACCGTCATAAATATGAGTCAGTTGCCAAGTATCTGAATTTTGATCACATGACCATAGGCATGCTGCAACAGTCATAAGTGTGAGAAATTGTCATAAGTTACTTTTTTCAGTTCCGTTGTAACTTTGAACGGTCACTAAACAAACTGTTGTAAGTCAAGGACTACCTGTATTTTATGTTATTGTCAAGTGTTCAATATTTTCTTATTAAAACTCTGCTTTAAAAGATTTGGATTGTGAACTGCACTGCATTTCCACAAATTCTGAAAATGCAGTTCAGAGTCAGCATTTTTTTAATTACAAGTTGATTCTGTCTAAACTTCCTCCCTTCTTTCCTTTTTAGCAGATGTGTATTTGGGAAGAGGGATGCTGCTCAACAGGCCCGTTATTTCATCTCAGTTATATGCTGCTGCTGCTGCTGCTGCTGCTGCTGCTGCTGCTGCTGCTGCTGCTGCTGCTGCTGCTGCTGCTTCCATGCACAGTACAAACCTTTGTTTATTGTCCTTGGGAGGCCTGCTAGGAACTAGTAAGTCCTTAAAGAACTGCTTATTGCTAAAAACTGTGTGGAGGTCCTGGTTATAATCCAAGCTGGTCACAGTCAACCAATCAGAGAATGAGCTGCTTTGGAGAATGATGATTAGTATCACAAGTTGCAACACTGGTACTAGCTATAGGAATAAATGTTCTTTGGAGCTAGAGGGTGAGAACTTTGCTTACATGCAACAGTGCCATGGGTATAGCATAAGGTGACCAGATTTTAATATTTATAAAGCGGGACACCATTGACGGGGGGTTCTAGAGGAGCAAGACGGGAGGGGTCCGTCTCTCTTATCCTGCAGCTTTGTGCACTCCCCCCCCCCAACACCCGCCCTTCATCGCAGCCCTTACCGCTGCCATGGCCGGGGCTCGCCTCTGCTGCATCTGGCCCGGAGAGGGACAGCGGCAGGAGAAGGAAGAAAGCAAACCGCGGCTATGGTGCTTCGAGTGGGCGGGTGGTGAGGGTTCTTCACAGCCCCGTGCTGCCTCCATTGCAGAAGCCGCTGCCAGCCAGCCGGGCAGCAGTCCTCCGTGTGGGGAGACGGCCAAGCCTGCGCTTGGAAGAGGCTGCTGCTCTCACTGCCCGCTTTCTTCCTTCTCCCGCCGCAAAACAAAAGTGAACTGCGGGAGCGCTGCTTCGGGAGGGAAGGCGGACATCTGCAGCCAGGCAGGGAGGGAGAGCAGCGAGAGTGGCGGCCCCTTCCAAGCGCAGGCCTGGCCCTATACCCGCCCAGGGGGCTGCCACTCACCCGGCCACAAGCGGCTTCCGCGCCGCACTTGTAGTCACGTGGCCGGCCGGATTAACAGGTGTGCTGGGGACACCTTGCCCACCGCCTCCGTGCGCTGCGCTTGGCAGGGGCTGCTGTTCTCTCACTGCCCTCCTTCCCCGCCTGGCAGGAGGAGGCAGGCGAGGCAGCAGGCAGAGGAGTATGCAGGGCTCGGCTCGGCCGCTGAGCATGTGGGGCGCCCGCCCCAGCTCTCGGGCTGCTTCCCGCTTTGCGCAAATTCAAAAGCGGGACTTTTTTGAAACGCGGGACAAATTATTAAAAAGCGGGACTGTCCCGCCAAAAGCGGGACATCTGGTCACCTTAGTATAGCAATAGCCAGTAATGAGTTTCACTTACCTTTGCTACCGGTTCGGAGATGTGCACGCGCACGCTGCTTCTGCGCATGGGCAGATCGTCCGTGATGATGTCCGGGCAGGTGGGCGGAGCCTCCCACTGCCGCCCCTACCAGTTTGCCTGAACTGGGGTGAACCAATAGCAACCCACCACTGGCAATAGCACTTAGATTTATATACTGCTTCACAGTGCTTTACAGCTTTTTCTAAGCAGTTTACAGAGTCAGCGTATTGCCCCCAACAATCTGGGTCCTCATTTTACCAGCCTCAGAAAGATGGAAGGCTGAGTCAACCTTGAGCTGGTGAGACTTGAACTACCGAACTGCTGCTGACAGTCAGCAGTCAGCAGAATTAGCCTAGAATACTGCAGTCTAACCACTGCGCCACCACGGCTCATACTTGGTGTTTGCCTTAGCAATTTGCCTTAGCTTGGGTAAACTCGGCCTCCATGGCAGGCTTCTAAGCTGGCCAAGCTGTTTCCCTTTGCAGTTGCTTCAATAATGCCCAAGATTATGAATAATTCATAATGCCCAGGATTCATTATGCAACCCAACCACTGATTGACATTTGCCCATGTCAGACAATCAGCCTGAAAGGCAATGTCTATCTAATTCCTGATGAAATTTCCCAAGCTCGGTTTATACTTATTGACCTTGGGAAAATATATGGAACATGCACATGCATAGGCTCTCCTGGAACCCCAGAGTTGCAAACTTGTCTCATAGGTTTTGACTATAATGCAGAGGGTCCATGGAGGTCCTCTATGACTGGAGAATAATGCTTTGGAGGAAACTCCATTTTCCTTTGGGAGTTCTAGGCCCTCTCTCCCCTTTCAGCTTTTCACTATCCTCCTCCTGCTCATTCTCCAAATAAATCTCTGCCAACACTTACCATCCCTTGACCATTGACATGGTGGGGAAAGAGAGAGAGAAATGAGGCTATGACACACAATCCAACACATCCTCTTCTCTAGGGAGATCTTCCATTAGTGAAACTGATGATTGAGGCAAGGTGAGATACTTTATAAAGGAGGAGAATTTTGGAGGATATAAGCACATTTGCTCTGTAAGTACTCAAGTCTTATCCTCCTCTTCTTTCCTAAGGTCCTTTTCTTTATCGGAACTACTATGGAGCTCACTAATTTGGGGCTACTGTTTCTTTGTAATGACAATATGTTCCCATTTTTCAAAGGTAATCGGCATTTTCCTGCCCTCTTTCTGCGTTATCATCTTCCCCTTTAGGTATTCTATATCTTTTAAACTGAAGGTTCCCACAGGTGTAAACCTCCGTCTACCTGGCAGTATGGATTGCCTACGAAGCATTGATATTTCATGTTCTGGGCAACCTTCAAATACAGCTTCTCTGTTCTTTTGCAGCCTGCCCGCCCCATTTTCCTATCTGCCTTGTCCTTGCAACACTAACTCTTATGACGCACCCCCTGCATTAGTCACTATGTCTACCAAACATCTGAACATCATATGCTCACTCAACAGACACAGTCCACTGGAGCATACATAGTCATCAATCCTCATTGCTTTCTAAATGGAGAGATTGTCCAGAAATAATCTCTCACCTCTGGTCAGCTGCAGCTAGGAAACCTCACAGGTAGCTTTGGTAAGCGGTGGAAAGTTTATAAGGAGCTATGATAGTGCAGTGGTTAGAATGCAGTATTGCAGGCTGACTCTGCCCATAGCTAGGAGCTCGATCCTGACCGACTGAAGGTTGACTCAGCCTTCCATCCTTCCAAAGTTGGTAAAAGGACCCAGATTGTTGGGAGGCAATATGCTGAAGGCTGCAAAGCACCGTGAAGCAGTATATAAGTCTACGTGCTATTGCTATTATATAGAGACAGTATATGAGAGTAGCCGTTGGGTCACCGACCTTCGGTGAGATAGGGACTTGTCTATTCCGAGCATGTAAAGACAGATTCCGGCGGACTGAGCGGATGAAACTTACTAGAATAGGACAACAGTCATGAAGGCGGTCTCTGCAAGCGATGTGGTATACTAAGAGCACGGCAAGACACGAAAGATGCCCTGGTCAACCACTGCGCCCTGCCCATCTCCAACTGTCTCGACTCTTATCCTGCTATTTGGAGCAAGGTGGAATCTGGGAAGAGAGAGTGAGGCTGACTATGCGTATCCCTCACTTTAATCCAATTCACACGCAAGTCTTGACATCCCCCCCCCCCGGATGTCAAAGTCCTCTTCGAATACGATGGACAAACATCATCATCAATCATATAGAGACAAACACAGGGAGAAAGCTTCTTGCTTATGCCCACTTACAACCTCACTCCAAGTCTGTAAGAAACCAAAAAGCAGCTATTCTTCCCTTCTTGCTTTTCATGGTGTGGAGGTTGAGCAGGTATCTCTCCCAACTCTGCAAGTGAGGGTGGCTGAGTGGGAGAGATACCCAATTTTGGTGTGCAGCCACGAATTTATTAAGAGAAACCCCACAATTCAGTGAGAAACAGATTGAAACAAATAGCCAACCACAATTGTCACTCCAACATCCCCTTTCTTAAGCAACTTAAGTTCACTCTCCATTATTTGCTCTTGCAGAGTCAGTTGGCAGGAACTAGTAACTGCTGTTCAGGGTCACAGCTCACTTGAACTTCCACCCTCTGAGTCTCGGACTCACTCCTGCTGAGCCTCTTAAAAGCTTCCCTTAAATTAAATCCCAATCAAATATCCCCAAATGGGTTCCCGGTGGGAAAGAAAAAGGGCAAATGACAGGGAGGTATAGTATTCTGTCTCTTGACTTTTTGATCCTGACAACTACACCAAGCTCTAGCAGGAAAAGTGCTCACTTAAATAAGGAATTAAAATGTATGGGGATGGATGCAACAAAGCAACTTTTATTGCCATAACTAGAGTGCTCACTGGGCTTCTTGCCAAAAGAATACACAAGAGCCCTGTGTAGCCCACAAGGTTACAGGTTATACACCCTCCTAAATATTACACAGGAATTACAAAAAGCAATGTAAATGATAGCATCACATTTACAGCCAGACTGAAGAATTGGATTAGAATATAGAGTGATCTTGCTAAATTCTCAGTGCTTCTAAGTTCTAACTTTTATTTTTCTACTGAGACTAGCACTTTCTAACACAAACACAATCCTTTATTGTACCCATCTGTCTTTTCTCACCAAGGAAAAGACAACAACCTGTTTTGTTTTTTGTTATCTGTCTCCTGCCCCTCCAGAATCATCAGACGATTTCAGTTTATCTGCTGCTTTTGCTGTGCAATTCAAAATCCCTCAAAGAAATCATCTTTATAAGGATAAATATATTATTTATCCCCTACAAAGTCCTCTTGAGTGCCCTATGGATATACAGGTAGTCCTTGACTTACAACAGTTTGCTTAGTGACCATTTTAACTTACGATGGCACTGCAAAAAGTGACTAATGGCTATTTTTCATACTTACGACCATTGTAGCATCCCCATGGTCATGTGATTTATGTTTGGATGCTTGACAACTGACTCACATTTATGACGGTTGCAGTGTCCCGGGGTCATGTGATCACCTTTTGCAACCTTCTGACAAGACAGGTCAATGGGGAAACCAGGTTCACTTATCAACCATGTTACTAATTTAACAACTGCAATGATTCACTTAACAAATTTCTCACTTACCAACATAAATGTTGGGGCTCAATAGTGATTGTAAATTGAGGACTACCTCTAAAGAGTGTGCCTGTAGGTGTGCACACATCCGTGTGTGCTTTCTCTCCTCAGAATAATCTGAGGTTTCCACAGACATTGCGCGGGGGGAGGTTGTCCAAGATGGCAGCCATAATCATACAGTCAAAGCTGTGCATTTCTGACATGTATCATTGCACATATAAAAAGCAGTGTGGCTTCAATCACGTAGTTGTGGTTGCCACCCTGGCTCTTTTGACACACATCCCACCTCTGGACAGTCCTGCCAGAAATCCAGGTGGCTTCTTTGAGGATGTTAGAAACATACACTAAAATTCCTGAAGGCAAAATTGTAAGACAGATGCCAAATTGACAGAAGATTACCGTCAATTAACTGCACTTCACATATTCAGATTCATTTGGCACCTGTAGGTTGTTTTTACTGACAGATGTCTCACACAAGATACTATGCAAGAAATTTCTAAGCCTTGAAACCAAATATTCTACTGCTGCCTTTCAATAAAGATAATCTGTCAAGATTAATTTTCCTTTATGTTTTCCTTTGTTTTAACCTTTGAACCTTTTGATTCCCGAGTGAAGCAATTAAATCCCTTAATGGCAACTATATCCTTCATCTCACAGTATTGATTCCCCCCCACATCATTGCCAGATGATGTGTTAAATTCCACTTTCTGGAAAAAGCTAGTCCCATTTAGCTGTCAATAGCATCAAAAGCAGCTAATACCAGATGAGTATTAAATCTGCAACTTATCTGTTCTATATTCATAGCTATTTATTTTCTATTGCACACCCTTTATTTCACTTCTGCATCCTGTGTATAGGCTACTCCACTGCTTATAGTTTTTAGTAGGTAGAATGTTTTTAACCCTATGTCATCTTGCAAGAGTTCTTGTCTTAGATAGAACAGCCTGACCATGCTTGGGATTAAGCTACACTATGGTTGTGCAGGGCATACCAAATACACCACAACTAACTGGTACTAGCTTGTCTGTTAGCAAAGAATATTTCATGTGGCAGAGGCTTGACCGGCAAGCTAGACTACATCTTTTTTTACTAAAAAAAAAGTCATGTCAAAAGCTTTGAAGGGCCAGAGTCATGATAAGTAGCTAAGATCAATATGATTCAATCTGGAGTTGCTTTATGTTTTTCTTAGATCTTTAACTGATTTATCACTGTTTCTTATTCCTTATCTGCAGTGCCAGGGGTGAAATCCAGCAGGTTCTGACAGGTTCTGGAGAACCGGTAGCGGAAACTTTGAGTAGTTCAGAGAACCGGCAAATACCACCTCTGGCTGGCCCCAGGAGTGGGGAGGGAATGTGGATTTTGCAATATCCTTCCCCTGCCATGCCCACCAAGCCACGCCCACCAAGCCACGCCACGCCACGCCCACCAAGCCATGCACACAGAACCTGTAGTAAAAAAAATTGGATTTCACCACTGTAATCTGCACCTTCCATAAACACTGATCCCCCAAAATGGGAAAAGCATGATGGGTGTATCAGAATGAATATACAGTACTGTATGCATGTCATTTCTCTTCTAAGCATGTACATTCTGCAAAAACAGATGCTTAGTAGAATGTGTGTAAACATATTTATTTATTTATTTGGTCATTTTTATATGCCGCCCAACTCCCGTCAAATGCCTTATTATGTCTGATGGTGCCTGTGTATAAGCACCCTTAGGTGATTCCTACTGCCTGATTTCCTGCTCATGTATGTCATTCCTGTGAATTTTGCTCATGAAACTCTGATCTTGGGTTGGCTGACAAACCTGACCCGGCTTTCTGAATTTTGATTGGCTTTTGACTTCTTTTCTGCCTGCTCCTTTTGAAAGCAAAACCACCCAGGCAAGCTTTCTTTCCAACAGATTGGTTGATTTACAATCCTTCCCTTGTTTGCTGTTCTCTGCTCAGCCTTGAGCAAATTGCTATTCTCACCTTGCATCTCTCAGTGTGTATGAATTTGAAGCCTGAAACAGGACAGGTATCTGTTGTCCTACTTATACTGTAAATCAAGATCCTAATGGGTAGACATCAAATAGAGTATGCTGGAGCAATTTCCATCATTTTCTCCCGGGGAATGCATTTTTTCCCCCAAAGCCCACTTAGTACCATAAAGCAGTTCCTTCAGGATGGTAATACGAGACAGGAATAACTTTGATCCTGCCACTGGGGCTTCTGTTGACACTAGCTGGACAATTGAAGAAAGATTAAATTCTGGGTTGGATCAATTTTCCATCTCTGGATGTGAATTTGAAATTGCTTTATTGTTAGAAATGGGCAATTGTAGGAGACAGCTTGAACTTTACTTGCTCTCCCTCTAGGGAGAGGAGTAAAAACTAGGGCTAGGAGTAAAAACATTAAAACCTGCTTCCCTTCCACCCCCATCAATATAAAATCCTTGCTTTTCCAAATCAATAATATCTAAATTTGTTATCACATTAACTATATTCAGCCCTTACTTTCACCCAATCCCTAGTGGCCTTTACTAGGCTTAGAGCATAGCAGTCCTCAGTTAGTGAACCTTCATTCAGTGACTAAAGTTATGGCAATGCTGAAAGGGGCGACATATAGCTGGTCCTCAAAGTTGCAGCTGTTGAAGCATCCCTGCAGTCACATGGCTGCCATTTGGGTGCTTAGCAATTGGCTTACAATCACAGGATTCCCCTGGTCATATGATCATTGTTTCAGTGCTGTCTGTAGTTCTTGGGGGCTGACACCCAAAACCTCTTGAGAGAAGTCCCAAAGGTGCTTTTTCAGGAGGCAACTGGACTTTGACATTTCACTTCTCATCCAAGAAGCTTCTTCAGCTCTGACAGGTTAGTGGGGAATGGAAGGATTTATATTCCTTGCGGACAGCTGATGATCTGCATCCTTTCAGAGAGTCGTTGAAGCACTTGGAGGTTTATCTGTGTCCTCAGGGTCACCTGAGTAGTGCTCCTGGTTCCTGTAGTTTGCAATTTTTCCCTCTGGAAATCCATTCCTACTCCCACACCAGGGGTCGGCAACCTTAAACACTCAAAGAGCCACAGAAGTCCTAACCGGAAGCCCCCCGTTCAATTCTGAAGCCGACCGGAAGTCCGGTTCCCCCACCATAGAGTCTCCTCCTAGCGCGGCATCCTTTTTCCTCTACTTGTCCTAACCGAAAGCCCTATCACTTGTGGAGCCGACCAGCGACAGGGAGTCACAGCAGAGGGATGAAAGAGCCATATGCGGCTCCAGAGCCACGGGTTGCTGACCCCTGTCCCACACCATTCAAAGGGTGTTCATCCCAAATTGTATAGCTAACAGTCTGTAGAGCTTCTCAGTCATCCAGGTCATGGTTGTCCCATGGTTGTCCTGAAAAAGCACCTTTGGGACAACCATGACCTGGATGACTGAGAATCTCTGCAAAATCTTGAGAGAAGAGGCTGATTTGTGACATAAGTTCAGTATAAGAATTTTTCTGACATCTTGTTTTCTAGTTGACAATTGCTTGGATGATTCAAAGGATATTGAGTGGAATGCATGTGTTGGTATGGGACAGAAATGAGATGGTCTTGTCTTTCTTGGTAGACTCCATAACTCATACTAGGTGAAATTGTCCATTAGATTTGATACAGATTCCCCCCGATTGAAATGGTATCATCCAATGACAATTTGTCAACCTCATCTGCTCTTTCTGTGAATTAGCCTCAGAAATCATGTGCAATATTTTATGGAACTGTGGAACAGGAATTGTAAAATCAACGTGTTTCCCACACACACAAACACCAATCTGCCCATTTTGCGGATTCCATTGATTTTTTTTTTTTACAAAACATTAAAACAGTGAAATATCTTTTGTTCCTTATCTGCATATAATTAGTGTCATGTTCATTTTTAGTTTGTACTTACCTGATTCAAATGGTAATTAAAGCTCTGCTGGTGTGTCATTTCAACAGAGTTTCCAATGCTTATTGCTCTCTTTCATTTGCACATGTATGGGATAGACTAGAATTGGCTTTTCTCTTTATTCTACCATGTCTTTTGTATTCTTAACTTGCACAGTTATTATCAGTGAAAGAAAGCTAACATTATCTCAGTAAAAATTGCTCCTAATTGTTAGGAAGGCTACAATTGCTAAAATGGTGCATATTTATATTTTTATTATCTTCGATTAATTAGAAAATGGGATGCATGTGTTGGTGTGGAACAGAAAGGAGACCGTCATGTCTTTCTTGATAGACCCCGTATTTCATACTAGGTGAAATTTTTAGAATAGAATAGAATAGAATAGAATAGAATGGAATGGAATAGAATAGAATAGAATAGAATAGAATAGAATAGAATAGAATAGAATAGAATAGAATAGAATAGAATGGAATGGAATGGAATGGAATAGAATAGAATAGAATAGAATAGAATAGAATAGAATAGAATAGAATGGAATGGAATGGAATGGAATGGAATGGAATAGAATGGAATGGAATGGAATGGAATGGAATGGAATGGAATGGAATGGAATGGAATGGAATGGAATAGAATAGAATAGAATAGAATAGAATAGAATAGAATAGAATTCTTTATTGGCCAAGTGTGATTGGACACACAAGGAATTTGTCTTTGGTGCATATGCTCTCAGTGTACATAAAAGAAAAGATACATTTGTCAAGAATCATGAGGTACAACACTTAATGATTGTCATAGGGTACAAATAAGCAATCAGGAAACAATCAATATTAATATAAATCGTAAGGATACAAGCAACAAGTTACAGTCATACAGTCATAAGTGGGAGGAGATGGGTGATAGGAACGATGAGAAGACGAATAGTAATAGTAATGCAGCCTTAGTGAATAGTTTGACAGTGGTGAGGGAATTATTTGTTGTGTGTGAGTGATGGCGTTTGGGAAAAAACTGTTCTTGTGTCTAGTTGTCTTGGTGTGCAGTGCTCTATAGCATCGTTTTGAGGGTAGGAGTTGAAATAATTTATGTCCAGGATGCAAGGGGTCAGTAAATATTTTCATGGCCCTCTTTTTGACTCGTGCAGTATACAGGTCCTCAATGGAAGGCAGGTTGGCAGTAATTATTTTTTTCTGCAGTTTTACTGCAGAATTTTCCATTTCCAGAACAACCTAATTTTCCATTAGGTTTGAAAATTAAATGTATCTCTAGAGACTTCTGTCCCACATCCATAACAGAACAGGAATCATAAACGTCTCAGGAAAAAGGTAGGGAAGAGAAGAATACATTCTAGCATGACAAGATGCTGGAGCATATAACACCAACATGTCACTGGAAGGCAAGATCACAAAACTGTGTCTCACTTATTTTGGCCATGTCTTGCAGGGGAATTCACTGGAGAAAGCAATTATGTTTGGAAGAGTTAGCGGTAAAAGGAAACCAGGCCATCAAAGAACCTGGTGGCTGGACACCATCAAAACTGACATCAGCCAGAACTTAGAATAACTCAAAGAAATAGTGCAAGATCAGAAGATGTGGAGAGACCTGGCCTATAGAATCGCCAAGAATCAGACATCACTGAATAGATAACATCATCATCATCATCATGACAGAATGATGCCAGAAAATATGTTTCGCCTGTACTTGGATGTGACCACACATTTGTAACTAAAAGCTGTGAAACTAAGAAAATGTTTGGCTACGATATTTGGAGGTGGTCCATTCTAACTTATGACTATATCTAGATAATATTGGCTGGATTAGCAAGATAATAAGAGTTTGCATTTGGATGTGTAGTATTTGTTATCAGTTTAATCAGATAATTTCTTATCTCTGAAGAGAGCCAACTACAACTTGGATGTCAGCCAATACAAATGCAAGTTAGGAAGCCAACTACTGTAATTATTTTAGTCCGTTTCACAGTATAGTACTCTAATCAATATCGAACTGATTGTTAATTCCAGAAATGAGAAGTCTTTACAATGAATAAGATGCTGCTGCAAGAACTGAATCTGGGGAAAAGGCAATTAGAAGAATAGGGAATGGAGTGAGACAAGTAGGTATGCGGTTTTCGCTATACTGTAATGTATACAACAGATGCTTTTTTAGACTAGCCATGTTGACTCAGAATGGCAGCTGAAATCAAAAACAGATGGTGAAAGACTAATATTTGAAGATTTGGAGATAACTTTGTTAGCCCAAATAAAAAAAATTGGGAGAAGGGATAATGGGAAATTGAGCTTTATATTAAATGTTCAGGTTCAGTGTTAATAATGTAAAGGGATGATTTCATGGGAAAAGTAAGATGTAGCATTCATTTTGTGACAGGATGAGGCCCCTGCTTTCCACTTATATGTAGTATCACAATACTGTAATGAGTCAGTAGTAGGATAATATTGTTGATCTTCAGAATGAATTCTCCCTCAGGCAGAACTGACTTATGCAGATTTTCTCATTCACTTCAATGGCATGGCCAAGCCTAGATGCAACACACAAGTGGTCATATTGGAATTGCTGTGCATATAAGGACCACTGGGTTGGCCAATGGCTTAAACATTCAAAGATACAAATCTTCTTCTTTCATTTGCTCAAGTTGCTCAATGACTTATTGGATTGGTGCATTGGGCTTTTTAAGCTAGAATCCTCACAATTAGCCTGCAATATCCACTGGACCACTAGATTGCTTCAAAGAAATTCCTTACTCATCACCTGGTGTTTTGGAGCCCAGACATGGTAAACCTTTACAAGCCACTTATTTGAATAAAATTTGAGACATGGTCTTTCCTTCACAGCTGCACATGTGAGAAGATGCAGAGATCCTTGTTTATATAAAAGCCAGGTTCTCCTTTTACATCCGAATGTTTCCAACATAATAATGGTGAGAAAAACCACAAACTAGGTCCAGATTCTGGGGTGGTTGTTTTTTCTCACTTTGTGAGAAAATTTAAATCTGAGATCCCTAGTTCAGACATAAAAGGGAACTCTGGTTACCAGGGAAGTAGGTAAAAGGAGGCTGGAAGAGAGATTTGGCTACAGGGAACAAACTAGAGCCACAAATATTTTCAATATCATTCTGACATTTGGTAGCAATATAAGGGTTCTCTGTATTCTGGAGTAAATGTTTGGCATTCTATGTCTTATTCATTGGCTCTCATAGTAGAGTAGGCAATGGATCATATTCTAGAGCCTTTTGCCTTGTTTCTCTGAGTGACGCCTATTTCTTTCAGGAGAAAGAGATTATTTATTTAATAAAGACTTCTTTTAAGGTAATTGTTAACAGCTGCTCCTGCTATGAATTGGAAAAGGCTGCTGTTAAAAAAACTATTGGCTTTTTTCGGCTTCAATATATAGTTAAATTAAAATAATTTTCTTGACAATATCTGTTATGAAGTAAGGCTGAACAATAGATACTCTGAAGATGGTGCCACACTGTTCCGTAGTAAAGATGTAGTTTATCAAGGATTTATTGTTTTTATATTGTTTTGTACTGAAATAAACATTTTCTATTAGACATTTAATCTCGGTTTTATTTCTAAGTATTTGAATTCCAAGTAAAAAGATCCAGCATCGCCTCTATGGGATATTCTTCCCTTAACATGGTAGCAATTGGACGGCTCGAACTTTATCTCAAGTTAACATGGTAGCAGAGGATGGTTTTGATCCATCGACCTCTCCCATGTTAACTTGAGATAAAGTTCGAGCTGTCCGATTGCTACCATGTTAAGGGAAGAATATCCCATAGAGGCGATGCTGGATCGTTTTACTTGGAATTCAAATACTTAGAAATAAAACCGAGATTAAATGTCTAATAGAAAATATTTATTTCAGTACAAAACAATATAAAAACAATAAATCCTTAATAAACTACATCTTTGCTACGGAACACGACCTCCCAGTTCAGAAGGCACATCAGAAGTGATTAATGGTGGATTAGGAATGTAGACATGCGCAAAATATCATATCACGTGTTCTGCTTGTATTGGGAAGTACCATAATATTTAGGATAGGGTTGCATCACCCTGCATAGACTCACAACTGACAATATTCACATCGTGACACACACTTTGGTGGCTGTGGTTTAATCACAGATGGATCTTCCTGGAAACAATGCAGATATCTATGGCCTGAGATACATTTATCCTCCTTGAAAATTATTTGGTGGAAAAGCAGGATACAGTTGAGCTAATAAGTAAATACTAATAAATGTACTTGAGGCTATAGATGTATACCAATAAAATGCAATCAATTAATAAAGTTGTTGGATGGTTTTAATATTGAGTTTTTAATTTTTATATTTGATTTTAAGTAATATTTAGTATTGGTTATTCTTGTATTTTTTCTGCTGTACGCCGCCCTGAGTCCCTCGGGAGTTGGGCGGCATATAAGAAAACCAAAATAAATAAATAAATAAATAAATTAAATAGAACAAAGGAGCAATAAAGTGTAATGAACCATAAAAACAACAAAGTACAAATAATAAAATACTGTAGATTAAAAATAATAGTAAGGTAGCTTATGGGCCAAAGGCTAGACTAGAGGGTTCACTTCATGATAAAAGAAGAAAACGCTACATTTATTTGTTTAACAAATTTAGATAGCCACCTATCCACTAAAGGAGGGAGCATAATGGCTCACTGGTAAAAAATGGTGAGTTGTCAGCTGGAAAGCTGACAGCCCAGGTTTGAGATCCAAGTGCTGCATGAAGGGATGAGGTTCCATTACTTGCCCCACCTCCTGCCCATGAGCAGTTCAAAAACATGCAAATGTGAGTAGATAAATAGGTACCACTTCAGTAGGAAGGCAACAGTGTTCTGTGTGTCTCGGCATATAGTCATGCTGGCCACATGAAAAGTTACTCCCAAATGTTCCTCCCAAACTGGAAATTTTAATAGAGTAAGAGAAATTGGTTATACCCAGAAAATAATCACAACATATTAACTTAATTGCAAATGACATGCACTGTGAACTATTCCATTTTTGTCCTCTCCTTTCTTTGCCCTAATCCTATGATGGTGAACCTATGACATGCATGACATGGCACAAAGTTTTGAGTGATATGCTGACATCCATCAACATCCAACAACTATTCTTGAAAGCATGTCCCATTCTTACATGATTTTTTGAGGCTGCAGAGGCTGTGCAAGAATGGGGTGTACTCTTGTGCAACCTTCGGACCTTCTGAAAGTCTCACGAGATAGACATGTTCTCATGCAGCCTCCAAAAAATGTGTGTGAATGGGATATGCTTTTGCATGATTTTCTGAGGCTGCAGAGGCTGCACGAGAATGGGGTGTGTTCCCATATGGGCTCCTGATGTGCAGTCTATGGAGCAGGGGAGGGCAACTATGGCCCCTTTATAACCTGTGAACTTCAACGCCAAGAATTCCTGAGCCAGTCATGTGAGGCCATGGTTGCCCATCCCTGCTCTGGATCCTCAGAAGATTGTGCGAGATTGGAACATGCTTGCCTATGGATTTCAGAGGCTGCAGAACAGCATTCTCTGAACCAGATATGCAGCAGATCCTGAGAAACACTGGGTCCTGGAGGCAATTGCATTGTTCCCCAAGGCTCAGGCAGTGAGCTGCTGCTGAATCATACTGTTCAGGGTGGCCTAAGTGACAGGGAGATAGATAATTATTTCTCTGTTTTCCATGATAACAGATGTTTCAGTAAAATGGATGCTCAACTACTTGAATGACATCATTCTATCCCTTACCATCCAAGGTCCATCTATGTCTCTTCAGCTTCTTGGCAAAAATTACTATCTTGGTTTTAGAGTAATGGTAGGGTAAAGATCAGGGGTGGGTTCTAACTTACCTTGCTGCCGGTTTGCTACCTCCCGTGCAGCGTGGCCGTGCCTCGTGGGTGCATGCACGCATGCCCAGTGGCAAATAAATAAATAAATAAATAAATAAATAAATAAATAAATAAATAAATAAATAAATAAATAAATAAATAAATAAAAAAATTCAAAAAAAAGATGGTGGCCTCCACAGACCGGCACCGACCAAACCGGTTCCATGATGTCATCGTGACATCACCGGCGGGTTGCTACCGGTTCGGGCAAACCGGTCCAAACCGGGAGGAACCCACCTCTGGTAAAGATCCCAGATTCCAGAATAAGTGTCAAATTCCACCAAGGGTCTTAGATTCCAATTAATGTTGTCAACATAAGTACCACAATATCAACATACAGTAATACAGAGACTTTTCTACTTCCAATGGATGGGACATAAAAGGAAGAATTATTAAACTGTTCTACAATATTGTTGATGTAAAAGTTGGAAAGGAGCCAATATGTACCCTGGCAGATAACTTTTATTGTTTAATTTGCCTTGTTAGGTGCCACTCTGATTTATTTGTATTTGCATGTGGGTGTCTTTGTATAATTTATACATGTATATTAGGCAATTTATCTATATCAATGTCTAAAAACTCCCATAATCCTCCTCTATTCATTGCATTATAGCTAGATGATAAATTTATGAATGCTGCATATAAGCATTTTGAGGGGCATTCTTTGATTTTTGGATCAGATGTTGCAAAGTAAAACACTGGCTTATCTGTTCTGTTATTATATGCTTAGTTTCTGCCTAATCATTCAATCTATTTAAAATATTATGTATATATAACTTATATCAGTGATGGCGAACCTTTTTTTCCTCGGGTGCCGAAAGGGCATGCGCGTGTGTTATCACACATGCATGAGTGCCCACACCCATAATTCACTGCCTGGGGAGGGCAAAAATGGCCTCCCCCGCCCCTCCGGAGGCCCTCTGGAGGCCGGAAATGGCTGGTTTCCCAACTTCTGGTGAGCCCGGTAGGCCCATTTTTCGCCCTCCCCAGGCTCCAGAGGTTTCCCTGGAGCCTGGGGAGGGCAAAAACACCCTCCCTTGCCCCCCCAGAGGCCCTCTGGAGCCGAAAACGCCCTCCCAGAGCCTCTGTGTGAGCCAAAAATCAGCTGGCCAGCGCGCACATGCGCGATGGAACTGAGCTAGGCAACGGCTCGCGTGCCGGCAGATATGGCTCCGCGTGCCACCTGTGGCACGCGTGCCATAGGTTCGCCACCACTGACTTATATCATATGTCAATCAAACACATGAGGCAAAAGTTAGCAGGGCTTGTGGAATTGCCTTTTAAAAATATTTAGGTTCACCACATTATTTTTTCCAGTCTACAGGAATTCACTCAATGGCATTAATATACCGTATTTTTGGGAGTATAAGATGCACCTTTTTCCCCCCTAAAAGAGGGTGAAAATCTGGGTGCGTCTTATACACCGAATGTAGCCCCACCCAGCCTCTGAAATGGAGCTTTGCAAGGCTGAAAACAACCTCTCAAACCGAGCTTTGCAAGCCTGAAAAAGCAGCCTTTCAAACGGACCTTTGCAAGGCTAATATATCTGTTCCAGGCTGTTTGCTAAGGACGCTAGCCAGATGGATGCTGGTAGGCAGAATTTTTTTTCTTATTTTCCTCCCCAAAAACTAAGGTGCGTCTTATACTCAGGTGTGTCTTATTGTCCGAAAAATACGGTAAGTAATCAAGGAGGCGAGCATAGATGCCCACTAATCAGGAAATACCTTAAAAATTTCTAGTGGTAACATGTACTCTCCTGGACTTTGCTAGCTGCCTTTTAATTTCAGTATCAGTAATCTAGGGTCCATTTTAGTGATGTTTTTAATATATCCATGCCCATTAACTGTTTATTTGATATTCTAATATGCTCAAATTTGTTTTTGAAAAAAGCTTTCTAAAATTCAGGTGAAATCTGTGTTTCAATTGTCATTTCTATTTCTCTTTGGCCTTGGGAAACTAATTCCTAGAGTTTGCACCATTATTTTGTAAGCACAACATTCTTAATTCCTCCCACTGGCTTTTATAATACTCTTGTTTCCTCCTCCATATCACTGTTTGATACTTCTGGCATTTATCCTTTGCTGCCTCTACCCTATCAGATGATTTGTCCTTCTTAATTTGTCTGAGTAATCCAGTCAAGGCCTTTTTTCGTGTCAACATTTGTGGTGAGCTGCTGTGGCCTAGAGGTGGAGCTCTTGCCTCACAATTAAGAGGTTGTGAGTTCGATCCTAGGTAGAGGCAGATGCTTGGGCAGGGGGTTGGACTAGATGACCTGCAAGATCCCTTCCAACTCTGTTAATCTGTTAAATCTGTTAATGTTAATCACAAAACTCTGGTTGTAGTCCTTTCTCCTTGACAATGTTTTCACACAGGGGTAGAAGATTGCTGACCACTTCCATGTATATGCTTCCGTGTATATGCTGTTCATATTTTCTGGATTTTGAATAAGCATGACCCTCTACTGTAGCACTGTCAAACTAAATAGCATTGAACTTACACTTACAGCCAAGGGGGAATGTCTACTTTAATCATTTCTGATTTGTCCTAGTGCCTTCTATATTGTGATTCTCTTGTACTACATCATTTCCTCTGCACAGTAAGTCTAAGCCAATAGTAAGTGATGACTCTCTGGTTAATCTATAATGTCAAAGCACTGTACCACCAGGATCAATGAGGGGATATAAATATGTAATCAACAAAAGTTACCAGTCTGTGGCTGACTGACGAGTGAGAACCTCCAGAGGGATCCCATTGTTATCCATGTAACATTGACAGTTCATAATTCGTACATTGAATAGGGTAATTCTAATCGGCATTTTTTTCAGAATCTTATCGTGTGACATGTGATCTAGAAGAAAAATAACCTCCATTTCCAAAAGACCTCTTTATGTTTTAAGTTCAATAAGCATTTAAACCCCTGCAAATAATTAAATCTACACTTGGCAAATAATGTATCAGTTTATACCTTTCCAGGTTGTTCCAATTTACCTGTTGTCTGGCTGGCACATAGATGTTAATGCATATTAACATTCTCCCCTTAGATGTCAACTTCAATATATGAATTTCATTCAGTATCACAGCTTCCAAGTTTAATTTCTCCTATCCTCACATATAAATTCATTAAGCCCCCCTTCAGTATGCCCCATCTTTTGATCCTTCTTGGCCCATTTAGAGAAACACATACCGTATCACCAGCTAATACAGTCACATTATTTCCCATCAACTTTGTAAGGTCACGAATTGTAAAAAAGGAAAAGTAATCTTTATGGATTTTCCATGGTTTATGAGCAGCTGCTGGAGTGACAATTTGTAATCATTAGGGATACACAGGAAATTACTATACTATCTATTCACATGGTGGAGGATTTTAAATTAAGTTCTGCAGCAGCTAAAACTGCTAACATGATAAGCTTCAAAACTTCAGTGTTCTCAATTGGCCCCAAAAGGTTAGGAATATATGCTGGGGGATATGACTGTGGTGCAACCACCTTGTGACATTTGCAACCCTTTTATAAACACCAAGGTTGGCAATCACTGAAATCCTTGCAGGAGCAATTGATGTGGTGCTGTTGCTTCAAATTCTGAAATGTCAGGCTGATGTGTAAAACCCACTGAAGTATAATAGCATTTCAAACAAATCCCTTTTCCAGCACTAGTTAATGTTTAATATTTTTAAAACAAGGCCTGATATTCTCAACTATACAAAATATTTCACAGCGATCCTGACATTTTAAGATTTAATTTAGATGGCTCTAATCAAACATAGATCTCATGAAAAATACTGATAACTCTCGGTGGTTAAAGAGGATGGGATAAAATATTCTAGTCAAAAATGCCTTGGTGCCGGATACAAAGATTGTGACAGCTAATTTAGTAGCTTAGTAAAAACTAGATGTGCAGAGTTGAACTGAAAATTTGTATCTGGTCGTTTCTGCTTAATTTGTAATGTGCATGGGTAGTCCTCAGTTAACAATGGTAATTGGCATTGGAATTTCTGTTGCTAAGTCATGCAATTATAAAGCACAATGTCATATGACTGCATTAATTAGCAACGGTGCTCCCAGCATTCCTTAGTGCTATCGTTAAGTGAGGATTTCAGGTCATTAACTGAGTCCTAAGCGGCTTGCATGCAGACAGGCAGGCAGGAAAGGGGCTATTTCTGGGCAGAAGAGGGGGTGTGCAGGTGGCCCATGAGGCACAGTGACAGCAAGCTGGGGCCAGTGTGACTGCTGCCAGGTGGGGGAAGAGTGCGAGCAACTTACCCGAGTGACTTGTAGTCTTCCCTGCTGGCTTCCCTATTGACTTAACTCATGAGAAATCAACAGGGAAGGTCACAAATGGCAGTCACATGACTGTGGGACTCTGAAACCATCATAAGTGCAAGTCAGTTGCCAAGTGTCCAAAAATTCTAGGATCAGTTGTAAGTATCAGTCGTTCAGTGCTGTCACAACTTCAAATGGTCAGCAAATGAGTGGTTGTTAAAGATTATACCTATTTTGAGAGTGGAAGGGTTTTCCCTTAAAAAAAAAAAGTATTGTTATGCCTACTGCTTATTTTACACTTTTTGTGTATCTCCCCCCTCAAGATGGCAGCAGTCAAGCTAGCCAAACACGGTGCCACTTTCCAGCAATAGCATAAACATGATTAAGTGCCAGATTAGGAGGGTGTTCTGGGGTGGGGTGGGGGGCACAAGAAAATTATTTTTAGTCCTCATGAAATCTATATAGCTGGTCATAATATATGTGTGACTGTAACTTTCAACCTTAGGTTTGGAGATATTTGAAAAATTGGGTAATTTCAATCTATGGAAGATTCTTCATATTCCTAGTCAAACTTGGGGCTACTGGCATTCTGATTGGCAGCTTCTCCCCAAATTACAGTTCTGAGGTTTCAAGGAAACATGCTGTGATGGTGAAATCAATCTCAGGTTTTAGTTCATTCTGTCCCTCCATTTCACCCGGTAATAACAACACAAACAATCCTGCAGACTAATGAATTATGATGGAAGTGTGCAAGATGAAATATTTCAGACACACATTCCCCCTCCTTTTTATAAAAATGGAAGCTGCTCCATTTCAATGAGCCTATACTCCTTTGTTCCACAGCTTGGGTAAATAGAACATTTGTGGGGTGATTTGGCTCACATGTTTCTAGCACTGGTTCACGCTGAGACAAGCTTGTGTCTCCCAGGCAGATTCCTCCGAGACTCTAATCAAACTTTCCTTTGTCTCCAACTATAAGTGACAAATCAAATTTAACAAACATTCCTTCTTTTCTTTAATACTATTAAATTTTAGACACTGTGGTATTTCTTAGACTACTCAGCCATTATAGTCTACCCACAAAAGAAAATGCATATTGGTAAAAGTTTTTTTTTTTACAATCATTATAAAGTGTTATAAAGGTGGACGGTCACGAACAGCTTGTGGGTAGGCTCAGACAGAGAGGCCTGGCTGACAGCATGGTGGGCAGGGTCAGATGATTTGGAGATGGAGTAACAGTTGTCACGTGTAGGAGGAGGTCTTCTGGCAGTCCTAGGCTGGAACCCTGGAGGCGGTCTTGGTGGGTAGGCCTGCGATGCTCTTGGTGTGTAGGCTGAGACTGGAGGTTGGTTTGATGAAGGCAAGGAGGCCCGACACACTTGAGACAAGTGTCCAGTTTTACCACAGCGGCGGCAAGTGGCAGTGTGGAACTGTTAGTCAGCACGACTGTGATTCCCCCCACAGCTGAGGCAGGCATTCTGAGGAGATTTATCAGCAGCTGATGGCTTTCTGCGTGTGGTCTATAGACGGCTGACCTCAGAATCTCTGTCAGAGATGATATCAGGATCTGAATCCTCATGATGGACAGAGTGAGGTCTGGCTTGAGCTTGTAGGGGTCTGGCACGCTGCAACTCTGAGGCAGATTTCTCTGAGAGCTCAGAAGCTCTTGCCTCATCTAAAGCTGTAAGCAGGGTCAGCTCTTTTTTAGCTAAGAGGCCTCTTTGGAGTCTCAGATCCTGGACCCCACAGATGAGTTGGTCCAAAAGGAGGTCGTCCAGATCTGAGAACTCGCAATTGACAGCAGCAGTTCTGAGGGCAGCTATGTAATCGTTGATAGACTCACCCTCCTTTTGAAAACGTTGTCTGAAAGCATGCTGTCTAGCCCCTTTTGAAGGAGCAGGGGAATAGTGGTTCCTCAGCTTGTCAATTAGGGTCTCCCAGGGGACGAGGTAAATCGGCTGGGGTGCTGTGAGGGCTCGGGCAGTAGCAAACATGTCCCAGCCACAGGAGCTGAGGAAGTAGCCCAGCTTTCGAGAGCCTGACAGTTCAGTAAAATCATTGGCTCGGAGCACGCATTCAAACCGAGTAAGATAGTCGTCCCACGTCTCGGTTGAGGGCTCAAACTGAGCGAAGGCAGGAAAGGTTGCCATCCTGAAAAGGATGGATAGTTGAAGTGACTAATAGAGGCTGGAACAATGTCTCGTTGCCCAGCAGGTGACAGAAACAGCCCGTGGCTTTGCTCTTAGTGACTAGCTCTTCGGGCGAGGCGGAGCGCGAATGGAGGAGGCTCGCAGCGAGGCTTCAAGCGGCAGCGGAGGCTTCAGCTCCCAAACCTTCGTCGCCAGTGTTAAATTGTCAGGCAGCTGGCAAGAAGAGGAGGCAAACGCAGAGGAACTGGAACAGCAACTTTATTTCAGCACCAACAGCTGAGGAAGCAACAACGACAAGTGTGGCTTGACAGCTCCCTTTTATAGAGGAGCTGTCAAGCCCTGAGCCAATAGTATGTCTTTGTTTTCCCACGCCGGCTGCCTGCGCCTCAACCAATCAGATTGAAACAGCAGCCGGCACGGTCGTAAAGCGAGGACTTAACAGACTCATTGCCTTGTTTCTTTGCCTCGCTGGACTTCTTGCCTTGAAGCCATTGTGCTAACAGCGTTTTGCTGGACTACTCGCAGCCAGAAGCTGATGGAGGTGTGTGTGAGTGCTTTTGCTCCAGGCCTTGCCATAAACATGGGAGCGTTTGGGGCAAAGTTGGAGCAATAAAGGGCAGTGTTGCCTCTGTGCCTTGCCCCGGGTCATCACACCTGTCTCATCTTTGTCTGATCCTATGCCCATCTTGTCTTTGCCTGTTTTTTTGCAGCCTGGATCTGAAAGCCCTAAATAGAGATAGATAGATACTGTAGAGATAGATAGATAGATAGATAGATAGATAGATAGATAGATAGATAGATAGATAGATAGATAGATAGATAGATAGATAGATAGATAGATAGATAGATAGGAGAGAGAGAGAGAAGAGAGAGAGAGAAGAGAGAGAGGGGAGAGGGGAGAGGGGAGAGGGGAGAGGGGAGAGAGAGAGAGAGAGAGAGAGAGAGAGAGAGAGAGAGAGAGAGAGAGAGAGAGAGAGAGAGAGAGAGAGAGAATGCCACCTATTCATACTATTCTAGGTAGCTTATATGTATAACACTAAAAAAAAAACCTTTCCATAACATTTCAACAAATTCATAATAAATACAGCTATTAAGTACCATTAATAGAAAACAGTTCTAGAAGTACTGTAAAAAGAAAATAAAGTCTGATTTATCATGAGACAGTTAGTAACTATACAGTCGTGCCAAATGGAAAACAATTCTGAACAGAGACAACAAAGGGGAAACTTCTAATTAATATTGCAGAAAACATTTTCTAAACAGGGCTTCTGAGTAAACATTATAAAAGGAGATTATTATAGCCACACTGATAGGCACTGTTTACCATATGGGATTTACTTAGCTTCTTTATGGCAAACAACACCATCCAAAGCATAGTTGCTTGGAAATAAACCTCATTGTGTTCAAAGATGTTACTTACCTAGTAAAGGTATTTATGATTGCTGACTTCATTCAGCTTCCAGATAACTGCAAAAACAAATACTTTAAGCTGTGCTAAAGTTTCCCATTGTATATAAATATACTGTGGAGAAAGCGAAAGCAATTAGGATTTTACAAATTATCTTGTTTGTGACAAGGGGGACAATCTAATAACTCATTTGAGTTCAGGGATAGAGAAGGTGGTTGAGACAAGACTATGGATGCAAGGTTTACATAAATGGAGAAAATCAAGCTTTTGCTTTATCTTTTACAGGGATCATGAAATTATCTAGAAATTGTCCAGAAGCATGAAGGGTCAGTTTGCTGGTAGAACTATTCAAGGCTTCCAAGTTTAGGCAGGGTGACGCTAGATGGGAATCCTTGCTGATAGCAAAATGGTCTGTCATTAAGCCTTGAGATGCTTCAGTAGCACAAAACTTATTAGCTTTGAATTGCACTGTAGCGGAGCCAGAAGAAAATCAGCTCAGATGTTTTGCTTATGAGATCCCAGCAGTGTGGTGATAATACCCAAGTGACACAAATGTTGCATGTGGAAAGTGATATGAAATGTATAATTGCATTCTCCATATACTTTCATCATATATATTCAATCAATATTTATTCTCAGCATCCTGTTACATTCTTTCTGAGTCCAACTATGGTCTATCTGTATCCTGTTATTAGCTGGTCAGAAACGTGAAAGAAAGGGTAGACTAATATTGCGTCCCCTCAGGATGCCGGTTTACCTCAGGACTGTTCCTGATTGGCCAGAGCAGGCGCTGTTGGAAGCGGGAGTTTAAAGGCTTCCTATTGGCTGTCGCCTCTGACAGCCGGCTATAAAAGAGCTGTCAGACGCGGCTGAGGCACGGGTTGATTTCTACTGAGTTGTTGCTGGTTGCCTTTAGCTGTTGTTCTGTTAGCCTTAATAAAGGCTTGTTGGCTCTTGATTCGTCTCACCTCAGTTATTATGTCCTCACTCCGAGCGGACATTTTAACTAAGATAAAAGAGGTGAAGAAAGCGGACTGAACCATCAATTGGCACAATTTAGACCTGACAAATGGAATCAAATGAAAGGTACATTTGTCTATTATGATTGCATGGCCGGTACTAATGTAAGCAGACCTGTACTAAACACTATAATAGCACAACAATAACATAGTATATGATGACTTTAGGGAAATTAAATACATATTTAAAATTATTAATTTGTGTTTAGACGCATGAATGCTTAATTAACAAAGATTTCTTTAACCGAGTAATGGCCTCGTTTAAAAGTCATGGGTATTTTCCATAGAAATCCTTGGGGTTGCAGAAGAGCAGCATTTATGGATATAGAACCTGCAGATTAAACAAGTAATCAAACAATTTAAAATAGTTTTACCCAACTCAGTGCCCTCTGAATGGCTTGGATATCATCCTATAATCCCAAACCAATTGGCACTAATTAGATTTCCTCTAATTAAATGCAAAAAAAGGACTTCAAATGAGTTCATCAGCCCTTTCCATCTGCTTGACTCCTGAAAATTATGGCTTTTTTTAAACATACAGTGACTATTATTTGCATGTTAAAAATATGTACTGTATATTAAATACAATGCTTCATTTAATGGCATTGGCAAATTTGACCTTTAACTGACCTCATACATTTATTATGAGCCATAGGCTATGAGAAACAGATGTGCTCACCCACAGAGTAGGGCTCTGAGCTTAAGCTTTCCATCATTAATATATTAAACAGCAAGCAGATAGACTGCATGGATATTTTTGTTTAGTTTTAAATGGCATAAAGTATGAAGAGCATTTGCCTATTTTAATACATGTGATCAAATGGCAGAATTGTCCAGTTAGCCATGGGTTCCAGGAACATTTTATAGATTTATGTTCCTAGCATGTATATCAAGCATGTATATCAGAGGTGGGTTTCAGCAGGTTCTGACCAGTTCTGGAGAACTGGTAGCGGAAATTTTGAGTAGTTCGGAGAACCGGTAAATACCACCTCTGACTGGCCCCACCCCCATCTATTCTCTGCCTCCCGAGTCCCAGCTGATCAGGAGGAAATGGGGATTTTGCAGTATCCTTCCCCTGGAGTGGGGTGGGAATGGAGATTTTGCAAATCCTTCCTCTGCCAGGTCCACCAAACCACACCCACCAAGCCACGCCACGCCCACCAAGCCATGCCCACAGAACTGGTAGGGAAAAAATTTGAATTTCACCCATGCCTAAGAGTTCTATATTTGCAAATGATAGGGTAAGCATGTTTCATTTTCAATTGAAACCATTACTAAAGACAATCCCATTCAGACAATCCTTCTCCCCCAAATTTAGGTTGGATCAAGTTTAAGTGATAAAATAGCTAATGTTGTGTAAATGTTCTGAAGAAGTGGAAAAGATGCTACAGCTGGATTCATAAACTACATTTGAGATGTACTGCTATTTATCCGGTTGTGGCTTACAGTGTTGTGTGAACTCAACCGCTATGATTTATAAAATGTGGTTTATTATGTGAACTCAGCCCATCATTATATTGTTGAACAAATCATGACTTGGTACAATGTGCAAGTGTAGTCTCTGTAACATTTCCTTATTACAGGTAGTCCTCGACTTACTACAACAACTGAGCCCAAAATTTTCATTGCTAAGCAATGAGTTTTGACTTTTGTCTCATTTTACAATCTTTTTTGGTTACAGTTAAGTGAATCACAGCAGTTAAGTGAATCATATTTGTGTGCAAGTAATCAAGCTTTAATTCTTCCATTGCTCTCTCAGCCTTTTTCAACCAAATGCCCTTCAGATCTTTTAATTACAGCTTCTTACCATCTCTTACAACATCTTCATTGCTCATGGCTGGCTGCAGCTGATGGAATCAGTAAGCCAACATTTCCTCAGGGCAACACAATAGGGAAGGCTATGTCACATTGATTCTGAGAATCACCATAGTTTTTTCAAAAAGTAAGGTCAGGCAAGGGAAACGAAACTGACAGTACTTGCTTTCAGTTGCTCGTCTTTTAACAACTGCATTGAGGTTCTCACTTTATCATGCATTATTTTCTGTACATCATGCATTAAGTAGGAAGTGTCTGTATAATGTTTATTTTATTTATTTATTTATTATTTATTTTATTTATTTATTTGTCAAACATGTACAGGATAGTAGTTGTTTATATAAACATAAGTAAAAAGTACCGATAAAAGAGGACAATAGGACAGGGATCGTAGGCACAGTGGTGCGCTTATGCACGCCCCTTACAGACCTCTTAGAAATGGGGAGAGGTCTACTGTAGACAGTCTAAGGTTAAAGTTTTGGGGGTTTGGGGAAGAAACTACAGAATCAGGTAGTGCATTCCAGACATTGATCACTCTGTTGCTGAAGTCGTATTTTCTGCAGTCGAGTTTGGAGCGGTTTACATTAAGTTTTTATCTATTGCGTGCTCGTGTATTGTTGCGGTTGAAGCTGAAGTAATCATTGACAGGAAGGACATTGTGATATATGATTTTATGAACTACATTTAGATCAGATCGAAGGCAACGTAGTTGTAAATTGTCTAATCCCAATATTTCAAGTCTGGTGGAATAAGGTATTTTATTGCGAGTAGAGGAGTGGAGGACTCTTCTAGTGAAATATTTCTGGACTCTCTCGATTGTATTAATGTCTGATATGTAGTGCGGGTTCCAGACAGGTGAATTGTATTCAAGAATTGGTCTAACAAATGTTTTCTATGCTCTGGTTAGCAGTGTAATAATGTGTTGCAAACGATGGGATCCAATGGCAGTCCTCTGTCAGCAGAAAAGGAGGTGGCAGGACATGGTTGGTAGGGGTGGAGTGATGATTGCCCGCCTCCAAGAATTTTCTCTGAACCTTCAAAACCCATTGGAGCAGTTTCTGAGGGTGAAAGTGGCTGCAAGTGTAGAGAGAAAGTTCTACGTGCAAGGCGATATTGGTCCAATGTTAGACACTACCCATAGTGTCTGATTCTGAACCAAATTCAATCCTATGAAAATACTTCTAAATTATTATTATGTGTACATTGATATTGTCAGCTTTAAGAAATCAAGTGAGGTATCAATATTTTTTGAGATCTTCCCAGCAGGAAATATTTCTTAGTCCTATGGGCAGACACACAGAAAACCAGCCTAACATTCATTTTTATATTATTTTAATCGAGTAATTAGTATTAGCATACACAGCTTGCAACTTTAAGATAGTTTTTAATGCACAAGAAATGTATTACTAAGTACGAGAGGATTACGTTGCTTTTCTTTAATTTGCAGTTTGATTTTTAATGGGCTAAAAAAAATGCAACAAAATGTAAATGCTCCAAGTTATAATCAAAATTATAAACCGTCCTGATTCTTTTGTTCTGCCCGTTCAACATCATCAGAATAAATAGGAGGAAAATACTACAGGATAATTTAGAATTAAAGTTCACTCCGAAGGTCATCTGCTCCTGATTTGATCTTTAAAAATGTGACTTGAAGCGTTCTGCATTTGCACAGCCCATGCTGTTGCCAATCCAGCTCAGTGCCAAGCATGTTAATGAACCGTTTTGGCATTCATTTGTTAGACAACAGGATCCACTCAGTATGAAAATGTTTAATCAAGAAAACAATATACCAAAATCACCAGATGAAACAAATACTGCAAATACTAGTTTCGCTGTGGACTGATACCCACCTGGGGAGAAAGCTCCTCACCTGTTTTTAGCTTGGACTGATGCATGCCCTCTCAAAATGATGCCTTAAGTTTCTAAATGACGATGCACTATGTTACAATCTTAAGTGTGCATTTGGGATATTTTTGGAAGGCTTGTAGCAGCTTTGAGGCTAAGACATTGAAAATACACTAACGTCTTTATTTGCTTACTTATTACCTTTATAATCCACTTAACCCTCAAAAGCAAAACACAGTGTATTTCCCACCTCTGGTTTCATAACAAGCCTGTGAAGAATGTTAAGAATGAATAGATACTCTGTCCAATTACAGCTCTATTATAATTCTTGATTACATTCATTCTTTTTTGGATCATCAATCATCAATCAATAGTGAACACACAATAAGAAGTATAAATTATTTCTACGACTTCATTTATTGGCCATTAGCTTTGAAAAGGAGGAGGAAGCTTGATTTTTTTCCCACAATGGCTAGAAAATATCTGACTATATAGATTCACTTCATGAATCTATATAGTACAAAGGGTTTTTTAAAAAGTGAAATATAAGAATTTCAGAATTGTGGTTAATTTATACATAATTGGTTCTCTTTATATGTAACCCCCCAGCAGGTATCCATGGTGATATAATAAGTGCAAAATTTTCTGAGGTAATGTAGTTAAATATGCTATCTTCTCTGCATGGAGTTTGCAATTTTAACAGCCCAGGGGGTTGGTTGCTGCCCTTTTGTTGGATATTTGGATATTTTTGGGAAGAGACTAGGCATCAATCTATTTGGGATGTTTTAATCTGGATTCCCAGTAGTGAGGAAAAGGTTGAGCTCAGGGATCTAAATGATATTTTTCAACTCCAAGATTCTAAGAGTTCATTATCAGCTTTGGACCTGTTCATTCTTATGATGTCAGCTTTCTGGGACCTGCATTAATTTATTCATGGTTTAACTGGGGTGTATTTGAAAACCCAACAAAGAAGGACTTCATTTTTGAAATGTGATACTTTCACAGAGCTAGTGAGTGGCCTATTCCTGCCTCAGGGAGTTTCTTAGCTGTTTTATTTTCTCCCATCTTTCAGAAGTTCAACTACCATTGTGTTGTTTTTAGCCTTTTAAGGCAGAAATGAAGAGAATGTCAGGGTTCCGACCGGATGCCACAGAACATGTTAGCTACAAATTTATTGGAAAGGACTGGTGAGCAGAAAGAGCAGAAGTGCTTTTTATATGCATTTATATATCTGAATATTTTAATCCACTTTTCAACTCAAATATTTCCCATGGAAAAATATATATCTTAACAGCAGGGGGAATAATACAGCAAGCCAAACTCTATTGTTATAAGGAAATATCCTTTTAGGTTCAGTTCCAAGTGGGGAAAAAGACACTGGATTCATGAAGGTTGCTTGGAAGGAAGGTTTAATGGTGGACAGGAGCACATGGCAGGAGCCCCTGTACAGAAAAGGTAACTTACATGGTTGTGTGGTGAAGAGAAAAAAAAGAGGAAGAGATATATTGAGTTCCTGGTTTTTATAGTGTAAGTTGGGTCCCACCTCTTAGATTTCCTTTTCCTGTATAGAAATGTATCCCATTGGCTCTCAGACCCCCCAGGGGCATGCTGGGGTGGCTCTTGGCTTTTGTCTAATCCAGCTTTGGCTGAAATGGAAGGGCCTTGGGCAAATCCTATTATGGTTTTGTTATGCAGAAGACTTTCAGCCAGGTGAGAGGAATGTGTGAGCTTAGCAGGGGTGGGGGTTTCCAAGAGGAGTCTTTTGTCTGTTTAAAAAGCATGTTTCCAGATGTTTCCACAGAATATTTCCTACATTTTAATATCTCCTAGGATATCTCATTTCCTAGGAGAGGGGTGGGTGCTAACTTCCTACACTATATCACACTTGGTAGTAAACAGTCTGCTTAAAAAGAGAAGCTTTTCCAACCAAAGCAAAGCTCTAACAACTGGTGAAATTTTAATAGTAATAACTTTTATGAGTCAGAGTAACAACAGGCAATAAGATGTAGATCAGGGGTGGCCAAACCGTGGCGCATGCGCCAAATGTGGCGCATTGGATGATTACAAGTGGCGCATTGCATCCTTGCGCCTACTTATTTTTTTAAAATAGGTGTCATAACTGAATCCATCTTAATATTTTCAACACCAAAGCAATGTTCCCTATAAAATTTGAAAACGGCGTGCGGCAGTTAAAAATTGTCGCGTGGCGTTTTCTTTTCATGTGTGCGGCCTCTGCAATTAGAAAATGCCGGGCGGAAGTTAGAAACTTCCGTGCACTGTTCTCTCATTACGTGCGCGGCCGCGCACCTTAGAGGGAACAGTGCACCAAAGTGATCTCAGTTCAATTCGTACAGCCTTCAGTAATGTTCAACTTCTCGGTGTATGAAACTTAGAATGGAACTTGTGAGATGTTACTTTAGGCAGGTTTACAAATGTACGAATATTTTTATCGGTGTTGCCATTGCGCATTCCTGCTCAAACGATTGCAAACGCCGTGCACTAGCAACACATGTGTTTGAAGTCACATGCGAATGAGCGGCGAGTGTTCGATATGGTCAGTCAGTCTGAGTGAGCCATCGTGGCGTGGAGTTTGAAGCAGTGTTTTATTGAGTGTACTAGCGTGGTTTTTGTATTGAGAGTGATTGAAAGACAGATTCAAGATTAAATATATATTACGTTTGTCAAATTTTGAAATGGCATAAATTAATTAATTGAATTGCGTGATTGAGTTATTCCTTTTCCTCCCTTAAGCAAAGCAGATCCTACCCCTATCCCTATTTTACAACCCCAAACGTGAAAGTAAGAAGGTAAAAAACATACTTGAGTTGTATGGCGCATCTGAACTCGTCTGTGACAAAATTGGCGCATGGTATGCTTAAGGTTGGCCAGCACTGATGTAGATTGAAGTTTCAGAGGGCTCCAGAAACCTTTGCTTTAAACTTAAGAGAGCCATTGCCAGTTACACAGTTCTAGGCTAGATGAATAGGAGTGACATAATAGCAGTATTCCTATATCTAAGAACAGGGTGTCAAACTATTCTCCAAAGCAGCAGTCACCAACTGGTGATCCACGAGAAAATTTTAGTGGTCCACAGAAAAATTATTTGCATTTTTATATTGCACTAAATACTATTTATCTTTTTAAAAAATTCATATTAGTGGTCCGCGGGATTTAAAATTATGAATTTAGTGGTCCCTGAGGTCCGAAAGGTTGGTGACCCCTGCTCCAAACCACCTGAAGGCAGGACAAGAAGCAATGGATGGAAACTAACGAAGGAGAGAAGCAACCTAGAAGAGGAGGTTGAAATAAGGAGAAATTTCCTGATAGTTAGAACAATTAATCAGTGGAACAACTTTCCTCCAGAAGTTTTGGTTCCTCTTACACTGGAGGTTTTTAAGAGACTGGACGGCCTCTTGTCTGAAATGGTATAGGGTTTTCTCCCTGCACAGGGGCTTGGACTGCAAGTTCTCCAAGGTCTCTTATTCTGTTATTTTGAATAGTTCAACCCAACATAAGGCAGATTTCCCATAGTCCCACATGGTTATAGAATATAAAAATCTCAGGGGGCCCTCATCAGACATAAAAACAGGGGTGAAATCCAGCAGGTTCTGACAGGTTCTGGAGAACCAGTAGTGGAAATTTTGAGTATTTCGGAGAACCGGCAAATACCACCTCTGGCTGGCCCGAGTGGGGTGGGAATGGAGATTTTGCAGTAATCTTCCCCTGCCACGCCCACCAAACCACACCATGCCCACCAAGCCACGCCCACAGAACTGGTAGTAAAAAAAATTTGGATTTCACCACTGCATAAAAACATGACCAAAAGGTAACATTTGTTGTGAGTCACCCAGAGTCCCTCCGGGAGTTGGGCGGCATAGAAATCCATTCAAATAAATAAATAAATAAATAAATAAACATTTACTTCACTACTGTAGAGTTAATTCCCTCCCAATAACTCATGAAAGAAATAATGGGGGAAACAGTGGATGAACAGCAATGTAACTTTTTCAGGTGACTATCTGCTTAGGAATACCCTTCTCCGGAAGCAAATTTCTCTGACCTGGAAGCTTCCTGATTTGTGCAACTGCAGCTTCCAAGAGTATTCAAGTAGTAGGGCTCCAGGCTGAACAGGACTATTTTAAAGGTTCATAGATATTGAAGTCCTACCTTTGAGATCTCAGGGAAGTTATTTCCATCTTACTCCAATCAGCTGAAAATGTATGCTCTATAGATGAAAATGGGGGTCCTAAAGAGGAGCCTGTTGAATAAGGCCAGAGAAAAGTACAAAAGAACAAATCAACGTTGCCCAGGTGCTATCATAAACTTTCCCATTCTAATCCTGCCTCGGATTTCAAGTCTCATAAACTTCATCATTCATCATGATGGCTGGAGTTGATGGGAGTTGATGTCTAACAAACGTGGAGGGCACAGGCTAGAGAAGGCTGTGGTAAGCTAAGATAAGCAGAGTTTCTTCTAATAAATTATTGAGAAGGTCTATGTATTGTGGCTGCTTGTTTTCTTCCCTTCCTGTTTGAAAACCAGCACTTTAAACAATATCCATGGGCAGTTAAATTATAAATTACTAGCCTATTCCATTAGCCTCGTATTCTCAGATATTATAAGTTAGGTGACACAAAAGTGTTGTTGCCAGCAAAATATAGTGGTAATTCATTACATTTATTGCTTTAAAACCACTTGTCCATGAAATTAGTAATTCAGCTGATACTTCATTCTGAATACAGTTGGATTAGAATAATGGGAAAATTAGCACTGTAGATATGTAATTTAGACTTTGAAAATAAGTTGTTTGCCCAGAAAGCCTTAGATTTGAGAAGAGAGGTAATGCGCTAAATAGAGGGGACTATGCTCCTTTCTCACAGAACATAAGGCTTTTGCTAGTACTGGTAAGAGGCAGGTTCATTCTGAAGCCATGCAAACCAGATGAGTCAGACTGACCTGGAACTGTAATTTAGAAATTCCCTACCCCTAACTGGAATCATGCATCAGGGCTGTTAGAGCAGCTGAGAGTTACAACTCTTTAAGTCTTCTTGTTCATTTGTATTTCTGTTGTGCTGTGCTCAGGCCCTTTAGCTTGCCCTCGCTATAAAACAATAAACTGATTTTGGACTATGAGACAACATTGGAATGGTATGTCTTAAGCTGCCTGCGAGATTTGAAGAGAGATAATGTATTCATCTCAAGAGAACAATTCAAGATCCATTATACTAACTTTAATTTCACATGCAAGGCAGTTTGGGCCTGAGATATGATACGTGTATGAATCTTGTCTTGCCTTTTCTGACACCCCAGCATCCAGGTTAGGGCTGGATGGATTCTGACCCTTATTAAAATTAAATAATTTTATTAATGGGATATCTGAATGCAAATAGATGCAACTTAATAAAATCTCAAATTAACGGAGTGTACATGTTCTTGTTTTTATACGCAGGATACGAGAGACATTAAAAAGGCAGCCGCATTTTCTGGGCCTTCAATAATCTTTAAGTCCTCATTTCATGCTGCTTTTGTCCTCATCACAATGCTGTCATTTATTCTGACATCCCAAGAATCAGGAGGAGGGCACACACCTCTCTTAAGCTCAGGACCACGTCCATTCAGAAGCCTCTGCTGAAAGAGAACTGCAGAAGATGCTGTACTTAATGCATAGCTGGTTATTAGAGAGAAAGACAGAGCACAATGACGCTCTAGGGTCACTCTCACTTTTAAGATGTCCTTCCATGAATAGCATCTCAATATGTTGTTATGCGAACTTTATTGCTTCGACCAGAGTAGCGTCTTTCTGCTTTTGCTGATCCCCAAGCAGCAAGGGATGTAAATCATTACGTGGACTCCAAAGGCTCCATGTTTATATGCAAGCAGAATGCATATGAGACTAGCCATGTTAAAATGATGGTGGTTGGATTACCTTGGCTCCTCCTTTGCAGAGCAGTTGCTTTATTTGCATTATTCTCAAGCCAAACCTTAAAATGGTTAGAAACAGGAGTGCAGCAATTGTCTGACATATTAGGCATATGCTAGTCAGGGATCCTCCCTACTGAGCAGCAAATGGGCTTTCCTTTAGATGACACGTAAAAACGTTCCTCTGCAGACAAGATACTGTATATGGACAGGGTTCCCAAGGGTTCAAAACAGGGGTATCAGAATTGCTTGGTTTTAACTTGAGCATGCAAAAATAAACCACAATGCTGTGCATTTGACTGGATTCGGGTGCCAAATTCAAAATGCATGATCATCACAATCATTCAATATTGAACAGGCTCTCTTGGGAGGTTCTCCCGCCCAAGTCCCATTGCAATGATTAAGACCTGAAATAAATAACTCTCCACTCCAGTTCATCTTGCCAGTTTGCATGGCATAAAATCTAGCAAGGTTATGTCCTATACGACAAGCTGCTGCCCTTATGGCATATCTGCAACTGCCACCTTGCCTTTGGTTTGGCTCAGCTGCCCCTGGCTTTGCCTTCTTTGCGGGTCAGGTAGGAGAATCAAAAATAGAAAGATCCCAAGGTCAAAAAAAAAAAGGAGCTTCTCCCTCCCCACCCTTCCATTTGGATTTTCATAAAACAGGCAGGTAAAGGAAGCAGTTCTTGGGCTGCTCCATTGCCTTTGTGCTTGATAGCAAAGACCATAACCTTGGGCTTTCTATCTGGCAAAGGCTTTGGGCTGCAAAGCATCTTCAGTGAACGGCTCTGGAGAGAACTGGACTGCATTGGATGGAAAGAAGTGATGAGCTGTGTCATACCTATGGACAGAGCCAGGATATCCTTTTTCGGTTGTTGTTGCTTTCACTCAGTTTCTTCTTCTTCTTCTTTACTCTTTCAAAAACAACGTGGAGCGTGTCTCCACCTTACATCTAAATCGGGAGAGAGTTGCGATACAGCGCTACAATCAGACGGCGCTCCGGGCGATGCAAGAAAGGGGTTAGAGGCTGCAAGATGGCTGGCCCCTGTGCTCCACGCTACCCATTCCTGCGCCAAAGCTTACAGTCTTTTTCGCGCCGGGGATGACCGATCTACAATATCGAGGTGGGGGGACTGTATCCAGCGATACAATAGTTCACATCATTCATGACTTATCCACACCAGCCAGTGGGACAAGTTTTTGCTGCCTCGGGTAAACACAGTCAGGAAGACTTCTAAGAATCAGTGACAAATAAATCATTTTATTTAGAGGGGGGGGGGTTGGAGAAGACGCGCGATCCAACCCTGCAAAACTCCTGAACGGTTGCCGCCAAAGGAGGCTCTTTCGCCGCCTTCTCCCTGCCTTTCTGCACAAACGTTCCCGGGCTCCCCCTATCGGCCGTCGCGCTCATTTCACGAAGAGGAAGAAGGCGGAGGAGGGGAAAAGCGGGCTCCCCCTCTGGCGAGAGAGAAAAACGACCGAGCGCAAGAGAGAGAGAGAGAGGAGAGAGAGAGAGAGCGGGCAGGCGAGCGAGCGAGCGGAGTTGCCTGCGAGGGGGTCGGCGGGCGTTTTCCTCCACCTTCTCTCCGTTTCCTCTACGCGCAGCAGCAGCAACAACAGCAGGTTGCAGCCAGGCACCAACGCTTCGCCTCGCCCGCGTGGTGCACCGGGAGACCCCCGGCGTGGAGGCAGACAGTCTTCGGCCGTTTTGCCCCCCTCCCCTCTTCTTTTTTTTCGGCCGGGCGCTTTGCAACTCCTTGCCGCCGCCGTGGCCAGCACAAGCGACGCCCCTCTTCCCGGTCACTTCACGCCGCGCCTCTCTCGCAGCTTTTCTTTCTCGGTCCTTGTCGAGCCGGCCAGCCCGGGGCGGCTGCCCCTTCCGAGAAGTCTGGGAGCTCCCGCTCCCCCGCTGCTCTTCCCCATGGGGATCCGCGAGTTTCCCAGCGGCACGGCGAGGGGCAAGAGCATGGCGATGTGAGTGCCGGCGACGGCGGGGAGGAGGGCGGGGGGTGAGGGGTGGCGGCGCGGAGGAGCGGGAAAGAAAGATTTCCCCCGCTCCGCTTCGGGCGCTCAGCTCCCTTGTTCCGCTGCCTCCGCCAGGGAAGCCGCGGCGGGGTCGGGACGCCGCAGCCCTGGCAGAGCGCGAGGCGGGCCGTTGGGAGCAAAGTTGCTCTTCTTCTCCCGCTCCTCGCTTTTTGGGCGCCAAGAACGACGGGGAGGTGGAGGGAGGGAATGGTGTGCCGGGAGGGCTTGCAAGTTCGCCTGGAGCTTTCCCGGTTAGCGCTCCCCCTCTCCATTGCCGCGCTAACCGGGAAAGCTCCAGGCAAACCCTTCCTCTACCGCGTCGCGACTCGGGATGCTCTGAGGTATCCCGGGGCTCTTCTGGCGGGCTCGTCGAAGGGGGCACCTCTTGAAGGAAGTGTGTGTGTGTGTGTGTGTGTGTGTGTGTGTGTGTGTGTCCCGGAGGGGCTGCCGGGTGTCTTGAACCATCCGCTGAGACAGGAGGGTCGGATTACAGCTTCTGGGGATGATGGTGTTGTTGTCCAGAATGCCTGCAGAGCACTGATGGGAAAAGCTGTGCTAAGGGGGCATCGCTTTGGGGTGTCGAGTGCCTTCCTGAGTTTCCCCAATCCAGCTGCCTATCTTTGGCGGACCCTTTATTTATTTGTTTTTCTCCCGATATGAATATTCCCGAGAAAGCTTGTATTGATTGCCTCCCGGTTTGCTTTGGCTGTTCCCTTTCTTTTCTTCAACCCGTTGCTGCTTCCCTTTTTTTTCTAGTGGCATGAGGAGGTCGCCTGATGTCAGCCCCAGGAGACTGTCAGACATCAGCCCCCAGCTCCGGCAGCTCAAATATCTGGTGGTGGATGAGGCGATCAAAGAGGACTTGAAATGGAGGTCGGTGGAAGACCTCACCAGCGCTTCCGTAGGACTCACATCCATCGAGGAAAGGATCCTGCGGATTACAGGCTATTACGGCTATCAGCCTTGGGCTACCAGCTATAAAAGTAAGTGCTTTGTTTCTGTCTTTCTCTTTCACAGCAACATCTACCCTTCCCTCAGCTCTCTCTCTCTCTCTCTCTCTCTCTCTCTCTCTCTCTCTCTCTCTCTCTCTCTCTCTCTCTCTCTCTCTCTCTCTCTCTCTCTCTCTCTCTCTCTCTCTCTCTCTCTCTCTCCCTCTCTCCAACTTTCCCTAGGCTGTCTCCTGACAGGTGGAGAGAAAGGCTTAAGTTGATAGTTGGAATTAACCCTGTGAAACCTCACGTAGGCCATAGCGCTGGCAGTTGACTGTCCTTGAGCTGATTTGCTGCTCCTCTTTTTCTCGCAATTCCTTTCCTCTGTGTGTGCACCGTAATTTTGTACACATGTTTCCATCCAGGGAGCTGATGGGAGAAACCTTGTTCTCTTTCAATGGGCATGCACCATTGTGAGAATATTATGAGTACAGATATGGCCAGCTAAACTTTCTGATGGTTAGGGAAATATAACGACTATTATATATAAAATATTTAGACTGAAGGAAAGAGTTCAGTTTATGTTTAAGCTGGGCTTAAATAAGAATTTTGCAAAAGGCCACTATAGTATAAAGCCATTTAAAAGAGAGGGAGAGAGAAGGAGAGAGAGGCAGGGAGGGAGGGGGAAATGTTACATGAAATGGTGACTAAAGTTTGCATCATTAATTCAAGGAACTGATATTTGATAATTCAGGGAAATGTGTTTACAGCTGGATGATTTCATGAGCTGTTTTCCTCTTGGGATGCAGCATGTGTTGAATTAATCTACAGAAGACGAGCTCTTAGTACCTTTATGTTAATTATATTAATTGGAGATCAACATATAAATTTTGTCTGTTTTAGTACCCAAACTGAAATAATTGGTTTTTAAAATGCATTGTGAATTCAATATAGTTAAGCACAAATTTGTGAGATACTTGGTATTTTAAATATAATAGTATGTTTTTAAATAACTATTTTTCTTCATATTTCCAAAGTTTTACAGAAACATTTTTCTGTTATCACAGAGTGCTGATATTGCATTCAGTGTGTGTGTGTGTGTGTGTGTGTGTGTGTGTGTGTCTACTCTAGCATATATATTCTGAATGCATTTTTCCAGTTCTGAGACTTGGCTAAGAAAGATACCCAAATCCAACTTTGTGGCTGAATGCCTCTGCATTACAGATGGTACACAACATCAACAATTATTGCCTATGTTTTATTTTCATTTCCTTGCCTGTTGGTTCAGGAGAGAGTTCCCCAGGACACTAGTCTGCCTATTTTGCACCCCATAATTTCCCATCTACTTACGCAGTGTCCTATTCTGTCAAATGAAGAAATGTTCATGTTGAGGGTTTTATTCAATTAAATATTTGAAATATTCAAATCTTTGGAAAATAACTTATGGATTGCAAGAAGTTTGCAGTATAATATTTATATTGGTTGAGGTTATCTAAAGCCTTTGCTATTATTAATATCATGTACACACTGATCTCTACGCCACAGAAACCCCAATCCATGTTCTTCTGTATTGCCAAATCTGCAGAGACACTCACTACTGGTTGATTATCCCTCTTTTATTTAAATTTCCAGGGTACCCTGATAGCTTTTATCTGCATTATCTGTTAAATAATTAAGATAAATTTATTTCTCTAAAAATAGCTTTTTTTTCTACATTATGTGAAGCCTTTTCCACAAATGATTGCTAATGGTTCTTGTTGTTTAGGGAATGGTTTTAAGTTGTTCATTTTATTGATTGCATTTTTATTGGTCAGTGAGAAAAATATAGTTCTGTCTGTCTAAGCTCTGTGTTCCTATTTTAATCCAATAGCAGATATTCTCTCCTAAGCATGTATCTGTCGGGTGTAATAGGCTTCAAAAGGTGTGCAAGTTATAAGTTATGACTGTTGGGATTGTTAGAAGAATGTCCACTGGTAATCTATTAGAACTGCATCTTAGAGAGTCTTTTGAGTCTTGAAGGAGCTTAGAGTATTGGTATGTATTCTTAATTACTGCAGTCAACTGCTATATTCATTGGAAAAAACAGCTATAATATTATTTTCTAAAGTAAAGAGACGGAAACAATTGTCCATGCTTTTATAAAATTGATTAGCTACTGTACTTTGTTCTATGCAGAGGTGTATGCAGAGGTCAACACTTGTGTAAATAGGCAGCTGCCTCAAAATTGTCTGTTGTGGAACAATGAAAACATAAGTATTGTGCAACACACACACACACACACACACACACATGTAGATGTAAATGAAGATGTAGATTTGTATAGATATATAGATATTCATATACATTCATTGCACAGTTTGGATATAGGTGAGCCCAAAGTGGATGCTGAAAGAAGGAGAATAGATGGCTCATCATAGTGGAGTGCCAAATGAGGAAAAAAGCACAGATCAGAAAGGAGAAATAAAAAAAATGGATCCTTCAGGACCTTGGACAGGTCCCAGGAAAAATGCCATTTTGACAATGGCTAGCTGCTGATTCAATTCCTCAGTTTGACTGGTCCTATTGGATTGCTGAAGCCTGGCTGTCTTTCTCCATTGCTTCATGCCTAATGTACACCATATTGGTAATGCAGAGAAGGTCTTGAGCAGCAAGAATGCAGGTTCTTTGGCAGACTCTGGCTTAGAGGTTTTAGGGTCTATGGATGTTACTGCTTCCCGATCACTAAACTCAACTTCCTAAAATCCCATTTTCTGTTCTTTTGTCCCAGATGGTCCTGGCAGGTCCATTCCAGGGACAAACCCTTTTAATAGTGGTGGATGCATACTCCAGATGGGTGGAGATAGCCCTTATGGCATCAACCACCTCCGAAGCCATAAGCCGGGTCCTACGCACATTGTTTGCCACCCATGGCCTGCCCGACTTAGTGGTTTTGGATAATGGCCCGCGGTTCACCTCGGCCATGTTCCAGATGTTCCTGGCAGAGCAGGGCATTCGCCATGCCCAGGTCGCCCCTTTTCACCCAGCCAGCAATGGCATGGTAGAACAAGCTGTCAGATCAGCTAAAGATGCTCTGGCTAGGTTTGGCCAAGGAAATTGGCAGGACAAAATAGCTAAATACCTTCTGGCACAACATACAACCCTGTGCCTAGTGAGCAACCGAAGCTCGGCCGAGTTACTCATGGGCTGACGACTCAGGACCACCCTGGACAGGTTGTACCCAAGCTACGCAATCGAAACCCCCCTGGACTCAACCAGCCGGGTCAGGACCTTTAAAATGGGGGACCGAGTGTACGCTCGGAACTACGGGGGGTGAACCTCGTTGGCTACCTGGACAAGTAATACTAGTAACAGGGCCCTGTTCTTATAGGGTCGAGCTCGAGGACGGAAGGAACTGGTGTCACCACATTGACCAGCTCCGAGGGCAACAATTCGCCTCCGCTCCACCACCAGGCGAGGCCTCACCTGAACTGAGCATGGAAGCAGCCTCCGTGCAATCGCGAGCAATTTGACGGCCCTGACAATTCTTCCCGCACTACATGCCCAGCACCCAACTTACCTGGAGGAACAAACTGTCTCCTGCCTGCAAGGCCTCCAGTCTCCTGTAGTTCCAGCGATTCCAGAGCAGCCGTTTTCCGTTCCAAGCACTGAACCACATCGATTGGAAAGGAGCCGCAGGCACCCAGCGTATTTGCAAGATTACGCATGCGCCATCCAGGAGGGAAGAGGTGTTGCCGTTTTGCCCAACAACCTGGAAACTTCTTCCTTTGGCTGAGGCGTGACAGCTCAGCCGGCGTGACAATAAACGTGCGCTATTGGTTGCCCGTTGTGACAGCTGCTATATAAATAGCAGCTGACAGAAAGTGAGTTGCCGGTTTTCCCCTGTTCTTGTTGTTGGTTAGCTGTTACTCTAATAAAGGGATTTCTCTTGGAAACCGTCTCATCTCAGTTCTTAGCCACCCTTGTTCTCCCAACATAACAGTTCCTTTTTTCTGACTAATCACTACTGGTTTGGAAAACAATAACAATTGCAACTGCACTTGTTAATCTTAACTTTCAGGTTGAAATAATCCCACTTTGGGAAAGTTTTAGTGATTAAAAATAGGATAAATAAAATAAAGAAAGGTGATAAGCTAATTCCTGTCAGTTCAGTGAAACTTTGGAAAAGGCTAATTTAGGGGCCACAGATTTCTGTTATGAATTTCTGTACAAATCTTAACCTTATTAACACATATAACTCTGTCTAGAAGGCCTTTGTGCTTTGAGAAAACATGAAAAAATATTAAATAATGTATGTATGTATATTTGTTTGTTTATTATTAAATTTATATCCTGTGCATCTCGCTAATATTTTAAATAATGTTATAATCATTATTATGTATTTCCTCTCCCTAAATATTCAGGTTTTATTTTATATTACATGCCGCAAGATTTGTTTATTGTGTGCTTTCAATTTTTTTTGAAGAGAAAGTAAACATTCATAATAAGCAAAACTGTATTTATGTTTTAAAGGTCTATTTCAGTGGTGGCGAACCTTTTTCGGCTCGCGTGCCAAAAAGGGGGGGGGCGCGCTCGCGTGCCCACACCCATTCCCTCCCCCCCCACGCATACGCACAGCACCCCCCCATGCTGCCCCCTGTGCATGCGCACACACCCCCACCCCCGCACAAAGGCTTACCGGAGCCTGGAACGACGAAACCGGCAAACCGGAAGTGCGAAAAAAACGCACTTCCGGTTTGCCAGTATGCTGTTTTTTGCACTCCGGAGGGTTCAGGGAAGCTCCCTGAAGCTCCGGAATGCAAAAAACTACAAAACGGACAAACCGGAAGTGCGGAAAAGTGCACTTTCGGTTTGTCCGTTTTGTAGTTTTTTGCATTCCAGAGCTTTAGGGAGCTTCCCTGAACCCTCCGGAGTGCAAAAAACAGCACACCGGCAAACCGGAAGTGTGTTTTTTCGCACTTCCGGTTTGCCGGTGGGAACCCTCGCGTGCCGGCTTCTATGGCTCCGCGTGCCACCTCTGGCACGCGTGCCATAGGTTCGCCACCATGGGTCTATTTTCTATTGTCAAAAATATTCAGAAATCCAAGGAATATCCTCCCAGTAATAGAATATATATTCTTGATTACATTCAGCAGCAGCTATCTTAGTCATAAAATATGAATCTGTAAATGGCGTGATTTTGATAATGAAATCATACTGTATAATCAGTACACAATTCTTTATATGCTAAAATGTATGTATGTCAAGATAGTCCTAATAATATTCATATTATAAGGTTTCCTGGAGTATTCATCTTAGGGTGAGGATATATCTTTATGATTGTTCATTAATAAATTTTTGGATAGTTGTTTTAAGAACAGAATTTTATAATAATACAAAAGAGAGAAGTTGGGTACATGATGAGCAGATTTTTGGAATTATTCATAAGCATCTGCAGTTCATTAGAAATGTTACTGAAAGACGCCAGAGAGAATATATTTCTTTGGTAATATATTGGCACTTTTTGCTTTGTTAGCAAAAATAACTAGATTGCTGCATACATCTGTAGTAATTACTATCTTGCATGCTTTGTTCTTTCATCTTTAAAATGAGTGATATCTTGCAATATGAATAGCCCTGTTACTCCCATTGAGATAAATATTTTAATTGACTTCTGCTAGATTGGTCATTATGGGAAGGGCAGCTTCAGAAGCAGAGTCTTAATGTGTTGTTCTGACATAATGACTAATCGTCCTATTGACTTCATGTTGAGCAATTGTGGCTTGTCTTGATGTAATAAGAAAGGTCATGTCAGTGGCACTTTTACAGCATGATTCCAGATTGCCAGCATGTTTCATGTGGCCTTGAAAATGAAGGTAACCAAAGCTTAATTGCAATGGGAATTTTTAACAACAGTTTTTCAGTCTCCTTGCATTTGTGGGATTTGAAGAAGAGTCGTATTGAACATCATTGTTTTCTAAAGCATGAGTCATAACATTGAGATACATCGTACATAATTGATAATTAATTTATCAAGTTTCATTTTGATCTTAGTGCAGTAATTCTTGGTAAAATCCATTTATATAGACCCGTGATGGCGAACCTATGGTGGCATGCAGAACCCTCTCTGTGGGCACGTGATGCGGGCCGTCACCAGCTGCTCTTCCAGTTTCCGGGCTGTTGCCAGCTGCTCTTCAGGTTTCCAGCTGGTCTTCGTGCGTGCTGGAGCGCTGGAAATCCAAAGACCAGCTGGCCGGTGCGCGCATGCGCACCGGCCAGATGGTCTTTGGGTTTCCAGGCTCCGGCGTGTGCGCGCATTCCCGTTTCGGCACTTGGTGCCGAAAAGGTTCACTGGTCACTGATATAGACTATTTATTTATTGCATTTTATACAGGTAACCCCATGTCAACCCCCTAAGTATTAACATATAGTATCAACACTAAACAAAATCAGAATAAATCAGAGTCAAATATAAACATGTGAAATTACTGGTGGGCAAAGATCATTCAGAAAAAAAGAAAGAAAGAACATGATATTGATTACTATCTGGGTGAAATAAGAACATCAGAATCAACATTATCAGTGGAGTATTCCCTTTAATACAAAAGAAAAAAAATATAGCAGCAGCTGATATTGTGAAATAACTGCTTGCAACCTTTTGCTGCTAAGTACAGTATTAACTGTAGATTAGAACTATATTTATGCATCATGTTCTGGTACAATTTTTTTAACAGTTACTTAAACCTTAATGAAAATAAATACTGAAAGTAGAGCCATTTTGGCTCAGACTGGAAGACTTATCAAGTATTAGCATTCTGTCTCCACACTGTCCAATTAGATCATTGTAAGTCGGACATGAGAATTTAATTTTTTATTTGACAACATATACATCTTTTTATAGGTGTAAGCCATCTGCCTCCAGCATTGGTCAGACTTTGACAGATTTTTAAAATACGTATTATCAACCAAATGAAATGATGCTTCCAGAATATTTCTCTCGGCATTACCAATTTGCTAAAAGATAAATGGAAATTCAATAAAGCGTATCACTCAATATGTTATGGTCTTTTTACTAGGAAGTAGAACTTGTCAGTAAGTTTTAGAAGTAAACATATTTAAAATGGGAACCTTAAAGTATTAATGGATAGACTATTAGAAAAAATAAAGTTTGCACATAGATTTCCCAACTTTGTGTAATTAGGTCCTAATAAAAATATTGCTTTGGTAATTCTTTACATTTATATTCCATAATTATAATTCCATTTACACTATATTCCATAAAGGAATATAAGGAGACATGCTTTCTCTATCATAGTCCCTGCCTTCTGGAACCTTCTGCCTTTAGAGATTAGGATGACCCCGACCCTTTTGGCCTTTTGTGTGCCTGGGCCTGGGGCCCTGAGTGTGCTAAGGGCCTTGTTTCTTGGCTACATTAACACACCTGGCAATAGTTTTACTCAGCAACTATATATATTTATTTTGTACTGTCTTAATTGTTTTTATGATGTACACTGTCCAGAGTCACTTGAGACAGGCAGATACAGAAATCAAATAAATAAATGAAAATATTTTCCATCCCTTTCCTATCAGTTATTATTTATACATTTCTAGTGCTAATTTGCACTCAATATGTTAGGGTCTTTTTACTAGGAAGTAGAACTTGTCAGTAAGTTTTAGAAGTAAACGTATTTAAAATGGGAACCTTAAAGTATTAATGGATAGACTATTTGCAAAACTTTAATTTGATAAATTGTCCAACAAGTAAATCTGAAAATCTGAAACACTGTAACATGGCTGCATATCAATTTCTGGCAAGCTGCTAGACTCCTTTACAGAAACACTTTAACAATATTTATTGAAATACAGACTATACTGTTATATTCTGATCAACAATTCTGAAGTATTTTGTACTAAAATTTTGGATTGCACAGGACAGATACAAACAGCCTAGGAAGCACGCAGTTTTCCCATCTGCCACCTGTTGGAAGGTAGCCTGTAGGCAGCTGCTCCTTATCTATCTGGGGACGTGAGTGTTGCAGATTATGTAGAAATTCAAAAGCAGCTTAATGACATTGAAGACATTTTAGATAGCAAGGAACGGTGCTCGTATATATGGAAAGTAAGTCTTAAATGCATTTTCTTGGAAAAGGTAAAATAGATATTTCTGAACTGTAGTTACAGGACAGTGCTGAAGCTTACAGACAAAATATTTAGCAATAGCAATAGCACTTAGACTTATATACAGCTTCACAGTGCTTTACAGCCCTCTCTAAGCGGTTTTACAGAGTCAGCATATTGCCCCCAACAATCTGGGTCCTCATTTTACCAACCTTGACAGGATGGAAGGATGAGTCAACCTTGAGCCTGGTAAGATCTGAACTGCCAAATTGCAGGCAGCCAGCAGTCAGCAGAAGTAGCCTGCAATACTGCATTCTATCCACTGCGCCACCGCGGCTCTTCATTTAGAGTGAAGTATTTAGTTAATCCAATTGATGACAGACATTATAGTTTAAATAAAATAAAGATGTAGAATCTGGGGAATTATCAATATGAATTTAGAGAATAAAGCATGGAAATAGTTTTGGATTACTGGCCCTGCCTCTTCCCTCCTTGAAGCTTGCAGACATTGGCTATACAGTGGCTGCCCTTAGATCTATCTTATATATTTACAGAATATGACATTCCAAAATGATGCTTGGCCAATGGCCATTACAACAGACCTTGAATGCACTGAAGTTTTCTTCGGGTGAAAAAAGCAGCTTCTTGGTTAAAAGAGAATGTGTGAAATCCATGAATAATAAATTTGTTATATTCATAAAATTGATATTTGTCACAGGCGGTACCTAGTTTGTCAGCATTGAAGCTGTGCTCACATCCAATTAATTTTTTAAAACTAGGAATTGCAACAGTAGTAACAACAACAATAACACCAAAATTCAGTTTCAGTAATAAATCACCTGAATGGTTCATTTTGTCACTTGGTTTTCCTTTCAATCGAAATACCAGCTTGATGCAATAATGTGTGTTTTTAAATCATTTTCTATACTGAAAATTTGCTCTCAATACCACCATTGCGTTTCATTATAGCTATCTAACTATACAAAGAGCAGAACAGACCAGAGAAAAATATCTGAAAAAGTGGAAATGAAGAAGGATATGCAAGCTTTGTAGTAATGACACAAAGATGTTGAGGACTTGACAATAATTTTTTGGCTTAGGCATAATCCAATGAATCTTTTATTCCCCATAGCTCTTACCATTCCTATTATATATTGTCCATGTCCTTGTGTGACTTTTTCAAATTTCTCTTGAGGCATTTTTTTTAAAAAAATATCTCTTTTCTACTTGCAGCAAGGGTATTGTATAGGAAAAAGTGTCAAATGTTGGTTCAGTGGGACGTGTGTTATTTAGTGTCTTCCAGAGGAGATAGTAGCTGTGCTATTCCTGTCACTACATTTCATTCTTGGCTTTAAATGGTGTGTGTGTGTGTGTGTGTGTGTGTGTGTGTGTGTGTGTGTGTGTGTGTGTGTGTACGTACACATTTCTCTCTCTCATTCTCTCATAAAATAATCGCAGGTTGCGGAAAATGGAAAGGAATTTGGGTGAAAGTGGGGTTTTTTTGGCCCTTTGAAAACAAATCATTTTTTCTATGTTCTACTGAAATTTCTTATCAGCTTACTCCGTTAATTGGTTCAGTGAAGAATGTTATAAGTATTAAAGATAGGAAGCATTATAATTATTCATGAATACAGATGTATACTATTTTCCTTCAAATGCAAAGCACATTCCATACACTTCAGAAAAAGTGCTAAAAGTTGTCATGGGGTACTTTGATTATTTTGTTTAACTGCTCAAAACTTTCTGACACATGTGGGCTTGGGAAATTATTTTAGTTATCAATAAAATTATTGCAGAACAATAGAAGTCTAATAACCCATGTGATATTTGAGGAAACAAACTGGGTCTTGGAGATAGATTGAGAATAATTACAATTGTAGAGATTGATCTTTGGGCAATTTATTGAAATTGCTGCCATGTATGGTTTATTGAAATTTAACCAAGTATGGTTAAATTAAGGTCACTTTTTCTGTTGTATAACATATACAATGTGAACTTTTATATATTTCTTCACTTTAATGAGCCACAAAAGCATTCGTTTTTAAAATGTCTATAGGAAAACAAATGTCACTACATCTTTGCATATAATCCCTGAGTTTACTACAATTCACACTTGGTTATATTCACCTTCAAGCTCTTTTAATTCAATGATTCACTTATTTCTTTACATTTTTCCAAATATAAAATATGCACAGGAAGAAGCTGTAATTATGGGACAATCTGCAGTCCTACAGTGCTAGCTGTAGGACAGCGAGCCAAATGAGAGGTTTGCAATTTTCTGTTGCAAGATTTGAGATAAGCCTCATTGAACTAATTGGGATTTACTTCAAAGTAGGCATGCATCAGATTGAACTTCTAAGGTCAAGAAATATAATGTTAACACTCTGTACACTCATTAAGCAATAGGACTAGCAGTATAATTAGAGGGAGGAGGGTAGCTGCCTCAAGCATCAGATTTTGGTGGTTATGAAAGATCAGCAAGCTGTTCAGTATTTAATGTACTATTTTATTATGTATTATTAACACCAGGAGGCTAGGGTGTGAAAAGACGATAATGCCTTTTTTGTGGAGGGCTTATATTCAAAAACTCATGGGGAAAAATCTATCAGTGTGGTCACTAAGGGTCAACAATGACTTGATGCACATAATCAATCATTATATTCAAAAAACAGAATGTTTGGCTTTAGGGAAGGAAGGCAGCAAAAATCGTGGCAGTCAGAAAATTTGTGATGAAAGTTAATGCAATGATATTAGAGCTCAAGAATTCTTATTCTTATTCATTCAGGTACTATCCATGAATTCTGCTAAAAGAAAAAAAAATCCAGTTGAGCATAAGATCTGACTTTACTTCCAGTAAGCTCCCCTTGTACACTCTTACAGTTTCTACATAAGAATGTGGTATTTAATAAAGGGCAGAGCATACTAGAAAGCAATCCATTTTAGGACAGAAGCAACATGTTTCCTTCCCCCATTTTCCCATTAAATTATTTAGTTGGAAAACAACGGCAGTGAACGTTTTGACAAAAGGGCTGAGAAAAACAAAACATGGGATAAATATATTTACATTCCTGGTGCTCTTTTTATGAGGGCAGTCATCCTGTTTATATCCCAGGAATTCTACAAAGAACAATACCGTCAGTGATGCAGGCCTCATCCCCATACAAAAAGGGTGTGACAATTTTGAATTAGTGCCTCTCTTGTGTGATGAGATTTTTCAGCCATCTTGGAAAGCCAACCTGATTTATTCTACAATCAATCTTCCGGTATCCCACAGAAAATGTTGGTCAGTGCTATTTCCCATGAGAGGAACTTTAGTCCATCCCCAGTACTGTCTGTTGGTTAGTGTTAGTACTGGCTCTGTTTATGGTCCCACTTGTGTGTATGGCTCTATGCCAAATGTCAACAGAGAGACTCAGTCATCCAGGTCATGGTTATCACAAAGGTGCCTTTTTCAAGAGGCACCTAGACTTTCTTGTCTTTCTTTGAAGACATTTCCCTTCTCGTCCAAGAAGCTTCTTCAGCTCTGACTGGATGGTGAGGAATGGATTTATACTCCTTGCAGACAGCTGGTCATTTGCATTCTTTTTGAGACAAAGGCCACACTTTTGAAGACAACAAAGTCCACATTTTGGACATGTTTCATACCAGCAGTCCTCTCTGTCTAAAATGTAGGCTTTGCTGTCTTTAAAAGAGTAACCTTTGTTTCTAAAAGCATGCAAATAACCAGCTGTCTGCAAGAAGTATAAATCCTTCCAATCCCCACCATCTAGTCAGAGCTGAAGAAGCTTCTTGGATGAGAAGCGAAACGTCTTCAAAGAAAAACAAAGTCCAGTTGCCTCTTGAAAAAGCACCTTTGGGACATAGCTCTGTGCCAGTTTTTCCTCACCTTTAACCTTTAAACTGGCAACTTTAAACGTGGATTTTGTCTCCTAGAATTCCCCAATCGCGGGTTTTAAAATTGCCAAGTTTGAAAAACTGAGTTTTTTTCTTTGAGTTTTTTTTCTTGAGCTTTCTCAGTGATGGCATCCCACTTATAAATTCCATCCAAGTTGTATTTTATTCATCTGGATATCTCTGAGATAATACGTTGCATGAAATAATACATTGTCCTTGAAATAAAATGTTTCTTAAATTACTATTTGCTGTCAGTGTTTATACAAGTTTGTAGGTGGGTGTAGGTATTTCCACTTAGATTCTATGTGAATGTTTCAATTACTACACAGTGATGTACTTTCATGATTTTGTGCGCTCCTGGTTCTTTTAAGAGGAAGGATTGCATATAAATAAATAGTAAACATTGATGCAATTGTGCTCTTAGAACATTTTTTATTCAGCTGCACCCAGAAGAAAATAGTATTGAATAAATTAAGGCTGATCAAAATTAGCATCTATATCACGAAGCAAGTCTAGTTACATTTTCGGTCAGCAATATTCACTGAATCCTGGCTAATCCTATTCTGAATGTCTTTGAAATGCTGTAAATTTTATTGGAATAGATTGGCATTTTGTATGTGAAAGTATCTATATCTTTTAATGAGAGTGCTAGGAAGGAAGATTCCATTTATCTTGTCACATTTCTACATAGCCTTAAGGGGAGCGAGCAGTATCTTCTGCAAAAAACAAAGAGAAAAGTTCCTGAAAAAGATTTGCTACAGTGGCACTATCTTCATTACATCAATAAAAGAGAAGGGATTTAAAATTCTATGTATCAGGGCACAGCAAGCAATCTCTGTATGCTGATACATACCGTAGTAGCACGCATTTATAAAAATAAGTCTAATACTAAGAGCTGAGACCTCTATTAAAGTTGATTGATTCGTATGTTGAAAGAGGCAGTCTGTCTTCAGTGATCAAATAATGAATTCTTTTTATTGTATTTCGTCTATAGAGGAAGCAAGTGATATTTAGCTGCAGAAAATATCCACTGCCTACAATGAAAGATGCTCTTCAAGAAGCCTGCACAGAATTGTACTCTTAATAAATAAATTAGTAAAAACACTGAATGTCAAGTAAGTCCATGACAGTTAGTGGAAAAGCTGTATGTGACTGCTGGGAAATAACTAGGCAAAAGAGCAAAGAATGGAGAAGAAGGAGGTGGCTAATGAAGAAGATAAGATGTGTGGTTAAATACAAAAGGGAATAAAGATGTGATAAGGAAAGGGGAAAACTTTGTATACAAGTCTTTTGTCTCTCGTGTAAAATGCAAAGTGCTGTATAGATCTTGAAAGAACTCAGTTTCCTTGGCAGTCGGGCTAAGCTAATGATGTGTTAGGTCCTGATCTTAGTGTCAGTATTGAGTCACAATTGGCATGGAGGAATTATAGAAGCAAATAAGATAATGACTTGCACTACAATAATATTTGTTTTATGTTGGTGGCATAAGATCTGTTGCAGCATTAGATACAGTATCTCCTTAAGATCTTTCTAAGCATTTCAGAGCTGGGAAACAAAGGAAGTGTTGCCTCATAGCCCTGTGAAATAATGTAATCCAGGACCAGTATTTTTCAGAATTGTATTAAAAATGCTGCAGCTGTTTTCATTCTGCAGATCAGAGGTGGGTTTCAGCAGGTTCTAACCAGTTCTGGAGAACGGTAGCGGAAATTTTGAGTAGTTTGGAGAACCGGTAAATACCATCTCTGACTGGCCCTGCCCCCATCTATTCTCTGCCTCCCGAGTACCAGCTGATCGGGAGGAAATGGGGATTGTGCAGTAACCTTCCCCTGGAGTGGGGAGGGAATGGAGATTTTACAGTATCCTTCCCCTGCCACCCTCACCAAGCCACTCCCACCAAGCCACGCCCACAGAATCCGTAGTAAAAAAAATTGAATCCCACCACAGCTGCAGAGGTCATAAATATCAGACCAAGAGCTTTTGGTTCATGTCTCCTAATCACCAACTTCAATAAGATCAATTGTTGTTCTGCAATTTCAAATTAAAATTCTCCTTTTATCCAGGAAATTTAGGAGCAAGTGTAATTGTGATTGAGTTCAAGATGAAATAACAAAGAGCAGCAAGGGGTAGAATACTTTTGCAAGGCTAAGTATTTGTGCCAGCTAAATTAAAAAAACACACATACCATACCTATGAGGTGCAATTTTTGATCAGTAAAATTAAATATAAGCTTTAAATTAAAAAGAATTAATGATGAATGAATTATCTTTGATTAATCATAAGCTTCCATTGACTGAGGTAAAACTTAAAGCATATTTAAGTCTTGGCATTATTTCTTACAGAAATAAAGTATGTTTATTTATAATATATCAGTGTTCTCCTTATTGCATATTTGTATACTAATATAGGGACATGGTTGCAGAAGAGAAGGAAAATCAGAAAATTATTATGATTTTACTTGAGGCAGGATAAGAGTTTAGTGCTTTTTTCAAAAATGGATTCCGTATTATAGCCTGTGATTTTCTGGGGTTCTGTATTGTTTTTTTTAATTATTTATAATCATCTTTTCAAAGAAGTATCGGGATTGCCCCATTTTATTCTTATATGATGCATCATATAAGTTATGAGACCCCCGAGCCTAAGAGGTGAGGTGGCGCAGTGGTTAGAGTGCAGTACTGCAGACTACTTCAGCTGATTGCTAGCTGCAGTTCGTCAGTTCAAATCTCACCAGCTCAAGGTGGACTCAGCCTTCCATCCTTCCGAGGTGGATAAAATGAGGACCCAGATTGTTGGGGGCAATATGCTGACTCTGTAAACCGCTTAGAGAGGGCTGTAAAAGCACTATGAAGCGGTATATAAGTCTAAGTGCTATTGCAATTGCTATGAATGAGAAAGTTTAGGCCAATCTTATTATCTGAAGTCACCCAATCACCTTCCACCTGCTTTGGATTCCATTTCTTGGGTCCTTATTGGATTATAATTGTACCATATTAAAGTGACAAGAATAATATATACTGCCAAATTTTATCTTCAAAATGGGTATGTTACATGGCTATTATGCTGGCCAGAGAGTTTATTCACTGGATTTCATGGCAAACCTCTTATTTAATTACACCTCTGTGTGTAGGCTGTACTCCAAATCCTCCAGTCCATTATTTTGATGAAATCCCCTGTTGTGGGTGGTAAAATAGGTACCTGAAGTAGAAAATTGGATTTTAAGGGGGTTTTGAAGCTTAGTATGCCATCCTAAGCCTTGCAAAATCCAACTGCAAGTTACCTGATCAAGAAAGCAATGGTTATTTACAGTGGTCAGCTGCCTGTTATAGTGGTGAAGCAGTTCATTTATACACTCTGGTCAATAAGCTTTTTTTCTGTAGTAATGCAGGACAGAGTAACATAGTTAACCTAGAGATCATTTGCTGGTACCAAGATAAATAATTGGCCATCAAATAGAACTATTTACAACAGAAGCAAACACACAGCCAGTAATTGGACAGGCAGTTTTCGTGGCACACTATGACTGGCTTTTCAGATGCCACCATATCATAAGGAGGAACAGTATTGAATTATGAGAAATGCAGCCCTGAGGCATTTTGACAGAGCCTCTGTTTCTATATGGAAAGAAAATTGCAGAGAAAGAACATAGAGGGGAAAACATACAGCATCACTAAATATGGCTCTAAATCCTCTCAAATAGTTATTTGGGGGGGGATTTAATTCTACCAGGTCCTGGTTCCCTCTGCCATGATAAGGTTTTATGTGGGGTAAAAGTTTGGTAGATTTTCCCCAGAAAACTTGCAGGGAGTGGAATGAGGGAGCAAGATTGTGGAAACAACGCGGAGGCCGTAAGGGCTAAATGGTTAGCCTGGACTGAGGTGCCTGGGCTGTTGGTTGGGGGGGATTTCCATTCTACGGTCCCCCCCACCCCCGGAAAATCAGGCACGGATCGTTGAGACCTGCTACCACGGCCAGGATTCATTGCCGCCGCCACCAAATGTTGAGGATCGAGTGGCGAGTGTGAGTGCTGAGATCGGAGAGATAGCGGCACGGCCGCCATTCCATCGGAGCGGCCGTTAGCAAAAACAGGGGCGGCCCTTCTTTTCCAGCATAGGAGAGATTCGGCTGCGAGGGCTAGCTTGTTAGCCAGCTAGCCTGGATTGAGGTCTGGGAGGCGCCGAGGCTGCTGGGCCAGCACAACAGATGGACAGTCGCCGCGGCCGTGGGGGGGGGCGATTTTACACTCTTTGATCCCCCCTACTGCCGTTGCAGCCGAGAGCCGAGAGCCGATCGACGAAGACGGAGGTAATAGCGTGGCCGCCATTCCACCGGAGCGGCCCCCTCGACGAAGGCGATACGGCCGCCATTTCATCAGAGCGGCCTTTTGGGAAAGGAGAGACCTGCCTGGTAGCCCCCAGTCGAAGAGACCGAGTGCAGACCCACCAGGACACCCGGTGGGGGGCGAGGAGAAGGTGCCCCCACCAGAAACGGTGCCTTCCTTTGTCTTCTGCTGTTACCCAGCACCGCCATTTTGGGGGCTTGAGTAGAAGATCAGTTATTTATTCGGTACACCAACTTGCCTGGGAATTGTGAGGGAGGATTGGAAGAAAGGTGGTTTCCTTTGTTATGACCTCGAGGAAGATAAGAGCACTTGCTAAGACTATGAAGATCGATAGACTTAATGATGTCTTAAGGACTGGAGATGTGCCCCTCCTAGCTGCGTTACAAAGGCCCTGCCTGTTCTGCTCGAGGCGGTTGCAGGGCTGGCGGTTGAGTTCCCCAGGTTGATGGTGCTGGGGGACTTCAATATGCCATCGCCCGGCAAAGCCTCGGGGGCAGTCCAGGAGTTCATGGCTTCCATGACAACCATGGACCTGACCCAAGTAGTTCAGGGTCCGACTCATGAGGGTGGTCACACGCTTGACCTTGTGTTTCTCTCGGGGCAGTGGAGAGATGATCTGAGGCTGAGGGGTTTAGTCACAGTACCCTTGTCGTGGTCAGATCATTTCCTTCTGAGGTTGGATTTCATGGCACCATGCCTCCACCGCAAGGAGGCGGGACCGATGAAGTGGTTCCGCCCCAGGCGCCTAATGGAACCCGATGGATTCCAGAGGGAACTTGGGGAGATACCTGAATCCCTGGTACAGAGTTCATCCGAGTCTCTGGTCGCCGCCTGGAATCAGGCGGCAGCAGGGGCTCTGGATCGGATTGCGCCTTTGCGACCTCTCCGTGGAAGTGGATCCAGGAGGGCTCCTTGGTTTACTGAGGAACTCCAGGAGATGAAGCGCCACAAGAGACGCCTAGAGCGACGATGGAGATCTAGTAAAGCTGAGTCTGACCGGACACTTTTAAGAACTTTCATTAAGTCTTACTTAGTGGCGATAAGGGCAGCAAAATGTTCGCATTTTTCCGCTCTTATTGCGTCCGCTGACTCCCGCCCAGCTGCCCTGTTTAGGGTGACCCGCACCCTTCTAGCTAAGGAGGAAGGCGGAGACCCCTTGCAGGGTAGAGCTGAGGAATTTTCTCGGTTTCTGGCGGATAAAGTCATTCAGATTCGGACAGACCTGGACTCCGATTGGGCAGTACAGGCTGAGATGACTGGGGCAGGTCTTAGTCCGGTTATATGGGATAGGTTTGAACCGGTGACTCCTGAGGATGTGGACAAGGCCATAGGAGCTATGAGCTCCGCCACTTGTTTATTGGACCCGTGCCCTTCCTGGCTGGTTTCAGCCACCAGGGAGGTTTCACGCAGCTGGCTCCAGGCGTTGGTCAACGCCTCTTTGAGAGAGGGGTCCGTCCTGCAGCCCTTAAAAGCTGCGGTGGTGAGACCCCTCCTCAAGAAGCCTTCCCTGGACCCGGCGGATTTAAAGAACTTCCGTCCAGTCTCCAACCTTCCCTTCGCGGGGAAGGTTGTTGAGAAAGTGGTGGCGCTCCAGCTCCTACGACTGTTGGATGACACTAATTTTCTGGATCCCTTTAAATCTGGTTTCAGGCGCGGTTACAGTTTGGTCACCCTGATGGATGATCTCTGGCGAGCCCTGGATAGGGGTCACTCCTCTATCCTGGTGCTACTTGACCTCTCAGTGGCCTTCGATACCATTGACCATGGTATCCTTCTGCGTCGTCTCAGAAAGGTGGGGGTAAGCGGCACTGTTTTGCAGTGGTTCTCCTCCTTCCTCTCTGACAGGACGCAATCGGTGCTGACAGGGGGGCAGAGGTCGAGCCCTAGGCCCCTACTATGTGGGGTGCCACAGGGCTCGGTCCTCTCGCCCATCCTGTTTAACATCTACATGAAGCCACTGGGTGAGATCATCCGATGACACGGGGTGAGGTATCAGCAATATGCTGATGATACCCAGTTGTACATCTCCACCCCGTCTCAATTCAGGGAAGCCGTAGACGTAATGGGCCGCTGCCTGGCCGATGTTAGGGTCTGGATGGGGAAGAACCGGCTAAAGCTTAACCCTGACAAGACTGAGTGGCTGTGGATATTGCCTCCTAAGGACTCGACCAATTGTCCCTCCTTGGTTCTTGAGGGGGAGAAATTAGCTCCCTCAGAACGGGTTCGCAACTTGGGTGTCCTCCTAGACTCACAGCTAAAATTGGAACAACATCTTTCAGCTGTGGCTAGGGGGACCTTTGCACAAGTACGTCTTGTGCACCAATTGCGACCCTACTTGGAGAGGGAGGCACTTCTCACAGTCACTCATGCCCTTATCACCTCACGGCTGGATTACTGCAATGCGCTCTACATGGTGCTACCCTTGAAGAGTGTCCGGCGACTGCAATTGGTGCAAAATGCAGCTGCGCAAGCTGTGGTGGGTGTACCCAGATGCACCCACGTAACACCGATCGTCCGCCAGCTGCATTGGCTGCCCATTAGTCTCCGGATCCAATTTAAGGTGTTGGTCGTCACCTTTAAAGCCCTACATGGCTCAGGGCCAGGTTACCTTCGGGACTGCATCCTGCCGCATACCTCCCTACGACCGGTTAGGGCCCACAGAGCCAGCCTCCTCCAGGTCCCGTCGACCAAACAATGTCGGCTAGCGGGACCGAGGGGGAGGGCCTTCTCTGTGGGAGCTCCCTCCCTGTGGAACCAGCTTCCTCCAGAGATCAGGACCATCCCCACCCTACTGGCCTTCCGGAAAGCAATAAAAACTTGGCTCTTCCGGCAGGCGGGGTGAAAGTGAGACCAACTTGATTAAATAAGGGTCTCCCCCCATGATGGTAATGAGATACTCTTTTTAACTTTTGTATTTTCTGTATTTTTTAATTACTGTATTTTAATACAATACTGGTATTGTTATACATTTTAATTATTGCTTTTTATCTTGTAATGGAATCTAACATGTTGTAAGCCGCCCTGAGTCCCCAGGGATTGGGTGGCATAGAAATCCATTAAATTAAATTAATAAAATTAAAATTAAAATTAAAATTAAAATTAAAATTAAAATTATTAAAATTAAAATTAAAATTAAAATTAAATTAAAATTAAAATTAAAATTAAAATTAAAATTAAAATTAAAATTAAAATTAAAATTAAAATTAAAATTAAAATTAAAATAAAATAAAATTAAAGACTTGCAATGAGAAAGGAGAGAAGAAATAGCATCAACCATTTCCAGGTCTGCCTTGTTGGATGTGGAGCTCAAGAAAGGCACATGAAGCCCCCGATAGAGGAGGTGCTATGTCCCTGGATATCCCCTGTTTTTATGATGTCTTCCATCTCAGGGAGATACTATTCAGGAAATATAATGCACTTCAAAGATAATTATTTATGGGGAAAGCCTCATCTTCCTTTGGTTAAAGAAAATAGTATTAGGATTAATACAGGACATTTATATTGATATGATATAATCTTTTTGTTTTCTTCCTCATACACAGTTGTTAAGACATTGCAAATTAAGGAACTCAGTGCAATTCATTTTATGAGTTTTATTAGCCAAAGAACAATCAGAGTAAAGGGCAAAATTCACATAATCAGGTCCCCCTGAGAAAGCATTTACAGCATAGACAAAGGCTAAGTTCACACATAATAGCAAGGCAGATTTATATAACCTGGGATTGTGTACTAAGCAGTGGTCATCCATTTAACATACAACATCAGCCACAATTTTTAAAATGTGATTTCTGACTTAACCTTCCGTATGAACCAAACATTCCACTTAAATATGACAGATGGAAATAAATTTCCTATCTTTCTGTCTGATTGCAAATGTTCCATGCTAAATTCCTTTTTCTAAGTCTTATTGCACCTCCAATGTGTAATTCACATCTAAGCAGTTTCAGACCAGTCAATATTCTTCAATTTACATCACAGGATTATTGTGGGGGGGAAATTACTGTAGAGGAAGCCATATAGTATTGAACGGTCACTAAACGAACTGTTGTAAGTCAAGGACTATCTGTAATGTTTTCATCTCTGAAATTTAGATTTGGATTCATTTTAGAACAATCAAAGAAATAGGGGATGCATTATATTATGGTAATTTAGCATGATTTCTACCATTACTTACTACCTGATCCAAGAGAAGATTGCAGAGCCAATATGGAATACAAGTTAAGGTGAATTCCATCCTCAGCCATGGGAGTGAGTGATAGTGAGCCTGTTTATCTATTTTAGCCCAACCCACCATGCTGGGGGAGAGGGGACAGGGAAGGAGAGGGATAAAATTATAGCTGAAGTATTAGGTATGACACTCTGAGTTCACCTATTGAAATATAAGATGTAATTTGCTCCACTGGAACTTAATATATTCAAGGCAACAATTGAAGAATTGTGTTAATATATTAATACACAAGAATACATTAATACATGGTTAATAGGAAAAATAAAATAAAATTGTTGATAGCCAAGTCATGGATTATTCACATTACTTGTGGGCCCATTCTGACAGAGCAATTTTTTCTTTTCTCAGAAAGAATTGTGCCCAATATTAAAGGATCGACAGAGTTCTTGTTCCAATGTAATTGCTTTTATTTTTCCAAGGTGAAAAAAAATCCAGCAATTGGGCACTGCATTCAATTTCTACATGATTTTCTTCTACAAGATGGGTAACATTACCTGTTCTTGTTCAGTGCTAAGACAGTTCTTGTTTCACAGCTCATAATATGAGGATCAAATTACAAACAGATATACTTGCATTTTTCTTGATAAAAATCATTGATAGTTAGCCATAGTTTGATTTTAAAAACTAGTGAAAGGTTTTATATTACCATATAAAGATTCCTTTAGAACTTCCTCTATACAGTATTAAAGCTTTGTACACAAAGCTTATCTGTAGATCTTTGAATGTAAGTATTAATAGAGCCAAAGCAGTAATAGCAACAATAATAAAGACAATATCCTCTCATTCCATTAGATTTCCCACCTCTCAATTCTCCAAAGGAAATGAGTGTGAAAAATGAGAAATTTCACTTAGTGAAACTTAATTAAACGCCTTTTAGAAGCTTTTTAAAATGTGAAAACTTTAGTCTGTTTTCATTGTTCTGTGGATTCATTTACCTGAGATCTTAGAGCGTACTAGTGCTAGCCATCTTCCTTATGTCCCGTCAAGCTAAATACTATTTCTATGTTGTATTTTCACTGGGTCATTTTAATGCAGCTAGACTAAAGTGGAAGTAGAAGGGAATGCCTCATAAAAAAATACCAGGTAAAAATGAAGGATTATTCTCTGTTATAGTATGTTTTCAGTGGTGCTGATGTATGGATCCAGGTATATTTCATTCTTTCTCTGGATTACCAGGTATTAAGCAAACATGAAATACATTCTTCCACCATAAAACACAATGCACTGCTGACTTAAGACTTAGAAACTATAGGAGCAATAAGGGACAGAATTTTCAGTACCATGGACAGGTTCCAAAAAACCAATACTGTACCACTTACTACTCCCACATGAAATAACTCAGTCCTTAAATCCAGGATTGAGGCCACAGCCTCTTGTTCAGGCCACAGCCTCTTGCTGAGGCATAAAGAGGAGTTTGTTATCTCTTTCCTATCATCTTCCAGCTCTTGTTAGTGGGCAAACAATGGGTTCTTATTAATATTTGGCTTAAAGATACATTTGGTAATTCTGTTTTTGATGAGTTGTACACTTAAGTTCAGTGGATCATTGATACCAATCCAATGTATCTTTCTGCTCTGTAATCTGGATTGTTCCACATTGTCCATCTAGCCCCTGTCCCTTTCAGTCCTTGTCAAGATTACCAGGAGACTGCATGATAAAAAATTGTATCCATATTGTGGAACTGATGAACACAGGAATTATAGGAGGGTACCTTATATCTTCCTTGGTATCTTAGATTGGACTTCTCCAACTTGCTGCTCTCTTCTTTACTATACGGTTTATAACTTGTACAATTCTCAGGCATCAAGATTTTGGACTTTTATAAGTTGTAAGTAGAAGATATTTTGAAGGCACAGATTTGGAGGTTTCCTCTGTTCCTTTGGATCAATGATACTTATTCTGATTTTTATCAGTTGTCCAAGATTTGGGCAAAAATCTCTGTCATCATTTGTTGGTTGATCCAATAGAACAGGGGTGTCAAATGTGGCCTTCGGGCCGGATCCGGGCCATGATAGACTGCGGAGTTGGCCTGCGGGCCATCCCAGAGATGGTGAGGGACTGGCCCCTTTCACCCCGGGCCCACCCAGTCAGCTGTGATGACCAGGCCATGCCCACCTCACCCCCCCCAAAGTCAAACAAAATCCCAATGGGATTGAGTTTGACACCCTTGCAGTAGGGTAGACTATTCCAGGGATTGAACCTGGACATATTTAATGCCAAATATGGGTTGCAAAACTGAGTGTTCTTCTCAGGGTTAAAGAAAAAGTAGTCAGAGAAGGAGGAGCATATATACGTGAATAGGCTTTTTCATTATATTTCACAACATCTGCATATTAAATGTAATTCTTCACTGCTGCCATATATAAAGACTAAATTAAAGCAACTAGATGAGGAAACAAAACTTAATGTACCATATCCAGCTTGTGTAAGAAAAACTTAATTGGAAAAACTATTTTAAATCACAGGTCCTGTATAAAATTGCAAGGACCTTAGTTTAGTTGACAGTGGTAGGGTTCCCCCCCCCCTTTAACTTAACTAAAATTCAAGAAATAACCTAATAAAAATGCAGGTTCTTATTGGTGCAGAGATATGTTTCATCTCTAAGCATCAGTCATTTATCCAAATGTTTAATCACAAATTTATATTCTAATAGAATAAGAAACGTGTAGTAATATGTAATGTAACAGCGTACTGAAGGTATGGTACATGCAATAAATATTTTTTCTTGATTTTTCATTCTCTCTCTGTTCATAAATTATTTCAAAAATGCATAGAATAAAATAAAATAAAATTTAATGATATATTACTAGTTGCATTAAAATTGCATATGATCCACATTAGGGATTCCAAGGATGATATAGAAAAGCTCCAATCTATGTGTTGCAAATCTCTTTTGCTTGTACCTTCTTCAACTTCTGAGGATAATTTTTCTAGCATCAGAAATTGGGCAAGCAATTTAATAAATTCAAAGACCTCCCAGCTTCCCACTATGATCCTTAACTGGTGGGGGGGAAATTGGACCTGCCATTTACTTCACCTAAATTAGTTATCTCTGATTGCTTGTCTTAGAAAATATAGAGATGCAATTGGTTGGAGTTTATTTATTTACAGGACTTACATGGCTGTCTATCAGAGCGGAAGTTATCCAAAACTGTTGATGAAAGTTTGACTCTAACAATACTTGGAGAAATATTTTGAAGGTCCCCATTGTGGTAGTCTGTCAGGTCCAGCATCCTGTTTCTCACGCTGATCACTGGGATCATACTGGAAAATCTACATTCAGGGTACAGTAGCAATAAACCTCCTTGATTGCCTGTTCCCCAGGAGTAGTATTCTACTAGTCTTGGGGAACAAGCAACAGTGTTGTTGACTGTTGACAAAGTTCCATTTAGCTGCTGAAAAATATTGATATACTTTTCCCTCTAAGGCCCAGGAAAGATGCTTAGTTCACCAAGTGATTATGTTTTCCATCATAGATCTTCTTGATCATCTGTATGAAAGAAAGCATGAATACTTTTTTCTCCCATAAATTCTGCAGGTCAAAGTGACTTCTTAGCATTTGTGGCAGATAATGAAGAGATAATCCTCTTAATTAGTCTCTGTAACAAAAATTGTGGAGAACAGCTTGTTCTTTTTGCTTTCCCTTCATTTTTCTCATATTTTAAATTTAATATTTCTATTCTGAGGTGTTGACTATGTATTTTAACAGATTTTGTATTTGCTGTCTTAAAAGTATTTTAATTACTTAAATTTTATTGTGTTTGAGGAAATGATCTTTCAAAATAAACATCTCTGCACTTAGCTTTTCATGTAAATGGGGGGGATGTGTGCGTGCATATTTATACATAATGTGAATAAATAGATTACTAAGTCTTTGGGGCCTAATGCACAAATTTAGAATTCTGAATATCTGGAATATGTTATTGTTCATTTATGTTTCTAATATTATGGGAGGATAAATGTCTATATCTCACTTCCTTCATTATGCTATTTGTGCTAGGTGCCTCCTGGCATGGTTGTGTCTTCCATGACACAACCATGCTGTTCAGGAGGATTCTCTGAAACTTTGAAAGAATCTGCAAGAAAAACAAACTTATAGGGAGAACTCAGAATGAATGGTGAATTCAAAATTTAATAATTTGTAGGAAAATCACACTTCAGACTGAAAGACAAAATGATATTCTGGATTTTGTGGTTTTAAGGTACCTGTTTTGGAGAAGACTGTGTTGGTATACAACACTCCAGCACATCTGGTGAACAGTGCTTGGTGGATATTTCTTTGGTACTTTTAGATGGTTATCATTTTTAATATATGACCATTTCCACCTGCAACAGTTACCATGCTGCAGGATCATTTACGTATCATATATTGCTAAGAATAAGCTTCCTTGTACTCATCTCCTGGATCCTTCCACAAAATATACTTAGCAGTGAAAGCTCTTGTACTCACCTGCTAGTTCTTCCATTTGTAAATGCCACTAATGAGTCATCTGTATCACAGCCAAGTGTAACGTGACATACAAGTGCAGGGCTCTGATTTTGCCCAGTTTAAAATAAAACCACACACACAGAAAAGAGAGCTGTAGTTTGCTTTTAATTTGTTAGAACCTTTGTTCATTAGTTTAATTAAGAGAGATAATTCAGACTCCCATGTTTGCACAATCTGCACAATTCACTTTGCCAAGCCATAAATGGATTACTAACTACACCCATTTCCAGGCAGACACTGTGGATTTTAAGATATGTCAGGGCTAAATCTGGATTTGGGAAAGAAATGGAGTATCTCAAAATACAATTAATAATGAGAAAATGGCTATTACAAGACCAATCCTATCATGAAAAATGGTAGTTTAGCCCTTTGGCTTTGCATTTTTGGGGAAAAGACTCAAATGGCTTTCAGAATTTCCATATTAATGAATTTGTTATAATGGGTGATAAAATTTTTGCTTATCCAATTGCCAGCAAGGAATTTTTTTTGACAACTTGTATGCCACCTCAATCACAGAAGGGGCGTTGGTCTTACCTGATACGCCTCTTCGCATCAGGTGGAGCCAGCATTCAGCCCCGCCCTTGAGGGGTCTGGTCCGGCTTGCTCCTCGTTTGTTGGACTGGCATTTTTGCCATTGTTGCTCCTGTGATCATTGTTTTTTTCCTTGGGCTGACTTTTTGCTTGGCGGCATCCGCCCTTTTTGGCGGTTTCAGGAAGGGAAGCCTGAATGTATTTGACTGTGTCCGGTTGGTAGCCACAGTCGAGTCTGCTTCTTCGGTCTCGTCAAAGCTGGGTCCTAGGAGGGCAGATCCAGCAAAAAGTAACAGACTCGGTCCTCATTCTGAGTGGACGAGGACAACCCATCCTGAATGCTGGCTCCACCCACGATGGAAAATGACTCAGACGGCTTACACCTTAGGGTTGAAAACAGTAAATAACTGCTAAAGTCAAGCAATATCAAAAACAAAAGAAACACATTCTCCATAGTGGGTGGAGCTAGCTGCCAAGATTGGGTATTGGCACAGCCTTCTAGCCAATTATGACTGAGTCTGGAAAAGTATAAAAGATGGCTCTAGGCCTAGATTCCCCCTCTTTTGACTCAGTCACAGCCATTGACTAAGTGCCTTTTTCATCATCTATCTTCCATTAATAATTGTAAGTTTTTGGTTCTATTCAGAATTATTATTATTATTATTATTTTTATCCTTTCCCTTTCGAGCTCCTCAGTATGGCTATACCTGGGTGAAGCAGTTGGCCGCAAGTCTGACTGCTGCTCGCCCCTCCAGCCGAAGGCCCAGCAAGATTTTTGTTTTTTTCTTTTTCTCCATACATTAATTTCCGGCCGTGGAGGGAGTGGGAAAGGGCCCCCTTATCACCACGGGGCAGCGGTGAACTCACCGCGCACCTGGGCGTGGAGCGAGGCTTGTATTTTTCTTTTTTCTGTCTCCTTGCCAGACACCAAGGGCCAACCTGACAGGTGAAGGCCTCTAATGTTGGGTTTCACAGCTGCTAGCCTGCCTGGGAGAGCCGAGGGGCCGAGGGGCAGAGCATGCTGCCAGATTAAATTTTGGGGTGCCTTGGCATCTGGCCGGTCCAGCGCAAGCGGTCCGAGCCACTAACGAGCCTTCCGATCCCCAGCTGACCCTCAAAGATAAAGGGATCGGAAGCGCCGAAGACCTCGCTCGCAGCCAGGCCGGATTCGCGCAAGCCATCCGGACCGTTTTTGATGCTGCCTATAAACAGCTGTTTCGGCCTTGGCTGGGTTCGCGCAAGCCACCCATGCCACATTTAACTCACTTGCAGATCGGCCGGATTCGTGCAAGCCATCCGGACCGTTTTTGATGCTGCCTATAAACAGCTGAACTTGGCCAGACTTGCGCAAGCGGTCAATGCCACAAATAGCCTCTGAACACCAGCTGCTGTGCCCGAGAAGCTGACAGACAATTTGGCCAGACCTGCGCAAGCGGTCAGTGCCCAGCCAAGCCTCCAAACGTCAGCTGGAGACCTTCAAAGAGCTGAAAGCAATATTTTTGCTGGTTCCTTTTTTGCTCCCTGTTTTGTGCCTGCTTGCAGAGGAAGCTGGCAATCTGGGTGCTGCTTGCTGAGGGCATGTTCCCTCTTTTTTTGCTTGAAACTTCAGAAATCAGTCAGTCTGCTCCAGGGGACTCAGAAACTGACAGTTAGTGGCTAGGCCTTAGCAGACTCCTTTCTCCTCTGCTGGAACTAATTGCCTCAGGAGACAGTCAGCCATTTTAGGAGTGCCTCGTGGGTGGCCACCATTTTGAATTACACAGGACCGCCCACTTCAAAAAATTTTCTCCTTTCCTTTGAGGCCTCCTTTATTTAACTTGCCTTCTGTGCAATGGCTGACAAGAGCCAGCAATCTGACAAGGCTCCTTTGATCCAAGGCCCAGTCGGTACCTGTCTCTAGTGCCTGGGCCGTCTGCTTCCATTTGAGCTCCTCTGCATTGCTCGGCTTGTCTTCAGCATGGTAAGTGTGCAGGCAGTCTTTGAGAGTGCCGGTAGCCATCTTGAAGTCTCCCACAGGGTGGCAGCCATTTTGATTGCCCTCAGAATTGAAGGCACTAAGGGCGTGGCCTTTTTGTTTCAAATACCAAAAGTGGGCAGACACCATATTGAAGTCACATCAAGGGCGGTGGCCATTTTGGATGCCCTTTCTTGCCGGTGGCCATTTTTAAGGCCTAATATGGGCATTGGCCATTTTGAAAGACCAACTAAGGGCAACTGCCATCTTGTTGACCTCATTTAAGCTACAGATCTCACATAAAAGGAACTAATGAGCCTAGTGAGTAACTCCAGTAACAGTTTAAAACCAAGCTTTTTTTTTTTTCTGGAGTCTGTGAGCCCAGCATAACTGGAACTATATACAATGTATATAATTATATACAAACTATCAATTTTTCCAGTATTTGAAAATATCAGTTTTTCATGAACTGAACTTTAAGACAAAGAGACCATGATTTGTAAATTGGAGTTGATTTTAAAATGATGCCTTTTACAAAGGATATTGCCCCATCCAGAGTACTCTGCCCTACTCATTCCTACCTAGCATCCCCCAGGAAGGATGCCAGGGAATTCTCATTAGCTCCCTCTGGCATTTGGAACCAGACAGCCCCACACTCCAGACAGCTCCACCCACAAGCCAAAATCAACCTACTGCTCAATCAGCAGCAGCTCAAGCGGATGTCCAAGCTAGGTCAATGGGGTCCACGGTGGTGACGCGCAGATGGCCTGGCTTTGCAGCTGGCCAATTGACATGCGGTACAAGTGGAAATTAGCCTCTGCCCCGATCACCAGGCAGTCCTTGTTTGGTGAGGCCCTGAATCCCATCCTGCTTGATACTAAGGACAAGCGCAAGGTCCTTCCCTCAGCCACCCGGAAAGCCCCTTTCCGTGCCACCCCCTTACCAAGGAGGGCTTCCAGGGGGGCCTTCCAGTCTTCCAATAGACATCAGGGTAACTACTAGGGACAGTATCAGGGGCATAGCCAAGGGCAATGCAGTTCCCATCAGAGATTCTCTTCAGGCCAACCCTTCAGGGGTAACCAATTCATATGGCCCTTTAGAGGGGCCGGCGGTTGCCCTTTCCACCAGAACAAGTAACCTCTGGCCGATCCTCCCACAGGGGGTCGCCTGGCTCCCTATGCCAGTGGATGGGAGGAAATCACCAATGATGCATGGGTTTGTGAGACCCTGGCTTCAGCGCTCTCACTTGAATTCATTTCCACCCCCACCCCCCGAGGTTCTTCTCCGCTGCCCCTTGTCATCAAATTCTGCAAAACGGGTCCTCATGAATCAGGCCATCCAGCACATCCTGGACATTCGAGTCATCCACCAAGTGCCTGAGGACCAACAGGGGCAGGGCTTCTACTCCATGCTGTTTGTAGTGCCCAAATCCTCGGGAGGATGGAGAGCCATTTTGGACCTCAAGTGTCTCAACAGGTATGTCATTCATTTTAAAAAAAAAATTCAAAATGCACACCCTGAAATCAACTCTGGCAAGTGCTCGGAAGGGAATCTACTCACGTCCATAGATCTCTTGGAGGATTACCTCCACATCCCAATTCGGCCATCTCACCGCCAATACTTACGGTTTTGCTATGCAGGGGTGCATTATGAATATGGGGTGCTCCACTTTGGCCTGTCCTCAGCGCCAAGGGTCTTCACCAAGGTCCTGGCAGCCTTGACCACTCACCTCAGATCCATTCCCATCAGGATCCAGTGCTATCTGGATGATATTCTCATCTCCTCAGCCTCCCCTTCTCAGGCTGAGAGAGATGTCCAGGTAGTGCTTAACACGCTGGAACTCCAAGGCTTCTTGGTCAACCAATCCAAAAGTCAGCTTGTCCCCACCACCAGAATTGTCCATCTGGGTGCAATCATTGATTCCCTGGGGTGTAAGGTGTACCTGTCCCAGGATTGGAGAGACAGTCTATTGGCTTTAACCCAGCAAGTTCTGAGGCAAAACTCAGCTCCACTGAATTTGCTGTCCTCCCTCCTGGGCAAGATGATTCGGCCATTCACATTGTCCCATGGGCTCACTTACACTCCAGAGACCTCCAATGGCTCCTTCCCTATCAGCGTCAGGGAAGGGCCCATTCCCCAGTCAAAGTGAGACTCCAGCCCTCAGTCAGGAAGTCTCTGATTTGGTGGACCACCTCTGCTGTCCACAGGGGCACCTGCTTCCTTCCCCCAAGACAAATCTTAGTCACCACCAATGACAGCCTATCGGGTTGGGGGGTACACGCGGAAGCACAGGTGGCACAGGGCACATGGTCGTTAACTGAGACAACTCTAAGCATAAACGTTTTGGAGCTACGGGCTGTGTTCCTTGCTCTGCAGCAGTTCAGACCTCTTGTGGAGAACTCTCATGTCATGATACTTACTGACAATGTGGCCACCAAGGTCCACATAAACAGACAGGGTGGGACCATGTCAGGACAGCTCATGTCAGAGGCCATGTGGTTGGGGCTATGGGCAGAACAATACTTATTGTCTCTTTCTGCTGAACACATCTCTGGGGTAAGCAACGTCAGGGCAGACTGGCTCAGCCGGAACCAGATAGACCACTCAGAGTGGAGCTTACACCCAGACCTTTTCCACCAACTTGTGGGTCAATTCGGTCAACCTGTGATGGACCTTTTGCCACCCCGGGGAATGCCCAGCTGCCCAGGTTTCTGTCCCAGTATCAAACTCAGGGTGCGGAAGGGGTGGACGCCCTCCGCTGCACCTGGCCTCAGGGGTTGCTTTACGCTTTTCCCCCCATCCCCATCATTCCGCAGGTCATCCGGAAACTCCTGGAAGAAAGAGCCGAGGTGGTACTTCTGGCACCCGACTGGCCAAGGAGAACCTGGTATGCCGACCTGGTCTCCTTGTCGGTCTCACCCCCTTGGAGGATCCCTCCGACAGAGTGGTCGCTGCTCCAGGGGTCAGTGCAGCATCCAGAGCCGCACTGGTTGCAACTGACCGCCTGGCACTTGAGCGGCTCACTCTGAGGAGCCGCCAAATCCCTGAGGACGTTATGGAGGTCTTGCTTGACTCTCGCAGACCGTCCACGCATCGTATTTATGCAGCCTCTTGGAAGGCTTTCTGCTCATGGTGTGCTAGGGAGGGTTATTCCCCACTGGATCTTTCGGTCATAAATGTCCTTTAATTTCTACGCCAGGGGCTAGCTAAGGGTCTTTCCCCAAGTACCCTCCACCACCAGATTGCTGCCCTGTCCACGGTGCTGTCTTGTCCCTCTCTGGGGAAACTCTCTGCTCACCCCTTAGTCTCCAGGTTCCTAAAGGGCGCAATGAATAGATGCCCTCCTGTAGTGCATAGGTATCCCACCTGGGACTTGTCCAAAGTGTTATTAGCACTCATGGGGGGCGCCTTTGAGCCTTTGCACTCCGTCTCTCTGGCCCACCTAACATACAAGGTGGTTTTCCTGGTGGCTGTCACCTCTGCCCGTCGCATTTCCGAACTGGCAGCCCTTTCCATCAGGAGTGACCTCTGTGTGTTCCACCAGGACACGGTGGTTTTGCGGTTGGATCCCACCTTTCTGCCAAAGGTAAACTCTTACTTTCATTGGGCTCAGGAGGTGGTATTACCTTCCTTTTACCCTTCTCCATCCTCAGACATTGAAAGACAGTGGCACCTCCTGGACGTGAGGCGCGCACTGGACACTTACATACAAAGGACCTCTGCCTTTCGCAAGACTGAGGCCTTGTTTGTCTCTTTCCACCACACTTCCTTGGGGAGGAAAGCATCCTCTGTCATGGTGGGTCGGTGGGTTTGTAATGTCATTAACACTGCATATGAACAAATGTCCTTGCGACGACCCACCAGGATTACGGCCCATTCCACATGCAGTGGCAGCCACCACTGCGGCTTGGAACACGAGGGCTTCCATCGAGGAGATCTGCCGGACTGCCACTTGGGCATCTCCAACGCCATTTGTCCGGCACTACAGACTGGACACCTTCGCCTCTCAGGAGGCTGACCTTGGGCGCAGAGTGCTGGAACAGGTAACATTGGAGGGCGGTGGTCCCAGCCAGAATCAGGAGGCCCTCCCTGGGGACTAAATTACTTTGGTATGTCCCAATCTTGGCGGCTAGCTCCACCCACTATGGAGAATGAGACGTTGTACTTACCTGAGACGTCCATTCTCGTAGGGTGGAGCTAGCCGCCAAGTCCCTCCCTTCTAACATGTTCTGGCTGGACGAGGAGCCTATTACTCGTATAGTCATTAAGTATCTAGGTGTATTAGTGTACATAGTTATCTTCTCTCTGTAGGTAGTTAGGTTAGGTAGTTAGGTCTCTCACATATCAACTTGTGTGTAATTTTCTGTGATTGGACAGTTAATAAACTTGTTAGATTGATGGCACTTGAGTCTGGCATTTATCCCTCGTCAAAAGAGGGGGAATCTAGGCCTAGAGCCATCTTTTATACTTTTCCAGACTCAGTCATAATTGGCTAGAAGGCTGTGCCAATACCCAATCTTGGCGGCTAGTTCCACCCTACGAGAATGGACGTCTCAGGTAAGTACAACGTCTCATGCTCTACATTGTGGACAAAAACAATACAAAAATATTTCTCACTACTATCAAGGAGCAGGTCTCTCCATCCCACTCCAGGGCCTGAGAAAAGAGTTAGGTTTATATTTAGCTTTCTGATGCCTAATAGGATTGAGCCATATAAACCTCATGGGACAGGCCCTGTGGGTGCAGGACGGGTGCAGCTATGGAGAAAGTGCTACAAAGGAGTGGGCAACTCTTCCAGATCTTATTCCAATTTCTGTATACTAATCTCTTTCCTTCTTAACAATAAAATTAACTAATTAGAGCCATCTTGACTTTTTCTTTCAGGATTGTAGAGTCTTAGGATCGTGACAGGATACATGAATACATTCATGGTCTATGCTAGTCCTAGTGCTTGGTGCAACATGTCCCAGAACTTACTGAATTATTTTTTTTGAATAATATATTCTAAAATGGATGTTCATATTGCCTATTGTTGAACAATTGAGAAAGCTTTTAAGTAATTAAGGAGTACTTGTCCATATCTTTAATGCAAAATTAATGTAGTTTCATTCGTCTTAATGGTCTCTAGTAGATATTTTAAATATAGTACTATTGTATACACCGCTATTATAAAAGTGATTTATATTATGCATGCAGCTGTCATTGAAGGTGTTCATATATTTAAAGCAAATCCAATTTTTCTCAAGGTTTTGGAAGAATATTCTACAAGGATGATATTTGTTGTTGGTCATCCTTGAATTCTCAAAGAATATTTCATGTGTTTAAATCTTTTTAAAATCAACAGATTGAGCACATGTAGTCAGAAGTGGATGGGAAATGTGGCAGTTTAGATTTAACTAGTATAGATTCTCACACATAAAGTGCTCATACACTGCAATAAGCTGTAACATGGTTTATTTAGTTTTGGCTTCATTTGTTATGTAAACCCAACTATTGTCATTTTCCAACATGGGGAATGACTTTGCACATTGTATGAACTCAGCAAGTTGTGTTTTGTTGACTAAACACTAATTAGGCAAACCATGGTTTAAGTTCTAGCCAAATTCTTCATCTTTGTTTGGACTCAAAAATGCATATCATCAGCAAAATCATTTTTTTTAATTTACAGTAAATCCTTGTTAAACTATATTCCATGCATCTCATTTATTTTTAGTTGTCAAAATGTTGTATTGTTTTTCTGGAAAAGAAACTAATATATATTTTTCCCAGTGGAGGGACTACCTGCCATGCCTCCTTGTCTCTCAGCTTTCAAATGACTTAACTTGGGAAAAAGGTCAAGGAATGTAGCTCTGCCAGCATGAATCTCTGACTAGATTTATTGCTATGAATAATGGGGGGGGGGGGGGCTCCCTGCAAATGCTGATCTGGCACCATAGAGAGAAGGCGGCTTTTCAGACTTCTCAGTGTAATTGTTAATAATGTCAAAAGCATTCCAATCAAATCCTCATTTTAAAAACCACAAACACTGAAGGAAAAGCGAATAGTAAAAAAACAAAACAAAAAAAGACAATATATATGGATGCAATCAAGTTACATTCAAATAAGTTAGTGTCTTGGTACTGTTTAATGCAGAGTACATGTTATTTATTCAATGCATAATCTTTATAATAAGTTCATAAAGAAGACTCCTTGCAATGTTTAGTGATAAGAAAGCAGAACATAGTACATATCCGGCTCCTTTAAAATACAATAGCAAAATGTTTTTCCCCTCACCACAATTTTCTTCTGATTTTTAAAATCTCAGGTAATTGAACATTATAATATCAATAGTTGGATGGAGATGTGACAGCATGTCATATTTATTATTTTTATTTTATTTTGTGATATTTATATACCGCCTTACAGTGTAAGCACTCTCTAAGCAGTTTACACCAGTAAGCAATGTATATTTATATTGCCCCCAACAATCTGGGTCCTCATTTTACCTACCTCAGAAGGATGGAAGGCTGAGTCAACCCTGAGCCAGTGAGATTTGAACCGCTGATCTGCAGATCACAGTCAGCTAAAGTGACCTGCAATACTACCTCTAACCGCTGCGCCACCTCGGCTCATAGCCCAGAACTCTCTGTTCTCCTGTCATGTGTTCAGTAAAACGTTCATGCTGGTCTTTGGGGTTGATAGCAGCATCTGGAAGAAGTAGAGATAACCATTTTCTCACAGGCTGCAGCTTTCAAGCTAAATATACCTAGGTTTATAAGCTATTCTCGTAGGACTTGATTTCCAATCCTTGCACTATCTTCTCTGGACTTGCACCAATCTTTCAATGTCCTTTTTGAACCCAGGAGGATTCCAAGGCAAAAGATATTTTTTTCCCTTTTCCAATGGTAAGAAGTTGAAATAAGAGACTAAAGAGAACTGTTCCTTACCAGCAGCACAGTTACCCCCTTACTTAACTCTAAGCAGGAAAGGAATCTAAAAAAAGCAAAGCATGAATTTAGTCAACATTGTACTGTAGGTGGCATTCAATATTCAATAAAGAGATAGTTAACTTTAAAATGCTTGGACAGAAACACAAAAATCAAGCTTTGTTTTATTACTGCTTTCATATTGATTATCACAAAGGCTGGGTTGTATGTGTGCGTGTGAGAGAGGAGAGAGAGGGAGAGGGAGAGGGAGAGAGAGAGAGAGAGAGAGAATGCCACCTATTCATACTATTCTAGGTAGCTTATATGTATAAAACTAAAAAAAAACCTTTCCATAAAATTTCAACAAATTCTAATAAATACAGTTCTAGAAGTACTGTAAAAAGAAAATAAAGTCTGATTTATCATGAGACAGTTAGTAACTATACAGTTGTGCTATATGGAAAACAATTCTCAACAGAGACAACAAAGGGGAGAGAGGAGGAAAAGAATCTGACTTGCTTAGCTGTTAGATAGTTACTAATAAAATATTATTTGATTGTTTTATATGCCTGAAAATGAAATCAGTAACTTGCCTAATTTTGCCACTAAAACAAGTACTGTACGCCTTCAGTTGTCACAAAGCCCTTGTGACAGGGTATGTTCAAATCTGACCACTTGTAACAGAGAAAAAGTAATCCTTTGCTATTTAAATTATCCTCAGGTTTCTAGAATTAAAGCTTTCTGTGTAGTCAGGCTGATTGATGAGCTACTGACATAATACAAATATAACACAAAACTAGAAAAATTGTTTTTGTAAGTGCCAGAGGAGGTTGTAGCGTATGGCTGCTGCTTTTCATAGAGACAATCATCTTGCTTCATGAAGCCGTTTTGAGGAATTAATTACTGTGAAGTATCTCCTGAAGATTTTTGCTGGTATTTATACAAGAATTAATCTGGTGTAGAGGTGAAAGTCATCAGCCATTCACTTGTTTTCCTACCCTGGGCCACTCTATGGATCCGCGTTCTCCATTACACTCTGTCTTCAGAACCCCTATGGTCATCCCAGTGTCATCCTTTATAGCAGGGGTCTCCAACCCCTGGTTTGTGGACCAACATACCAGCAACTGGTATGCAAACAAATGAAGCCGAATCCGCAAGATGCAGGCAGCACACGAAACCACGCCCCCTCCAGTCACGGAAAAACCTCTCGCCACGGAACCAGCCCCTGATACCCAAAAGGTTGGGGGCTGCTGCTTTATAGTGTCCAGCCAATGGTACTAGGGTGGCCCCTTCTCTTTTTCAGCTGATCACTCCCAAGACGAATGACTTTTCGAGTGAGTTAGCTCATATGACGTGCAATCCATGGGATGTGTAAACAGGTTAAAGCATAGAAACAGGAAATTGTGAGTTCTATTCTGGCCTTACAGCTTACGTAAACCTAGCTGATTAACTGTGGGCCAGTCATTTCCCCTCATTCCTAGAAAAAAGGCAATGACTTCCAAAAAATATTGCGAAGAAAACTGCAGGGACTAGTCCAGGAAATCACCTTGCCAACACTGACTCAAAGAGATTAACAGAAATGCACCCAGTGCAAATGTTCTAAATGTCTTGAATTTTCCAAACATAAAGGAACACTTACTTAAACCACATCACTGATTAATACCTTGATCCTAAGACCAAACCTTTTAGCATATGTTTGTTTTCTTTAGCAGTCATTCTCTCCATCACAATATGCCTCCTTGCTTAAAATGCAGACTGATATCTGTATAGAAGGAAGAGTGAAGTAAAGCTTGCAAGCTGAATCTAAGTGCACATATAGAGAATCTAGGACAGTGATGGTGAACCTTTTTGGTGCCAAGTTCCCAAAGCGCACGCGCGCACCCCCAAAATGCAATGTGAGCATCCCTGTGCATGTGCCCTGTGCATGCGCCCCGCCTCCGGCACATGTATGGCATCCCCGCGCATGCTCCCCGCCCCCCTCACCCATTTTTAGCTTCCAGGTTGGTGCAGGAGACCTTCCAGACCCAAAATGGGCTGCGGGGGGGCACACTCAAAATGCAGTGCGCCCCCCCCCCGTGCATGCACGCATGCATCCCCCACATGCACCCCACGCATGCACGGCAGAGACCTGAAGACCAGCTGGCTGGCAGGAGGTGCGCATGGGCTGGGGTGACGGCTAGCGTGCCCGCAGAAAAGGCTCTGCGTGCCACCTGTGGCACACGTACCATAGGTTCGCCATCACGGATCTAGGATAAGTAACACTGTACATAACTTTCAAGGCTGCTTATTTAAGAGTGAACAGAAGCAATTCTGTTGCCTAGATATGCTCTGTTTATGAAGCCACTACAGATCTTTTCTACAGATTCTCCAACAATATTCATCAAAAATAGAACACGCAGAAACTGATGGACAGGAGACAGAGGTCATGCCCAGGGCTTCATTGAAGCAAATCACCTTGCCTCAATAAAGAAAATCACATTGACTTTGCTTTGTGAAGCTTTTCAAGTTGAATTGTTGTCACCTTGTACAAAGCTAATTATAATACAGATATAATGAAAGATATAACATCTGACATTCCTGACTCTCTTCTTTATTTGCTTGACTTATATTAGGAAAAAAGTGTGATTAAGTATATCAAATGTGACTACTATAAACAACTAGTAAGGAGAACATGAAAAATGTTAAGGGAGATGTTTCACAAATTAATGATACTGTATAAGGATTTGGGCTAGTAAACTACAGTATAATAAACTAGGAACTGATTGTATTGTCCTAACATGCAGAACCTCCTAATGCAGAAGATTGTGTGGATCACAACAAATTGTGGCAAGTTCTTAAAGAGATGGAAGTACCAGATCATCTTATTTGTCTCTTGAGAAACCTATATGCGGGTCAAGAAGCAACAGTGAGAACTGGACACGGAACCACTGATTGGTTCAAAATTGGAAAAGGAGTCAGGCAAGGCTTGTATACGGTCGCCCTGCCAATTTAACTTATATGCAGAGCGCATCATGAGAAAGGCGGGGCTAGATGAATCAAAAGTTGGAATTAAGATTGCCGGGAGAAATATCAACAACCTCATAAGATATGCAGATGATACCACTCTAATGGCAGAAAGTGAAGAGGAACTAAAGAGCCTCTTGATGCGGGTGAAGAAGGAGAGTGCAAAAGTTGGCTTGAAACTCAACATTAAGAAAACGAAGATCATAACATCAAGCCCTCTCAATTCCTGGCAAATAGATGGGGAAGAAATGGAGGTAGTGACAGATTTTATTTTCCTGGGCTCCAAGATCACCACAGATGGGGACTAAAGCCAAGAAATTAAAAGACGCTTACTCCTGGGGAGGAAACCTATGGCAAATCTAGACAGCATACTAAAAAGCAGACACATCACCCTGCCAATAAAAGTGTGCATAGTAAAGGCTATGGTTTTCCCAGTTGCAATGTATGGCTGTGAAAGTTGGACCATAAGGAAGGCTGAGCGCCAAAGAATTGAGGCCTTTGAACTATGGTACTGGAGAAGACTCCTGCGAGTCCCTTGGACTGCAAGGCAATCAAACCGGTCAGTCCTAGAGGAGATCAACCCTGACTGCTCTTTAGAAGGCCAGATCCTGAAGATGAAACTCAAATACTTTGGCTACCTAATAATGAAGGACTCACTGGAGAAGAGCCTAATGCTGGGAACAATCAAGGGCAAAAGAAGAAAGGGATGGCAGAGAATGAGGTGACTGGATGGAGTCACTGAAGCAGCCGATGTGAGCTTAAATGGACTCTGGGGGATGGTAGAGGACAGGAAGGCCTGGAGGAACATTGTCCATGGGGTTGTGATGAGTCGGACATGACTTCATGACTAACAACAACAACAACGCAGAAGTATTAAATTAACTGCAGTTCTTGAGCAAGAAGGGATAAATAAAAGAGGAAGCTTGACTAGTGTAGGCAGAATGAGTAACGTTCAAAAATGAAATGGAATTGAAATTCTAATGATGTTTTGAAGCTAAAAATGCTTTGTAAAACAGTTCTACAAGGGCACTGCCTGGAGTGCGAACTGTACTACAAAAATATAGTAACAATTAATGCTTACGGGTAGAATCTTAGTTTTTAATATTTTTCTGTAGCGATGTGGACTGTCAATGCTTTTTTTTCTGGAAAGCAGCGATAGTCATACCATCACAATAGTTCTTTAGTATAAGGTTTTGAAGAAGCTGGGTTTACTTGGGAGAAAATGAGTGTGGTTTTAAAATTGGAGAAAGTAACATGCTGCTAATACTATTCTGATAGCTAAAAATGCAATGATATACAAGTTTTCATAATGAAGGCGAAGGAGCACAATGAAAGCAGTGACAACAGCAATCTCCCATCAAACTGACAAGAAGATATTGAAATAACTTCTGGTTTCTAGATTGACTATCATAAAGAACTACATCATCGACTAGAACTTGGTACAATTGCAATAAAAAGCTTGGAAAAGATATTCAGATCCCATGATGTGTCTATACAAAGATCAGAATTGTGGAGACAAGATTTTTTTTTCTGTAGCATTCTATGTAAGTGTAAGTTAGATTTTGAAGAAGCAAGATAAGAGTGTTAATCCTGACCTGCTGAAGGCTGACTCAGCCTTTCATCTTTCCGAAGTCAGTAAAATGAGGACCCAAATTGTTGGGAGCAATATGCTGACTCTGTAAACCACTTAGAGTGTGCTATAGCAGAGGTCTCCAACCTTGGCAACTTTAAGACTTGTGGACTTCAACTCCCAGAGTTCCTCAGCCAGCTTTGCTGAGAGTTCTGGGGGTTGAAGTCAACAAGTCTTAAAATTGCCAAGGTTGGAGACCCCTGCTATAAAGTGCTGTGAAGTGGAATATAAGTTTTAAGTGCTATTAATGCTTTTGAATGTTGTTGTTAGAGAAGGCATGAGATTACCATGGAGAGTGACAATACTTGATGGCACATAATCAATCAGTCCTTCGTTTATTCTTTTCTTAGCCTTGTTTTATAATAATTAAACTATTATTAAACTCATTGTAGGTTTATTAAGAATTATTTGTTTCCGTGTCTTGTAGGTCAGGATAATAAAAATTTAAAGATCTTGTAAGAGGTATTCAAAGAAACTCATGTTTGGGTAAGCAACATTGCTGGTTCACTTTTTTTATTGCAAAACTATATTTGCTATTGGGAATATACTCTTAGGTTTGTTTTGTTTTCAAAGCACACACTCCAACTGCAACTTTAGTATTTAATTCTAAAATTCAAATAAGCATTTTATTGCTTGGAGATCATGGATCCCAAACATGACACCTAATAAGGAGGAAATACCTTTGACAAATACTTTGATGCTTATTAAACTCTCCAATCCTTTATCTTCTCTTCTCCTCCCAACTGTTAAATGCAATGAGAAGAAATATTATTTTAAAGACATCAGGAAATGGATGGCTATAGGTGAAGGAAGTTAGCACCCACCCCTCTCCTAAAAAATGAAATATCCTAGGAAATATTGAAAAGGAAGAATATGTTTCCCTGGATGAGAAAAGGAGAAACACGTTCTAAAGACAAAGCATCTTCCTGCAGCTCCCTGCCCCCCCCCCCCTTCAGCTCCAGGGTGATGAGACCTTCATCCTTAGGACATGATAGGATTAGCCCTCTACCCATCTCACCACATGGCACCTGGGAAGATTGCATCAGTCAGCAAAGCTCAAGCAAACTTGGACTCAGGACAGCCTACAGAGTTGCCCCTGCATAGCCCCATGGGAGTCTGACAGCCAATCAGAGTGCATTTCTTGCACAGGGCCCAAGAGAGGGCATAAAACCAAGGGACTCTCAGCATCTCACCCTTGTCTCTTCTTAAACATCTTCGAGGCATGTGATTCCCCTTTCCCCAGGACCTCAGACCATGTGGTCCTGCTGTCCTCCATTAAACCATCTTTCCAAGCAGTCACCATGCTTCCAGTGTCTTTTTCCCCACTTGGAACCGAACCCAGAATGATATTCCTTACAACATAAGTAATAATTTTTCCTTATTTTCATTTCTAATCACTTATTCGTTTGTTTAAGTACTCATTTATTTGTCTCTCACTTATAGTGCTACACCTGAAATCTTTAGCAAAGATTTATCAAAGGGACAAATAAGTCTAAAACTAAAAGTAGAAAATAGTATTTAAAAACCTCTTGCTACCAATAAAGCATAATAAAAAACAGTATTTTTTAAATAATGAAAATGAGAAGAAACAATTCAATTACATATTTATGGTTATATTAGGTTGTGCTTACAAATTCAGGAATTTAGAAACCATGTACTGTTCTGTGCATCCATTGACTGCAGCTTCAACTGAAGGAACAAAACATTTAAAGAGTTAAACTTTTGGCAAAGAAAATAATGTACTATTTATTCTTTAACTAATGTTTATTTGACAGATTGCTTTGTTATTGGTACTCTTGTATCTTCAAATATGTTTTCATTTACAACATACATTACAAGATTGCAACAACTTAGACTTTGGCTAAACAAATATTACAGTTAAACAAATATTCCAGTTCAATATTGCAATGCAACTTCTTATTTCTAAGGTATATAGTGTTACTTTTAATTGCTCATCTTTTAATTTGGTTTCCATTTATTAACAAGTACATTTATAACCACAGCAATCCTTTTATATGCAAATATACAGTATATGGTTTATACTCTATATGCCTTTTTTCCTTCCATTTTGAAAGTATTTACTTCCTTCAAAGCTTCTCCCAATCTCCTCATTTTTTAGACAGATTGATGCAGGATTTAACTGCTGTTAAATTCCAAAATCATTTGCATAGATTCTGTCCAAATCAGTGATCTTGTTCTGTTTGTTTTCATCCAGTAGGTCTTGGATATTTCTCTTTCATGGACCATATCATTATTTTTGTTGGGTGTTTTCTGGTGATAATATTATATGTTTAATTTCTGATGTTGATTTCATGCACTTTTAGTCATATTTGAAAATTCAGTTCTATGCATAAAGATATTTAAAAATGTATTTATGAATTTGACTGCTAGAAATAACATTTTGCTGTAGAAAACAATGTGTGGCGCTTTCTCCAGAAGAAAATTCCTTCAATGGGGAAAAACTTTTCTTTTTGGAACTTCATAATCCTGGGTGAAATCTGTTTTAGAAAGAAATTATTAGGATATTGCTTCTCAGTTTATATTCATGATTATTCAGAACAGATTACTGTATGTTTGCCTTGCCAGAGCAGACTATAATATTTAATCAAAGTCAAACGTTGCCTTGGGGTATATTCTGACCCCTTTAACCCCTTGTCTTCACTGCCCATCTTTTTGGAAAACATGGCAACCTTACAAAGACTGAATGAAATTAAAATCTCAACATGTGTGCAAATATGTGGAAAACTAGGAGGTAGGTTTGTAACAGTTCCTGATGGGCAGCCTTTATCAGCTCTATCAGAGTTTGTTGCAGAAAATTAAATCCAGAAAGCACACACAGGCAGACTGATGCAGCAGGATTGATTTAAATAAGAAACTTCTTTATATACAAGAGTAACAGATGAGTATTTACAATACCAGTAGCAGAGTACTTCTTTAATGTAGCAGCAGTTACAGGCAAACACACAGGCAGGAGAGAACAGTTCATTTTCAGAGTTCAGAGTGGTCTGAGCCACGCCCAGCCTTCTAGTTTCAGTTTCGATTCTCTGCACAGACTCAGATATTTTTAGCTCCCATTGGCTGACTTTGTTGCTATACCTATTCATTGGCTGACCTTGTTACCATTGGCTCTCCCAGTCATGAATATTCTAACAAGCTCTGTATGATACAAAGACTATCAGTCCATCAGGAACTGCTACACTCAACTCATAACAATAAAACTGGAAAGGAGAGGGTGGCAGTAGTGACAATGGCAAAGTATTCCTTATTGTTGCCAAGGAAGCTTCATGAAAGCATCCATGAAATCACCAAGAGTTAGAATACACTTTATCTTTGAAATAAGATTATACATAACTGTGCTCTTTTACTGATTTCTTTTGGAATGCTGGCTGTTCAATGTTCCACGGATGGGAGCTTTTTGCTATATTTTTCCTCTCTCTCTCTCCTTTACATTGCTGTAAAGGAAAATGATGGCTGTTGCCATTGAAAAGATGTGTTGATATCTTCACCTTCTTATTTCACTGAAATAAAGTATAGATACAGGATAAAAGAAATTATGTCTCTTTTCCAGAGGAAAAGCAAATAATAGAATCATTGAACTGTAGAATTGGAAGGTAGCGTTAGGATGATCTAATCTAATAGCAATAGCACTTAGACTTACCATGTTTCCCCGAAAATAAGACAGGGGCTTATATTTTTTTGACCCCCAAAAAATGCCCCTGGCCTTATTTTGGGGGGATGGCTTATTATTTTTGGGGTGCAGGCAGGCCGCGACGCACCACTTACTGAAGTTCGGCAGCTCCGTGGTCTCTCGGCTAATCTGTTTAGGGGGAAAAAAATCTTGCATAGTGCAGAAACTCTTCTCGCGAGAATTAACAAGTTCTCGAAGCGAGAAGAGTTTCTGCACTATGCAAGATTTTTTCCCCTAGCCGAGGGAAACCCCAGAGCTGTCAAACTCCAGTAAGTGGTGCGTTTCGCGGTTCTGCGGAGTTTGGAGCTTTGGGGCGAAGGATGGGGCGGGGCAGCGAGGCGAGCGAGCGACCGAGGTGGCGGCAGAAGGGGCAGCAGAAGAGCGAGATCCCAGCGGTCAGCAGGAGCCCCGAGTAGAAAGCGCTGGCCGCTGTGCCCAGGCGGAACGGCTCCCCCTTGAGTTCGGAGCCCAGCGAAAAGCACTTGAGACCCACCGGGGCGGCGCTCAGCGCGCAGGCGAGCAGGAGGTAGCTGGAGAGCACGGCGCAGGCTCCCCGGACACTCCACTTCATCCTCCGCGTCTCCTCCGCCGCCTGCGCCTCCTCCTCCCTGCCTCGCCTCCTCCGCCTCCCTCCGCCTCCGCCTCCTCCGCCTCCTCCTCCCTTCTGTCCTCATCCTCCCGTGTAGTAAGGAGAACATGAAAAATGTTAAGGGAGATGTTTCACAAATTAATGATACTGTATAAGGATTTGGGCTAGTAAACTACAGTATAATAAACTAGGAACTGATTGTATTGTCCTAACATGCAGAACCTCCTAATGCAGAAGATTGTGTGGATCACAACAAATTGTGGCAAGTTCTTAAAGAGATGGAAGTACCAGATCATCTTATTTGTCTCTTGAGAAACCTATATGCGGGTCAAGAAGCAACAGTGAGAACTGGACACGGAACCACTGATTGGTTCAAAATTGGAAAAGGAGTCAGGCAAGGCTTGTATACGGTCGCCCTGCCAATTTAACTTATATGCAGAGCGCATCATGAGAAAGGCGGGGCTAGATGAATCAAAAGTTGGAATTAAGATTGCCGGGAGAAATATCAACAACCTCATAAGATATGCAGATGATACCACTCTAATGGCAGAAAGTGAAGAGGAACTAAAGAGCCTCTTGATGCGGGTGAAGAAGGAGAGTGCAAAAGTTGGCTTGAAACTCAACATTAAGAAAACGAAGATCATAACATCAAGCCCTCTCAATTCCTGGCAAATAGATGGGGAAGAAATGGAGGTAGTGACAGATTTTATTTTCCTGGGCTCCAAGATCACCACAGATGGGGACTAAAGCCAAGAAATTAAAAGACGCTTACTCCTGGGGAGGAAACCTATGGCAAATCTAGACAGCATACTAAAAAGCAGACACATCACCCTGCCAATAAAAGTGTGCATAGTAAAGGCTATGGTTTTCCCAGTTGCAATGTATGGCTGTGAAAGTTGGACCATAAGGAAGGCTGAGCGCCAAAGAATTGAGGCCTTTGAACTATGGTACTGGAGAAGACTCCTGCGAGTCCCTTGGACTGCAAGGCAATCAAACCGGTCAGTCCTAGAGGAGATCAACCCTGACTGCTCTTTAGAAGGCCAGATCCTGAAGATGAAACTCCAATACTTTGGCTACCTAATAATGAAGGACTCACTGGAGAAGAGCCTAATGCTGGGAACAATCAAGGGCAAAAGAAGAAAGGGATGGCAGAGAATGAGGTGACTGGATGGAGTCACTGAAGCAGCCGATGTGAGCTTAAATGGACTCTGGGGGATGGTAGAGGACAGGAAGGCCTGGAGGAACATTGTCCATGGGGTTGTGATGAGTCGGACATGACTTCATGACTAACAACAACAACAACGCAGAAGTATTAAATTAACTGCAGTTCTTGAGCAAGAAGGGATAAATAAAAGAGGAAGCTTGACTAGTGTAGGCAGAATGAGTAACGTTCAAAGATGAAATGGAATTGAAATTCTAATGATGTTTTGAAGCTAAAAATGCTTTGTAAAACAGTTCTACAAGGGCACTGCCTGGAGTGCGAACTGTACTACAAAAATATAGTAACAATTAATGCTTACGGGTAGAATCTTAGTTTTTAATATTTTTCTGTAGCGATGTGGACTGTCAATGCTTTTTTTTCTGGAAAGCAGCGATAGTCATACCATCACAATAGTTCTTTAGTATAAGGTTTTGAAGAAGCTGGGTTTACTTGGGAGAAAATGAGTGTGGTTTTAAAATTGGAGAAAGTAACATGCTGCTAATACTATTCTGATAGCTAAAAATGCAATGATATACAAGTTTTCATAATGAAGGCGAAGGAGCACAATGAAAGCAGTGACAACAGCAATCTCCCATCAAACTGACAAGAAGATATTGAAATAACTTCTGGTTTCTAGATTGACTATCATAAAGAACTACATCATCGACTAGAACTTGGTACAATTGCAATAAAAAGCTTGGAAAAGATATTCAGATCCCATGATGTGTCTATACAAAGATCAGAATTGTGGAGACAAGATTTTTTTTTCTGTAGCATTCTATGTAAGTGTAAGTTAGATTTTGAAGAAGCAAGATAAGAGTGTTAATCCTGACCTGCTGAAGGCTGACTCAGCCTTCCATCTTTCCGAAGTCAGTAAAATGAGGACCCAAATTGTTGGGAGCAATATGCTGACTCTGTAAACCACTTAGAGTGTGCTATAGCAGAGGTCTCCAACCTTGGCAACTTTAAGACTTGTGGACTTCAACTCCCAGAGTTCCTCAGCCAGCTTTGCTGAGAGTTCTGGGGGTTGAAGTCAACAAGTCTTAAAGTTGCCAAGGTTGGAGACCCCTGCTATAAAGTGCTGTGAAGTGGAATATAAGTTTTAAGTGCTATTAATGCTTTTGAATGTTGTTGTTAGAGAAGGCATGAGATTACCATGGAGAGTGACAATACTTGATGGCACATAATCAATCAGTCCTTCGTTTATTCTTTTCTTAGCCTTGTTTTATAATAATTAAACTATTATTAAACTCATTGTAGGTTTATTAAGAATTATTTGTTTCCGTGTCTTGTAGGTCAGGATAATAAAAATTTAAAGATCTTGTAAGAGGTATTCAAAGAAACTCATGTTTGGGTAAGCAACATTGCTGGTTCACTTTTTTTATTGCAAAACTAGATTTGCTATTGGGAATATACTCTTAGGTTTGTTTTGTTTTCAAAGCACACACTCCAACTGCAACTTTAGTATTTAATTCTAAAATTCAAATAAGCATTTTATTGCTTGGAGATCATGGATCCCAAACATGACACCTAATAAGGAGGAAATACCTTTGACAAATACTTTGATGCTTATTAAACTCTCCAATCCTTTATCTTCTCTTCTCCTCCCAACTGTTAAATGCAATGAGAAGAAATATTATTTTAAAGACATCAGGAAATGGATGGCTATAGGTGAAGGAAGTTAGCACCCACCCCTCTCCTAAAAAATGAAATATCCTAGGAAATATTGAAAAGGAAGAATATGTTTCCCTGGATGAGAAAAGGAGAAACACGTTCTAAAGACAAAGCATCTTCCTGCAGCTCCCTGCCCCCCCCCCCTTCAGCTCCAGGGTGATGAGACCTTCATCCTTAGGACATGATAGGATTAGCCCTCTACCCATCTCACCACATGGCACCTGGGAAGATTGCATCAGTCAGCAAAGCTCAAGCAAACTTGGACTCAGGACAGCCTACAGAGTTGCCCCTGCATAGCCCCATGGGAGTCTGACAGCCAATCAGAGTGCATTTCTTGCACAGGGCCCAAGAGAGGGCATAAAACCAAGGGACTCTCAGCATCTCACCCTTGTCTCTTCTTAAACATCTTCGAGGCATGTGATTCCCCTTTCCCCAGGACCTCAGACCATGTGGTCCTGCTGTCCTCCATTAAACCATCTTTCCAAGCAGTCACCATGCTTCCAGTGTCTTTTTCCCCACTTGGAACCGAACCCAGAATGATATTCCTTACAACATAAGTAATAATTTTTCCTTATTTTCATTTCTAATCACTTATTCGTTTGTTTAAGTACTCATTTATTTGTCTCTCACTTATAGTGCTACACCTGAAATCTTTAGCAAAGATTTATCAAAGGGACAAATAAGTCTAAAACTAAAAGTAGAAAATAGTATTTAAAAACCTCTTGCTACCAATAAAGCATAATAAAAAACAGTATTTTTTAAATAATGAAAATGAGAAGAAACAATTCAATTACATATTTATGGTTATATTAGGTTGTGCTTACAAATTCAGGAATTTAGAAACCATGTACTGTTCTGTGCATCCATTGACTGCAGCTTCAACTGAAGGAACAAAACATTTAAAGAGTTAAACTTTTGGCAAAGAAAATAATGTACTATTTATTCTTTAACTAATGTTTATTTGACAGATTGCTTTGTTATTGGTACTCTTGTATCTTCAAATATGTTTTCATTTACAACATACATTACAAGATTGCAACAACTTAGACTTTGGCTAAACAAATATTACAGTTAAACAAATATTCCAGTTCAATATTGCAATGCAACTTCTTATTTCTAAGGTATATAGTGTTACTTTTAATTGCTCATCTTTTAATTTGGTTTCCATTTATTAACAAGTACATTTATAACCACAGCAATCCTTTTATATGCAAATATACAGTATATGGTTTATACTCTATATGCCTTTTTTCCTTCCATTTTGAAAGTATTTACTTCCTTCAAAGCTTCTCCCAATCTCCTCATTTTTTAGACAGATTGATGCAGGATTTAACTGCTGTTAAATTCCAAAATCATTTGCATAGATTCTGTCCAAATCAGTGATCTTGTTCTGTTTGTTTTCATCCAATAGGTCTTGGATATTTCTCTTTCATGGACCATATCATTATTTTTGTTGGGTGTTTTCTGGTGATAATATTATATGTTTAATTTCTGATGTTGATTTCATGCACTTTTAGTCATATTTGAAAATTCAGTTCTATGCATAAAGATATTTAAAAATGTATTTATGAATTTGACTGCTAGAAATAACATTTTGCTGTAGAAAACAATGTGTGGCGCTTTCTCCAGAAGAAAATTCCTTCAATGGGGAAAAACTTTTCTTTTTGGAACTTCATAATCCTGGGTGAAATCTGTTTTAGAAAGAAATTATTAGGATATTGCTTCTCAGTTTATATTCATGATTATTCAGAACAGATTACTGTATGTTTGCCTTGCCAGAGCAGACTATAATATTTAATCAAAGTCAAACGTTGCCTTGGGGTATATTCTGACCCCTTTAACCCCTTGTCTTCACTGCCCATCTTTTTGGAAAACATGGCAACCTTACAAAGACTGAATGAAATTAAAATCTCAACATGTGTGCAAATATGTGGAAAACTAGGAGGTAGGTTTGTAACAGTTCCTGATGGGCAGCCTTTATCAGCTCTATCAGAGTTTGTTGCAGAAAATTAAATCCAGAAAGCACACACAGGCAGACTGATGCAGCAGGATTGATTTAAATAAGAAACTTCTTTATATACAAGAGTAACAGATGAGTATTTACAATACCAGTAGCAGAGTACTTCTTTAATGTAGCAGCAGTTACAGGCAAACACACAGGCAGGAGAGAACAGTTCATTTTCAGAGTTCAGAGTGGTCTGAGCCACGCCCAGCCTTCTAGTTTCAGTTTCGATTCTCTGCACAGACTCAGATATTTTTAGCTCCCATTGGCTGACTTTGTTGCTATACCTATTCATTGGCTGACCTTGTTACCATTGGCTCTCCCAGTCATGAATATTCTAACAAGCTCTGTATGATACAAAGACTATCAGTCCATCAGGAACTGCTACACTCAACTCATAACAATAAAACTGGAAAGGAGAGGGTGGCAGTAGTGACAATGGCAAAGTATTCCTTATTGTTGCCAAGGAAGCTTCATGAAAGCATCCATGAAATCACCAAGAGTTAGAATACACTTTATCTTTGAAATAAGATTATACATAACTGTGCTCTTTTACTGATTTCTTTTGGAATGCTGGCTGTTCAATGTTCCACTGATGGGAGCTTTTTGCTATATTTTTCCTCTCTCTCTCTCTCCTTTACATTGCTGTAAAGGAAAATGATGGCTGTTGCCATTGAAAAGATGTGTTGATATCTTCACCTTCTTATTTCACTGAAATAAAGTATAGATACAGGATAAAAGAAATTATGTCTCTTTTCCAGAGGAAAAGCAAATAATAGAATCATTGAACTGTAGAATTGGAAGGTAGCGTTAGGATGATCTAATCTAATAGCAATAGCACTTAGACTTACCGTGTTTCCCCGAAAATAAGACAGGGGCTTATATTTTTTTGACCCCCAAAAAATGCCCCTGGCCTTATTTTGGGGGGATGGCTTATTATTTTTGGGGTGCAGGCAGGCCGCGACGCACCACTTACTGAAGTTCGGCAGCTCCGTGGTCTCTCGGCTAATCTGTTTAGGGGGAAAAAAATCTTGCATAGTGCAGAAACTCTTCTCGCGAGAATTAACAAGTTCTCGAAGCGAGAAGAGTTTCTGCACTATGCAAGATTTTTTCCCCTAGCCGAGGGAAACCCCAGAGCTGTCAAACTCCAGTAAGTGGTGCGTTTCGCGGTTCTGCGGAGTTTGGAGCTTTGGGGCGAAGGATGGGGCGGGGCGGCGAGGCGAGCGAGCGACCGAGGTGGCGGCAGAAGGGGCAGCAGAAGAGCGAGATCCCAGCGGTCAGCAGGAGCCCCGAGTAGAAAGCGCCGGCCGCTGTGCCCAGGCGGAACGGCTCCCCCTTGAGTTCGGAGCCCAGCGAAAAGCACTTGAGACCCACCGGGGCGGCGCTCAGCGCGCAGGCGAGCAGGAGGTAGCTGGAGAGCACGGCGCAGGCTCCCCGGACACTCCACTTCATCCTCCGCGTCTCCTCCGCCGCCTGCGCCTCCTCCTCCCTGCCTCGCCTCCTCCGCCTCCCTCCGCCTCCGCCTCCTCCGCCTCCTCCTCCCTTCTGTCCTCATCCTCCCGTGTCCTCCTCGGTGTCGGCGGCCCTTGCCGGGGAGGCAGCCGCCGCGTGTTGCGGGAACATAATGCTGGAGACGGCGGTGGCGAGAAGGGAGAGTTCCGAATGCGCCGCCACCGGTGCCGCCGTTGCTCTGGCTGCTACCGGCACAGCGGCCGCCGCTGTCACCGCTGTTTCCTCTCTGCAGGCAGCCGGCAAACACGGCTCACGCACCAGTTTTTTCCTCCCCGCCCTGCTTCCTCCTGCTCTCTCTTATTGAAGCGGCTGCTGCGGCTGCTGCTCTCTTGCTTGCCGCCGCCGCTACTGCTGGGAGCCGATGAATTATTGATGGCAGCAAGTTCGAGGCAAAAGAGGGGCTTGCTGCCATCAATAATTCATCGGCTCCCAACAGTAGCGGCGGCGGCAAGCAAGAGAGCAGCAGCCGCAGCAGCCGCTTCAATAAGAGAGAGCAGGAGGAAGCAGGGCGGGGAGGAAAAAACTGGTGCGTGAGCCGTGTTTGCCGGCTGCCTGCAGAGAGGAAACAGTGGTGACAGCGGCGGCCGCTGTGCCGGTAGCAGCCAGAGCAACGGCGGCACCGGTGGCGGCGCATTCGGAACTCTCCCTTCTCGCCACCGCCGTCTCCAGCATTATGTTCCCGCAACACGCGGCGGCTGCCTCCCCGGCAAGGGCCGCCGACACCGAGGAGGACACGGGAGGATGAGGACAGAAGGGAGGAGGAGGAGGAGGCGGAGGCGGAGGGAGGCGGAGGAGGCGAGGCAGGGAGGAGGAGGCGCAGGCGGCGGAGGAGACGCGGAGGATGAAGTGGAGTGTCCGGGGAGCCTGCGCCGCGCTCTCCAGCTACCTCCTGCTCGCCTGCGCGCTGAGCGCCGCCCCGGTGGGTCTCAAGTGCTTTTCGCTGGGCTCCGAACTCAAGGGGGAGCCGTTCCGCCTGGGCACAGGGGCCGGCGCTTTCTACTCGGGGCTCCTGCTGACCGCTGGGATCTCGCTCTTCTGCTGCCCCTTCTGCCGCCACCTCGGTCGCTCGCTCGCCTCGCCGCCCCGCCCCATCCTTCGCCCCAAAGCTCCAAACTCTGCAGAACCGCGAAACGCACCACTTACTGGAGTTTGACAGCTCTGGGGTTTCCCTCCACGGCAGCCCATTCTGAAAGAGAACGCCTTGCGAGGCTTTCAAAGTTCTCCAACTCGTGAGGCATTCTCTTTCAGAATGGGCTGCCGTGGAGAGAAGATCGAAGAACGCGATCGAGGTAGGAGGGTGTCCCTTCAAAATGCTTCAAAGTCCATCGAAGCATTTTAAAGGGATCCGTTTTGCCTGCCATGAAGGGAACCAATGCTTGCCTCCTTTTCTTCGGGGAACATTGGTTCCCTTCATGGCAGGCAAAACGGATCCCTTTAAAATGCTTTGAAGGACTTTGACCACCGGGCGGGGGATGGGGCGGGGCGCGACGTGAGTGAGGAAGGCGGTGACAGGGAAGCCGCGAACTTCCAGACGCTGGTAAAGTGAGCACCTCGCAGCCCGGCCCTCCCCTGCATTCCCCCCAAAATTGATTATCTTACCAGCGTCTGGAAGTTCGTGGCTTCTCTTTTCAGCAGGTCTTTGCAGGGAAACTCCTTCAATGTAAAGGAGAAGTTCTCGCGAGTGCGAAAAGTTGTTAATTGGTTGCACTCGCGAGAACTTCTCCTTTACATTGAAGGAGTTTCCCTGCAAAGACCTGCTGAAAAGAGAAGCCACGAACTTCCAGACGCTGGTAAGATAATCAATTTGGGGGGGAATGCAGGGGAGGGCCGGGCTGCAAGGCGCTCACTTTACCAGCGTCTGGAAGTTCGCGGCTTCTCTTTTCAGCAGGTCTTTGCAGGGAAACTTCTTGAGAGATCTCTCTCTCTCTCTTTCAGGGCCAAAAGAGTGCCGCCGCAAAAAGAGCGGCTCCCGGCATGTCCCCCCCCCTTTCCCCCGGAAGTAGTGGGGGGGCTTATTTTCGGGGGGGGCTTATTTAAAGGCATGTCCCGAAAAACCCCTGTGGGGCTTAGTTTCGGGACAGGTCTTATTTTCGGGGAAACACGGTATATACCACTTTACAGTGCTTTACAGTCCTCTCTAAGCGGTTTACAGAATCAGCATATTGTCTCCAACAATTTGGGTCCTCATTTTACCCACCTCGGAAGGATGGAAGGCTGAGTCAACCTTGAGCCTGGTGAGATTTGAACAGCCAAATTGCAGACAGCTGGCAGGCAGCAGAAGTAACCTGCAGTACTGCATTCTAACCACTGCGCCACCATGGCTCATTCTTTCCACTGTGCAGGGAAACCACTTACAACTGTTTGGCTATCCAGATTCTTCTTAAAAACTTCCCCGAGACAAAGAACCTATCATCTTCACTGGCATTCTACTTATGTATAGATTTTACAAGAACTTGTCTTTAAATTTAGATAGTTATTTTTGGTTTAAACGTCTGTGAAAATTACTCCTGAAAATCCTCCCTATTATCGTATCCCTTTCTATGTATCTGAGCAAGAACTTCATATTTTTTCTCAATTTGTAAACTTGATTTCATCTGTAAGAAGTAGGTACCATTGATAATAAATCTTTTACTGGAGATATTAGTGTGGTATTCTATCTTTCCTTAAGGAATTTGGGAGGATGCATTAAATTTACCTGGATGAGGGTTTCTACTGCTATTTTATAAATAAACCAAAGTATCATTTCTGAAATGTATTAATTATGTTATTTCAGATGTAGACAATCTAATAAATCATTTTATTCATGTATCAATATTTCTATAAAACTGAATGCTTGAAATGAATTCATTGCCTACTACAACTTAATATTTGTGAAAATGGAAAAGGATCACTTTAATTTTTTCAAGATAATCTCCCAAAGGAGTCTTTATGGCTCCATTAGAAGTCTGGCACAAACCGCAATAATGTGAAAATGGTGTTTGTCATGATGTAAAATCTCAGCTTTTCCTCCTTGTATCAAAAACAAATGCAATGTTGTAATGTATATTTTGCTATCCCCTTTTCTCCCATGAATGACTTTATGGTACATTCCAAATTGCTAGCACTAAAGTTTATAAGCTGACTTCATATGTACTATATTTCATCCTCATACTTTTTTTTTTGTTTCTTTACCCAGTGCAACAAGCTGAGAGGCCTTCAATTGACCGTTTTCAATTATTAGTGAACTGGCAAATTATAGATTTTTGGTACAAGCCATAATCTTAAAGCACACTTTAAAGTTGATTCCTTCAGGAGTTGGGCGGCATATAAGAAAGCCGAATAAATAAATAAATAAATAAGATCCTGGCTGTTTTACATTCTAGTACAGCATACAGTGTTACCCAATTCAGAGTTGACAAGAAACTATGATTAATCAAGCACTTATGGAATTATTATTGTGGCTTATAAAAGAGAATAATTGTATGCATGAGCATAAAGTTCACTCACATGTCAGCATATTAAGCCAAAATTTGATTAACTAAACAAAGCCAGTTTAGCTGTAATGTCATCAGTGATGTTTTCAGTCCAACACCCATTTCAACAATTCAATAATTGTATTCAAATAACTCAATGTTTAATTATTCCTATCTCAAGAAAAAAAAACATTCATGTACATACACCTTCAATATGTTGAAAATTGGAATGATTCCAACTAAATTATTTTGTACATCTCCAAGTCCTATAGTTGCTTGGCAACTACAGTAGAAAATACAAACTTCATTCTGCTTTTCATCTAAAGTACAAAATGATTGTTCATTGTGCGAGTTGTCTTTCAAATGCTCTTTCATCCAAATTTATTTCCCTTACAATCCCTTGATGCACACATTTATTCACAGACAACTCCCCAAATCCAGAATACATTAGGTAAGGATGATAAATTTATATTTCCCTAAGTACTTTTAGCAGAGATATCAAAAAATGGATCTTACTGGTGTAATGATATCTAAGTCTAGCAGATGATTCCCCTTTGTTTTGATAAGTTATTATTGTATCAAAGCTTCAATCCCTCATTCCCCACAACTTTTATATAAAGTCACTAACATACATAGCTTTTTATCACAAAAAAGTCTCAAGTGAAGCTTGACTTGTGATGGCTTCCTGGACATATTCATGCATTTTCTTGGCAACAATATAGATTGACATTCTTCCAGGATGTTTTTTTCTAATCTCCCATTCCAGTTTACAGCCTTTGACTTTACTTAACTTGCAAGTCCAGACAAGATCAGTTAGGGGCTGCTATCTGCTGAGACTTGTGCTACTATAGAGGTCCAGATGCATTTAGAACATCCCATAAATGGTCTTTCCTGCTCCCATTCTTCTTTCATATCACTCGGTCTCTCAGTTCTTGGAAGAGTCTCAAGCAGTACAACAACATATTACCAAATGTGTTACTTCTTACTTGACATAGCCATTATATGATTCCATCATACCATCCCAATGTTATGTAATGTATTTTTATATTATTTATTTGTTACATTTTATAAAGTTAGGCTGCTGCAATCAAGTCATAAAATTTGAACCATCAGTCTTTCGTTATAAACATTTTCCTTTCTGTACGCATATCTCCCTGTATGCATTGTTCTCTAACGTAAGCAGCTTCACTGTTGCAATGTTTCCCCAAATTGAAGGTAGGGTTGCTTGGTTGCCTCCCTCTTATTATTCCCACCTCTCCAGCTCCACAATGACCCCCTTGAAAAATGACAAACAGAGCTGCACACAGTATTCTAGATGCGGCCTCATCATAAATTTGTATAGGGGAATTACAGCATCCCATTTGTTGTGTATCCCATTTCTATGTCAGGGTTCCAAATAGCATCCAAAACTAAATCAAAGTCCGAGGCAAAGCATTCCTCAAAGTTCCAATTTATTAGCAGAGCCATGTTGGCACATCTGTGAGAAACCCGAATCTAAAGCTACGTGGCTTTCTCCACCCAGTTTAAAGTTCATTCCCTTGTTCCCACACCCACAAGTTCATCACGTTGACCAGTGGTCTTCTGCCAACGTGTCCGATACTCCCCTCAGCTTCCGGCCAGGTGCTGAACAAAGGATGACCTTGAAAGCCTAAAATTCCCACAAGCAAGAATACATTCTAAGCATTATGTGTGGCAGGTCAGAGTCTTTAATAAAATATGGCTTCGGCCTGACATTCTAATGACCCCCAGCCTGAAATTTGTGTTCTTTATAACCACTGGCTCCATTAAGATCTGACTCCACTGCAATCCTGGCACTTATTGCGAAACTGTTTGTGTGGTTTCAATGCATTTAGTGCTTCAAGAACTATGGAAAATATTGAGTTGTATATTGAGATGTAATTTGGAAGTCATTTACCCACAAAAAACTATGGCAGAATCACCAATTTGGAATTATTTTTCTTCTCATAACTAGACTCCTTGCAATATTACTTACTTTGAATCAACTCAGTCTCAGAGGAAGATATTTTTTAAAACAACAGCAGAATTCATTTGCTATGAGTTTGATTTCTTTTTTGGCAGTATTTTCGATTTAAGCATTTTTCTTTAGTTCCTTTGAACCACAGCATGTAGAGGTTTCTGAGGAATTATTTATGGCCAGTAACAATTCTCCATAAAAAGTTGAAGGAATTTGATGACATTCAAATTGGTGATTTGTGTGACTTGTGGAATAATGGGGTTGAATGTTATAAACTTGGTAAACAAATAGAAAGTGGTTTTAAACAATGTAAAATTGATTTTCTATTGTCATAAGGTTAACACAACAAAAACAATTCATTTGTGTATATTGGATACCTCCTGGAATATTCAGTAGAGGTTTATTATAATCACGCTGTTGTTGGAGAACTAACTCAAAAGTTGGGATATTAAATCATATTACAGATTACCATATTATATTTTATTTAGATCTAATAGAACTCTGGATCAATTGTTGTACATTAAAGAAGGACATATACTTTTGGCTACATCACCAGCTTTCAGAATCAAGAAAATATCAAAAATTGTGGATTATCAATGTTTGTATTTGTCTTCTTTGTCTTTGTCTTTTAACAGAGCAGGAGGATGAAAACTTTGAGCAGTGTGGTCAAAATTTTTGGAGCTGGTTTTTTATAATTTAATTTCCAGTTGTCTTCTTTTTTTAATGATAAAGCATATCCATTTTGAAGCTGTGTTTATTTTTTTTAACACTAGTCTACGTATTTTTCTTGTACTTTCATTGATTACTTTAACTGAATAAAAAAAATGATAAACAGTATTTCTAGTACTGTTTATTCCTTAGTATACCTAAGGAATAAACAGTACTAGAAATACTGTTGAGCTATACGCTCAACTTTTGAAGACATTATAGACAAGTCTATGTAATTCCTTGGCTGTGATAGGAAAGAAATTTGCCATTGCCACCTTATAGGATTTTTATTTACTTCCCAACCTACAGATGTGGCTCTGGAATTACTGCCTTTTTAGACAGAGAACTGGAGTAAGGAATTTATTTCCATCAAACCAACCCTAATTTATATGTGAACCTAATGTGGGAAGAGGGAAAGAAATGGACTTTGATTTAAAAATATTAACTAAACCAAATTGTTATTTGTTTAAAGCCTTATTATTTATTTCATACTAAAAATAAAAGTTTTAATATGAGTATTTTCAGTGCTATACTGCAAAATAAATGTTAAATACAAATTCATTTTGCAAGATACACCGTTGATCATATTGTTTTAAGAGGTACTCAATGTGTTCCGCATTCTAATTCAAAAGCAAAAATATTGTTGCTAAGATGACAATATTACAAATACCGAAGGACTTAAATCAGACTTAACAATTGACAGAAAATGCAGCACATTGCTTTCAGGGATTTTAGGTTTAAAAGGCACAGGTTTATAGGAGGGATTTAGGCTTTGCAATATGCTTTTAGGGATGAACACGTCAAAGTAGCAAACAGGAACCGTTTGTACCTCCCAATTCCTTTACAAAATGATCTTTGTAATCTCTGAATTTTAACTGCAATGTAAATCTAATCCCTGAGCTTCTGAAGGCCCTTGAGGATTTATAAGCATTTATTTAAAACATTGCTAGGTTATTGTTGTATTAGAAGCTGCTCACCACAGTTCATATACAAAGTATTCTTGGAAGCCTGGAAGTTGGATCATGGCACCTGGACTTCTTTTCTTGTTGGTTCAAAATATTTTGATGCTTATCCAGATAGCTTTCTCAGACTGAACAAGTTAGTTAGTGGGTCTGCCTGTCTGCTTGCCTGCCTGCCTGCCTGCCTGCCTGCCTGCCTGCCTGCCTATCTATCTATCTATCTATCTATCTATCTATCTATCTATCTATCTATCTATCTATCTATCTATCTATCTATCTATCTATCTATCTATCTATCTATCTATCTATCTATCTACCTACCTACCTACCTACCTACCTACCTACCTACCTACCTACCTACCCACCCACCCACCCACCCACCCACCCATTTATTTTTGATGCTGCCCATCTCCACTATAAGGTAACTCTTACCAGAGGTGGGATTCAGCAGGTTCTGACCAGTTCTGGAGAACCTGTAGCGGAAATTTTGAGTAGTGGTAAATACCACCTCTGACTGGCCCCACCCCCATCTATTCTCTGCCTCCCAAGTCCCAGCTGATTGGGAGGAAATGGGGATTTTTGCAGTAACTTTCCCCTGGAGTGGGGTGGGAATGGAGATTTTACAGTATCCTTCCCCTGCTACGCCCACGTTCTTCTTGGAGAAAAGCAAATATGACACATAGCCTGCAAATCATTATCATTATTATTGTTGTTGTTGTTTGTTTGTTTGTTTGTCAAACATGTACAGGATAGTAGTTTGTATAAACATAACATAAGCAAAGAAATCATAAAAAACTTGTAAGAGTGATTCCCTCTGTCTCTATTTTCTTTTGATGAAAATCAAAGAGCAATAACAAAAAGTACCTCCCTTGCCAATTTCCTTTTTACTTTTCCAGTTTGCTAGTTAGGTGAGCTGAGTCTCTGGGGAGCCAATTTCATGCTGTTGTATGTTTCCCAAAACTGCCTCAGCTAGGCCAGCAACCAGCAGTATTCCAATCACCCCATAGGCAACCAGCAGCACTCTAATCGGCAACCTTTCCCTTTCCTTGGTTCTTCCAATCTCTTCTTCTTCCTCCTCAGTCTTCTGCCTTTTCCCTCTCTTCAGTTGAACTCTCCCAACAAACTCAAGTTTGAGCTTTCTGCGCACTCATGAAGGGAGCTCACAGTGGCAGCATCTTGGCAGAAGCTAAGCAGTCAGTCCTAGCTATTACTTGGCTAGGAGACTTCCAGGAAATATCAAAGCAGGGAACTAGTCAGGAAATGGAAAGAAAGCTTGAAAAGCAGCAGGGGTAACCCACTTTTCTACTGTTACTTTTATCAAATACAGGATAATATCCATCAGGTCACCAGGAGCTGAGCTAAATATTAAGGAGAGTTTACTTCTTCTTTTTTATTTTAGAGGATACTTAGATTATGATCACAGCAAATCTGAACATTTAAGGAGCCAGGAACATTTTAGTATGTGTAGAAGACACTACGTTTGCTGAAGGTGGGAGGCACACAACGCACTATTTTCACACTCCCAACTCTGTGTCTGCCCTGTGTCTTGTCTTGTCTTCTCCCCCCCCCCTCTCTCTTTCGGTATCTCAAAATTGTATTTCAAAACACTTTTTATGGAATATATTGCAATGTTACTTTGGAATATTTATAGTAGAAGAGGGAATGAAGGCAATTTCACCTTTTACATTTAAAGCTATAGCTAATGTATAAATGAAAATCAGTTATACACCAACTAAATTGAATGAATAAATGAACACCTAAGTATTTAAGAGATACATTTAGTATTCTATTCTCTCTTTATTATTAACCGATTTTAGTTTCATTTTTCATTGGCAAAGGCAGGATATAAATCCAATTAATGGTAGCAGTTGTAACTGACAAGCATTGTAATTTTTTTTAGCAGCTTTTGAGAACTTCTACTTAGACTTATTCAGGAATCTTCTTTGATCTCTTCCTTCCAATATCTGCTTGCAGTTCAAAAAGCTGGTTTTTGTATTTGTATTTGTTTATTTGTCAAGCATATATGATTATAAGCAAAGTATAAACAGTAAAACATGATTGAATATATATGAAATAGTACAAGCATGAATAAGAGTAAAAGAGGTATGAATATATGGGTACATTAGGACAGGAACGGTAGGCACGATTGTGGGCTTATGCCTCTTAGGAATGAGGTGAGGTCGATGGTAGATAATCCGAGGTTGAAGTTTTTGGGGTTAGGGGAAGAAACTACTGAGTCAGGTAAAGTGTTCCAGGCATTAACCACTCTGTTGTTGAAGTCGAATTTTTTGCAATCAAGTTTGGAGCGGTTTACATTAAGTTTATATCTACTGTGAGCTCGTGTATTATTGCGGTTGAAGTTGAAGTAGTCGTTAACAGGTAGGACATTGTGGCAGATAATTTTGTGAGCTACACTTGGTTGCTGCCTTTTAGATTCCTAAATCACTTGAGGTGGCGGTATCAAAGGATCTAATCTCAAATAGGAATCAAACTCCATTGCAAAATAGTAGCATTATGTTCAAACTGGGGTAGAAAGATGGCTGGCTGAGAGATGGAAGAAAGCTTTATTTCTATGCCTAAGACATAGAGTTCCCAATGTCCTCCGTAACCCCTTTTCTCTTTCTGCTGCTCTGTAAAGACATTTTTTATTTGGGGTTTAATTAAACCTTGACTTGTATATTTTTACTTGTTATTTTTATTATTTGTCTCTTGTTGATGGATTAGCTTTTACTACCATCATTACAACAAAAGAATAAAACAACTGTAAAATAAATCTATACAATCTGTGGTTACCAGGTGTTGTTTTAAACTTGCCCCAGTTTGTCAGTGTCATTTCCACCTGTGAAGAAAAGTGTCGAAATTATTCCAGCAGACAATTAGAGTGAAAAAATCAATCTACTTATTGACCACTGTGTCTTTTAATGAGCCATAAATGGGTCTTGCCTTCTTTTGAAGTAAGGAAATAGGCAGTTTAAAGTTAATACAAACCTAACAGCTCCATGTTACTTAAGCTTTTCTTTTTCATTTTATTTTCTTTCTATAGTTCAATGGATCATTGCTTACAAGCTGCTGCCTGTGAATCTTTTCTATCTTTTGGATTCCTTGGTATTCTGGATTTGTTCCAGAACATCAGCTATTCTTCCTCATTTTCTTTCCTTGGAATTGTATCTTTGATTATATCTCTTCCTTGATTCTTTAAATAAGAGGTAGGGAACAATGGCTGGCTCAGGAATTCTGGGAGTTGAAGTCCACAAGTCATAAAAGGACCACAACTCCCCACCCTTGCTTTAAATAATGGCACTCTCCTCTCAGTTGAGGGTCTGCTTGTTGGTAGCTGTTTTCATTTTTACTTTTTTCAAATACAGCATTAACTGTGTATAGACAGAATTTTCTTTATTTGCCATCTTGCTTTGCTAAATTATCTTACAGATTCTGACTTTAAGATTAATGCCCTCACCGAAAAGATTCTTCTCCTTTGTGCTCTAGTGAACCTAACTGGAAGAATACATAATCCTTGTTGCCATATATTTTGTCACATTTAAAAAAAACATTGTAAAACAAATGAAATAAACGTTCTCCTTCCACATTTCTTCTAAGTATCTCTCTGTACATTGCCTGTATCTCCTAGTTCTTGGGATACAGGCGGTGACATGCAAGATAATCTTTAGATTATAGATATTGGCTTTGGAGAGTAGTGTGAATGTGCTTGGGGTACAATTAGTCTTAGACAGCACAGGTGAGCTGATCCAGGCCAGAGACCAGAGGGGGCACCAGACGTGTTAGAGGATGGTGGAGGGAAGTGAGCTGGGTGAGCAGAAGTGCAGATATATGCAACCAGAACAGGCTGATGGCCAGAGTGAAGGACAGACGAGGGACATTGAGATGCCAGGCGAGCGCGGGGAAGAACCTACCGTATTTTTTCGGAGTATAAGACGCACCGGAGTATAAGACGCACCTTAGTTTTGGGGGAGGAAAACAAGGGAAAAAGACCTCTGCCTCCCAGCAATTTGCCAAACAGCAAACAGCACAGATGATATACACTGTTTGCTGTGTATTTCTGTGCATGTGTGCCTGACCCATAGAAATAGCAAAGAATTGGAGAAATGTACATTTATGGCAGTATATTAATCCCAGAAAGTTTTCTTAAATGTAATCACACTAATTCCTCCCAATTATTTAAATAGATCTACTCCAAACATGACTAAGTCAGGGTTTCGCATCTGCCTTCTTTTAATATTAATACTTAATACTAATACTTAATACTAAAACAGGACATTTCAGATTATACTTTTACAGATCTTTAAAATTGATGTGGCTTTCTGGAAGTATTCTCTGCTATTTAAAAGAAGATACAATAGCACTGGGCCTCTTCAGAGCAAGCATTTATTTTAAAAAGCTTCTTCATTTTGTTAAGTTGTCTAGAACAATAATAAAGCAGTCTTTAAAAAAATAAGTCTAATAATTTGAACACTCTACAAACATTTAACAAAATAACATATTAACAGAATCTGCCTCTACCTAGGATAGAACTCACAACCTCCTGATTGTGAGGCAAGAGCTCTATCGCTGAGCCACAGCAGCTCTAGCTTGCCTTCTTGCAATTTCAGCAGTGTAATATTGCCAGCAGTTTATCTCCCAGCAATATGTCTCATCACAGCCACCGTAGCTTCAGTTTCATTTTACCACGTGGCTTGCAAGCCTCTGTCAGCTGTAGGTCGGGAGGCAGTTTATCTCTTCTTGTGCTCTTCTTGTGCTTTGCCCTGTTTGCTGCAAAGAGGTAAATTGCTGGCAGGCAGAGGCCAAAGGGTGGGGGTGGCTGGGTGGGGCTGCATTCAGTGTATAAGACGCACCCAGGTTTTCACCCTCTTTTTGGGGGTAAAAAGGTGCGTCTTATACTCTGAAAAATACGGTAATTGCCTGGAGAAAGGGACAGAAGGATGCAGACTCTTTCGGGGGTAACGCTACATATGAAAGGATTAAACTGTATGTCAGAAAGGATTCATTGATATCATCAAGCTTTTGTGAGCATGTATAAAAGTAGATATTTATAGGCTCCACTGAAAGGTAATGAAAGAAGCAGGGATAAGTCCTGAAAAATAATAATAGATATCTTGATGACTGTGATCAGGGAAAGAAGTTATTCTATTTAGAGGTGGTATTCAGCAGGTTCTGACCAGTTCTGGAGAACCGGTAGCGGAAATTCTGAGTAGTTCGGAGAATCGGTAAATACCACCTCTGGCCCTGCCCCCATCTATTCTCTGCCTCCTGAGTCCCAGCTGTTCGGAAGGAATTGGGGTTTTTTCAGTAACCTTCCCATGGAGTGGGGAGGGAATTGAGATTTTACAGTATCCTTCCCCTGCCATGCCCACCAAGCCACGCCCACCAAGCCACACCCACCAAGCCATGCCATGCCACACCCACCAAGCCACACCCACAGATCTCGTAGTAAAAAAATTTTGAATCCCACCACTGATTCTATTAGATCGGTGTGGGGAACGATGGCCTTTTTATGGACTTCAACTCCAATAATTCCTGAGCCAGCCATGCTGGTTCGGGAATTCTGAGACTTGAAGTCCACAGGTTATAAAGGGACCATTGTCCCCCACCTCTGTAGTAGATAATAGTATAGACTGAGATAGGGGAGCTTTAGAAAAAATCATTGAGCCATTTAGAGATTCAAAAAAAGAGTATCAATGATTGTTTTTAAAAATCTCTATTTCAAATTTATATTTTAAAGTATGAGTCAATTCAGGTCTAGATTCAACAAAGAAAATAATCTGAAAACATGAATTATCTTATTGTATGTGATGGATTTAAGAACATTAGTGAAGTGAACCTTGGGAAACAGGATGTGGACAAGACACTTGAAACAGAGTGAAAAGAATGATGTTAATGTCACAGAAACTTATGGCGTATCCTAATGGGAAGATGCATGGTCGAACTATCAAGCTGTGAAAGAGAAAAAGTAATTACTGCAATAAGGAGGACAAGAAATGGACATTACATAATTGTCAGCCCCACTTGAGTAGAGCAGACCAGGAAATCAATTCTAGAAAAAGGCTAAAACTACTTTTATTGAGATAGGCTGCAATAAGAAAATCTTGCAAATCTGATTGTGCTTCTTTTTATACTCCAGTAAATCAGGGAGGCATCTTCCTCAACTGCTTCCAAATGTTAATTTCTTTCTCTGGATTAAAAAAAATGTTTCATTCCCCTTTTGTCTAGGTAACAATTCTTGCATATTTCTGTCAAGTTTGTCTTCTTTACTCTCTACAATGATGTGCATAGAAAGAACTAGGTAGTTGCAAAGAATGTAGTCATGGAGAATATGGAGCAGTGAAAATTAAAAGAAGCAGAGAAAATGCAGTGTGATTTTGATGTTAAAATATAGATATGGTACAGTATATACTGTATGTAGGCTGGTTTGTTTAAGTTTGCTGTAAAAATTGTATCGGGAAAGTCACAAAAGTAAATGCAAATTAATGTTGGTTCTTCAAGATAGATAAGACTAGGAAACCAAAATCATGCAGGCCAATATTACTTTTATTATACTAATATAGTAACAGAATCCTGTAAGTCTGAATGTGATTCTTCTCTCCCTCCCTTTGTCTTCATGAGAACTAGGAAAGGTTTTGTTTGAAATACAGGCAGTCCTCAAAATACAGTTCATTCAAAGTTACAATGGCACTGAAAAAAATGACTTTTTTCACACTTCCAACCATTGGTCACAAGATCAAAATTCAGAAGCTCGGCAACAGACTCATATTTATGACATTTGCAGTGTTCTGGGGTCATGTGATCACCATTTGTGACCTTCTGACAAGGAAAGTCAATGAGGAAGCCAAATTCACTTTACAACTGAGTTACTATCTTAACAATCGCAGTTATTCACTTAACAACTGTGGCAAGAAAGGTTGTAAAATGAAGCAAAACTCACTTAACTTAGCAACATAAATTTTGGGCTCAATTGTGATTGTAAGTTTATTATTTTATTTATTATTTATTATTTACATTTCTATGCCGCCCAACTCCCGAAGGACTCTGGGCAGCTCACATCAGCAAAGTTGAAGACCATCTGTATTTTCTCAGGTTATAGTTTTGCCTCAGCTCAAGTCTCTTTTATCTGACCATTGTCTTGATAAAAGTTCTTCCTTCAGTTTCTCAAGTCCATCCCTTGGCCACTACAATTTATGTCTGAGGAAGTACTTTGTCCAGAAGGCATTTGACAGGAATCTGATTTAAAGTGTGGGATCTAGAGATTTGAATTTTATTCTCAACTAGCACAACCCAGAAAGCAAATTGATCCTTTCTGTTTTAATATTAATACAGTATATTCACCCATGTAATTCAAGTAACAAACAGGAATGAAGAATGCTTTCTGAAGCTGCATCTAACCACAGTTGACCCTGAGGCAAGTAACAAATGTAAAATAGGAGACTAAATGTGTCAAGCAAGGGGAAAAGTGAAGCAGGGCCACCTTATCACAATAAATGGAGTATTCAGTCAGGTAGAAACAGAATGCTCAGCTTCTCTTCTATGTGGGTGGAACAGGGAAACACAAAGCCAAGGATCAGCCTCAAGGTCCAGTGTACATGCCTGATTTAGTGAAGTAATATTGGAGGGAATATTATGTAATTAATTACACAATATGGATTAGTATTTTTCTCTGTTTCTATATAACCTTCACTGACCTTGAGGCTCTCAGTTCACTTCGTCTGAGGCTCAATGATCACTGCATAGATAGAAAATCGAACTCATTTCTCTATTATTCAGTTTCTTTCAGTGTTTTAGTGGAGTAGCTTTTTCCTCTTGACAAAAGATAATCTGACGATGACAACTATTAAAGTTTGGAAAGGGCAGTGTAATTCTAGAATGGGCAGGGGATGTGCCAGTCAATTTTTTAGTCTAAATCAGTCAATTAAAAAAATGTGAATGTGAAAAAAGTGCATTGCACATATTTTGATTTAGACCAGGTATACAATTAAGTGAATAGACATGAATATTGGAAATTTTGCATAAATATACCAAAAGTGGTAAAACTTACGTTAAGAATGGTATATAAATGATGTAAAACATGAATGAATAAATGAAATGCTTAATGAATGGCTCTTTATTGAGCAGAAGTTAAGAATATATGATGTGTTTTAATATATTTAAGGATAAATATATGTGTTTTATATCTGGTGGTGTTAGAGGCTTGTTGATTTAAAAATATGACTATGCATGTATATTTACAAGCAGAAGGTACTTCTGTTTGTTTTGTTTATTGGCTGAGAACCAGAATGATTTGTAGTGGATCTTAGATTGTATGATGCAATGAGGAATACACAGTTCAATTTATTGAATATCATGGTAACTATATCTGACAGGGGAAATGGAGTGAAAGATTGCAAGTTGTTTGTAATTGGCAGAAAAATGGAAGTGAAAATGAGTTAGTGGACAGAAAAGTTCCAATATGTACAGATGTGAGTGGAAAGGTAATGAGTAGTTTATGGTTTATTTCAAGAAGTAAATGTTTCCCCAAAGCATTTAAAATGTTTAAATCTAACAGCATGCTCTACTTTATTGTACAAAGGTGAGAACTGGATATTTCAGAAAAACATGGAAGTTGAATGCAGAGAGAATGTTGAAACAAGAAGATACAGATTCAAGAATGAATGGATGAATGAATGATACAGACTCAAGAATGAATGGATGAACTGGATGAATGTGGACAATATACCAAAATGGAAGTGACTCATTTGGTCTTGTAGAGAGAATGAATTAAGTTTGAAGTACAAAGCGGAGGGAGGGAGGGAGGGAGGGAGGGAGGAAGGAAGGAAGGAAGGAAGGAAGGAAGGAAGGAAGGAAGTTGTGGACCTGATAGAGTTGACGACATTCTAAAAAAAAGACTAATTAAAAGTTTAAAGAACAAAATGCATTGTGTTAATCAATGTATGGCCACTGTAGAATATTAAATAACAATGATTTACAATTTACAATAGCAAGTATGGGAAGTTATAGTGAATAATGTTCTAAAATAGATTTAGTTATATTTACGCTCCCTTTATTCTTTTGTCACTAGGTTCCTTTGCTTACTGCATCATAGTCTTTTTTTTTCAACACTTTTGCCCTGAAAGGCCAAATGGGTAAATATATAGTGTACATAGTGTATGTATGAATGCATGGAAATACTTTTAAGGCACTGTTAAAATATAATTACCATCTTAATGATATCTGGTTCTAATTTCAGCCCTACATTAGGCAGAGGTAAATTATCACTTCAGGTGACAGAGGTTGGGTGGTGTGAAGAAAATACCAGTAGCCCCTAATTGATCCTTTCCGTTAAAGGACAGAACTTAGTCATCTAGACATTCTGCACTGCATCCCCTAAGTTAGCTAACTGCTCCCAAATGGGCTGGAGGAGGCTGTCCCAATCACCAGTGTTGAAATATGATATAATTGCCCATCTATTTGGTTTCTGTACATGTAATAGGGAATGCCAAAGTGGCAAAATGTCTCTGGTATACATGTCATTGTGCTAGCATCTGAAGGCATGTACAGCAACCAGGGACCTTTAACAATGAACAAACTCATGAAATACTATTTGACTTGCTTTATTTATTTAATCAGGTTACTAGAAGAGAGAGATAGACAGAGAGAGCCAAAATGATGTTTTATCACACAGTCAACCATGAAATATATCCTTGCTGTTACAAGAAATGAAAGCATTTCCACTTAATCTCTTAAATCTCTTGGAAAAAATCTAAAAAAAACAGAGTTAGAGTAAAAATTAAAAACGGAGAAGTAAAACTTAGTAACAAATTCTAAGCAATCTGTTTAATTATAATTAATACCCCAACATTATTTTTGTTAATATATTAAAATATTTAAATTCCATAATAATGGTTTAATTTTATATATCATAAAGTCAGTATTCCCGATTAGGCAGCATAACTCAGTGATTATCTAAGAATAATTTTGAGATGCAATTAATCATCTTATCAACATGTTATATATCATTTTACTCCTTTCCCCATTGACTGAAAAAGTATACCTTAAATCTGATTATTAACAACTTACAACAAGCTGCCAATCACAGCATGTTTGGTGAAAAGCGTGCTTTCCCATTGATGACTGAAAACTGCAGCCTGCTTTAAGTAATGTTCCCAACTGTTAGTTCAATAATGCTGTTATTGATGACCTCATCCACTTCAGAACAGGTACTGGTCCCCACTTAGAAAAACTCATTTTATCATGGAACTGTCCTCATGATTTACCAGTTGCTGGTAGAAAGAAATGGAGAAATATATATTATAGCCTATAACCGTGATGGCGAACCTATGGCACGGGTGCCACAAGTGGCACGCGGAGCCATATCGGTGGGCACGCGAGCTCAGGTCCGGCGTGCATGTGTGCACCGGCCAGCTGATTTTCGGGCCTTCTGGGCCCACTGAGAGTCAGGAAACAGGCTGTTTCCAGCCTCCAGAGGGGGTGGAGAAGGCCGTTTTCGCCCTCCCCAGGCTCCTAGAAAGGCTCTGGAGCCTGGGGAGAGCGAAAAATGGGCGTACCATTGCATGCTGGGAGCAGGGGGTCATGCGTGCATGTGTGGGGGTGCATGGAATTATGAGTGTGGGCACGCACACACGTGATCCCCCACATTCCCCCCCTTTTGGCACGCGAACCAATAAAGGTTCGCCATCACTGGCCTATAATATATAGCCTATATCCGGGATGGCGAACCTATGGCACGCCTGCCAGTGGTGGCATGCAGAGCCCTCTCTGTGGGCATGCGCGCCATCACCACCTGCTTTTCCAGGTTCTGGCAAACAGATGTGCACCGGCCAGCTGTCCGGCATGCATATGCGCGCCGGAACCTGGAAGAGAGCAACTGGCTGGTGTGCATGTGCGTGACAGAACCCGGAAGAGCAAGTGGCCACCGCACGCATGCGCACCGGCCAGCTACTCTCTTCTGGGTTCCGGCGCTCCAGCATGCTCCAGTTTCGACAGTCGGTGCCGAAAAGGTTAGCCATCACAGGCCTATATATATATATATATATATATATATATATATATCCTGCTTCCTTGGCCCAGTTCTTGAGTGCATTCTAATCTAGACTGTTTCCGCCATGCCCTTTCATTCTGGTTTAATGTCCTCCTATTGAGATGGGTGAGGTGTTTCCCAGTTGTTGTAAGAAGCATCACCACTGAAAAGGATACAGTTTCATCACTTCCTAGGAATGAAGTGATCACTTTAACCATTATCACAGAATTCAATCCACTCTCAGTTATATCATTTGTGTAGTCAGTTGTTGAATTTCAGGATCCTGTTTTCTGTTCTTGTATCTTGATCTTCCTTTGAAAGAATTGATTAAAAATATGTTTGTACTCTCAGTTCCTTCAGCTGCCTGCCCTTTGGTTTCCAGAATTCCTTTAAAGGTCTATCCCAGTGATGGCGAACCTTTTTTTCCTCGGGTGCCAAAATAGTGCGCGCACGCGCTATCGCACGCTCGTGCGTGCCCACACCCATGATTCAAAGCCCCCCACTTGCCCCACCCCCCTGTGCATGAGTGCGTGACCCCCCACTCCCCCATTTCCCGACTTCCAGTGGGCCCAGTAAGCCCGTTTTTTGCCCTCCCCAGGCTCCAGGGGCTTTCTTGGAACTTGGGGAGGGCGAAAATGCTCCCCCCTGCCACCCCGGAGGCCCTCCAGAGGCCAAAATCATCCTCCCAGAGCCTCCGCGTGAGCCAAAAATCAGCTGCCGTGCACGCACATGCGCGCTGGAGCTGAGCTAGGGCAACGGCTCGCGTGCCGGCAGATATGGCTCCGCGTGCCACCTGTGGCACCCGTGCCATAGGTTCGCCATCACTGGTCTATCCTAACCATTTAGGGTGGTGGTGTCAAACTCCCATCTTCAAGGCAGCGTCACATAACATATTGTGACTTTTTCTCCCTTTGCTAAACCGGGCATGGGCGTGGCCAGCATGTGATGCATCCAGCCTGCGGGCTGCGAGTTTGACACCCCTGATTTAGGACATTTGTCCCCTTATGGAGAAGAGGTTGGTGGATTTGAATCAGCTTAGAGACCATAGACCTTCTGCAACATTGTACCATGTCTTCCTAGAGTTTCCCCAGTTTTCCTTAACAAAGAATCACTCATCACCATAGCACGTCTTCTTTTTGGGAGGGTCTCTTGAATTTCTTCAATTAATGAGAGCCCAAATTTCTTTTACACTGTTTTTTGGCATGGAAAACAATGCCTCCTCCTTGGCCTCCCATGATAAACTCTGTTGCTGTAGTACTGCATTATGTACTATTGAACAAAAACATATCCTGTAGGAGTCTCGAATGTATTTTCCTGGGATTTATTTCTGTATGGAGATATATAGGATTGTACGGAAAGACAGCATTCAGACTGATCATATGCATAGCTACATGAGAGTAAGCGTTATTGGAAATAGTGGAGGCTCACATTGCATACAATTATATCTCTCAGGATGATTTTTTTTTCACTTTAGATATTACCATATGTGGATCGAGAGAAATGGCTTTGGAGTCCAGAATTATTGGATCTTTGGGGTGACAATGCGAGAGTATAGGACAGTGATGGCGAACCTTTTTTGGTTTGCGTGCCAAAAAAGGGGGGGTGCGCGCGCTAGTGCGTGCACGCATGCCCACACCCATTCCCTCCCCCCACGCATGCGCACAAACCCCCCCATGCTGCCCCCTGCGCATGCGCACCCCCCCACCCCCGCGCAAAGGCCTTACTGGAGCCTGGGACGGTAAAAAATGACGAAATGGGCAAACTGGAAGTTCAGAAAAATGCGCTTCCGGTTTGTCCGTTTCGTTGTTTTTTGCATTCCGGGGCTTCAGGAAGCTTCCTTGAATCCTCCGGAGTGCAAAAAACAGCTCACCGGCAAACCGGAAGTGCATTTTTCCACATTTCCGGTTTGTCCATTTCGTCGTTTTTTGCATTCCGGGGCTTCAGGAAGCTTCCCTAAACGCTCCGGAGTGCAAAAAACAGCTCACCGGCAAACCGGAAGTGCGTTTTTCCGCACTTCCGGTTTGCCGGTGGGCAACGCTCGCATGCCCTCCGCTATGGCTCCACGTGCCACCTGTGGCACACGTGCCATAGGTTCGCCATCACAGGTATAGGATAAAGGCTAAATGCAAACTATTTATTTTTTTCAAAATAAAGATATGAAATTTGTATTGTTGTTCTCTGCCTCATTCTCTAGTGAACAGATTAGCAGGGTTTTGTTGTACTTCAAAGGATTGTCACTCTAACCAAACATGACAATGAAGGAAAAAGGAATTAGCATACACTTCAGCCAATATGTCTTTGACACAGCAATTCTATTACACTGTTTTCTCTTTCCAGTCTAAAGAGTGATTTATGTTTGTATTGGTTGTCAGCAAGCTGGAAGGGAAAAAATTCATTGAGTTACTTCCAAACTATTTTGATATGCCTGATAAAGGATAACATATAAGAATATGGATCCATCTGCAAAGAAGATGTGGGAACCTCATCACTTGAGACTTTCAAGAAGAGATTGGACTGCCATTTGTCAGAAATGGTGTAGGGTCTCCTGCTTGAGCATGGGGTTGGACTAGATGACCTACAAGATCCCTTCCAACTGTGTTAACCTGTTAAGATAACAGTGCCAAAATAGCTTACATATCTATCCAACTTCCTCTCTTATGATGAAACTAGTATCCTAGTTTAGAGAATTATCAACTGAAGGCCCTAAGGTGAGATTTGCCTCCGAAATATTATTAATCTATTTCCGGATGCTCAAAGGCAAAAAATATCAAGGCTATGATATTATGATAGAGAAAACTCTTTTTGATTTGAAGAACTGGTTATTCATAAATCTCATCATGATGCTGAGATTTTTATCAGAGCAAGCAGGTAAGGTATTTGTATGTGTGTTTGTCTGTGTATTCATTACTTGATTAAAATTGATATTGTTCTTGTAACTGTTTCTTGTTCTTACCTCTACCAACTTCAATATATGATTCCCCCTTTAGGTGTATGCATTTTGTGGAATGCTAGTTGTCTCCTAGGTCACCTTTATCCAGTGCATTTTCATTTTCTCTGGCAAATATATTCATTGAACAATACACAGAGGAGTCTAAATATTTTAAAGCAGTCAAAATATTTTTATAGAGAAAGGGACAGGTATAAATTTTATGTACAGGTAGTCCTCGACTTACAACTGCAATTGAGCCCTAAATTTCTGTTGCTAAGTGAGACAGTTGTTAAGTGAATTTTGCCCCATTTTACGACCTCTCTTGCCACAGTTGTTAAATGAATCATGCAGTTAGAATAGAATAGAATAGAATAGAATAGAATAGAATAGAATAGAATAGAATAGAATTTTTTTGGCCAAGTGTCATTGGACACACAAGGAATTTGTCTTGGACCTTGGTGCATATGCTCTCAGTGTACATAAAAGAAAAGTTCGTCAAGAATCATAAGGTACAACGCTTAATGATAGTCCGGGTACAAATAAGCAATCAAATCATATTAGGAACCAGTCAATATAAATTGTAAGGGTACAAGCAACAAAGTTACAGTCATACAGTCATAAGTGGGAGGAGATGGGTGATAGGAACAATGAGAAGACTAATAGTAATAGTAGTGCAGCCTTGGTGAATAGTTTGACAGTGTTGAGGGAATTATTTGTTTAGCAGAGTGATGCGTTCGGAAAAAAACTTCTTGTGTCTAGTTGTTCTGATGTCCAGTGCTCTATAGCGTCGTTTTGAGGGTAGGAGTTGAAGCAGTTTGTGTCCAGGATGCGAGTAAATATTTTTACAGCCCTCTTTTTGACTCGTGCAGTATACAGGTCCTCAATGGAAGGCAGGTTGGTAGCAATTGTTTTTTCTGCAGTTCTGATTATCCTCTGAAGTCTGTCTCTGTCTTGTTGGGTTGCAGAACCGAACCAGACAGTTATAGAGGTGCAGATGACAGACTCAATAATTCTGCTGTAGAACTGTATCAGCAGCTCCTTGGGCAGTTTGAGCATCCTGAGTTGTTAGGTTAGTAACATGGTTGTTAAGTGAATCTTGCTTCCCCATTGACTTTGCTTGTCAGAAGATCACACAAAGGTGATCACATGACCCCAGGACACTGCAACTGTCATAAATATAAACCAATTGCCCAGCATCCCAATTTTGATCATGTGATCATGGGGATGCTGCAATGGTCGTAAGTGTGAAAAATAGTAATAAGCCACTTTTTTCAGTGGCATTGTAACTTTGAATTCTCACTAAATGAACTGTTTTAAGTCGAGGACTATCAGTATTAATAAAAAGCTACTTTTCTCTGCAGCTAAAATGGTTCCATCAATGCACAAGAGAGAAGTATAGGGTTAGGAAAAGAGAACTTACAGGATTACTAAAATGCATCTTTAAAGGAAAAATCCTAAAATACTTCAAAATCCTATTGGGGCAGAGCATGTTCAGTGGGCATGCAGTGCCAAGGAGCATTTCAAGTCAATGGAGCAAACATTTGGAGTTTAAAATGGTGAAATAGAGTGATTGGCTGACTTACTTTGAAGAGGATAAATTCATCACAAAATGTTGCTGCAGGATTCATTTGTAGGCCTTTTTTTCATCATGCCTAAGCCGAGGTGTATCATCAAAAATATTGCAGATTTTATTTAATAATTTCTTATTGAGGAGAACAGAGGTAAGCTCTCTCATTTCATTCAGTAATACATGGCATTTATTTAATATGAAAGTGGCAGTGGAAACAGATGGCTTAACTGCGTAATGATTTTGCCTTGGGAATCCTTCTGGACAGAATGAAGGATTTTAGGGAAGTAATTAAGAAAAACAACAAACAACAGAATCTGTGCAGGTGGGCAAGGAGAGCAATTATCAACAGAATTTGAAATATATACTGTAAATGCTATGGATTGATGGATGGATTGATGGATTGATTACATTCCATTAAGTCATTTATTTATTTTTTTACTCCTAGCTATCCATGTGGTTTTCTTGGTAAAAATACATGAGTGGTTTGCCATTCCCTTCTTTCATGCAGTATGAATTGATTCCTTTACCATTATCACAAAAGCAATTATCTGCCTCTGACATCTTGTTATATTTCTGCTGCTCAGTGTAGATGCCCACTTTCTTTAGCTTGGCAGCTGAGATGACCTTCAGACCTTGGGTGACCCCAGTGGGAATATATCTCTTGGCGTACCCTCCCAACATTCCCACAACTGTGAAAAGGCAACATAGCTGGACTTGGAAAGGGGAGAATAGTATCTATTACTAACTATTTAAAACAGGAAGAGATTTATTTATTTATATTTCATATTTCTAAACCACCCATCTTCCTCAGAGGGATACTAACTACACTGCCTCAAAGTAGTTTGAGTTATATGTCACACAATATGAATACATTTAAAATACTATTGCCAAAAAGAAAGACTGATAGAATATATTTGGTTAGTTTTAATAAGATAGAAAGGTTTAGGGTGTTAGCAGACAGTGAATGGAACTGCCGCATAAGATAGTTTAAAAGGCTCTTCACATGTGAAATTAATCAAAACTAGTGGTGAAATTTTACTTTGTACTACCTACATACGTCAGATTTGCTTTCTCTTCATAATAGAGGATCTTGTACTACATGCCCCTAGTACAGACATGTCAAACTCAAGGCGGTGGCAAATACGCGGGGGCTGGCATACCCAATGAAAGGGAAGTGCTCGCGAGCTGTGGGGCCAGTGGGTTAGACCAGCCGGCGAGTGGGCTATGGAGGTGGTGGAGGCGCTGGTGGCAGGTGCAGCGCTATTGCTAGGGCTCTATTATGCGCTGATCTACAACAACTTCATGGCAGCCACCCAGTGCCAGAATATCAACCTGCGGCTAGGTGGGTGTGGCTGGGTATGCATACTACTATAGTACTAACATACTGTAGTACTTTTTAAAGTTTGATTCTTTATATATTCCTTCCATTGTGCAAAACTATCTGCTACCCAATAGGTAGTGGGCAGAATAATATGTGAGCTCTATTTGAAAGTTAGAGAGTTGGAAGTGACAGCCTGATATGTCTTAGAAGACATACAAACTGAGGCAGACACTTTCGAAAGGCTAACAAGTTTATTCAGCTCAAGGTAAACACTAACAGTGAAAATGCTAGTCTGTCTGCTTAACGTGGCACGCTCTGGCTAACAGAGAGCGGCAAAGTCAGTACCCTTGACAGCTCCTTATATAGTCGAGCCAGAATGGCTGCGACCAATCAACTTGCAGCAGCAGCCCAGCTTCAGCTGAGGACCTGATGGAAGCATGGATGCAGAACAGCCTTTATAACTTCCACATTTGTCCAGATCCCAGATTAATTTAACTTGGATGTGAACTATTCTTTAAAACTCTCCGGTACAGATTGTGTGCAGAGCTGTCACTGGGGATAGAGTGTTGATGAATTATAAATTTATAAGTAACATTTTACAATATATAAATCTATTCATGTAAATAGGTTATTAAATATCCATTTTATGTTATAAATGGAAGATGACAGGACTATTGATCATGTTAGTTAATGTGTGCATGATAGTATATTTATGGTACATTCTGAAAAGGAACTTTCTACACTCCAATTTGGGGGGGGGAATATATAAAATAATATTTTATATATCCAATTTGGGGAATATATAAAATAATATTTAATATATTATTATTATCTGACCTTAAATCAGCTAGTCAACTTTCTGCTGGAAAACAAAATACCTGATGTAAATTTATTCAAGCTAATGTCAGTTTTCTCTAGTGGCTGAAATGTTAAGATCCCCTTAGGTACAACACTTGGTTTTAAGATGACCAGAAATAATTCATGAATAATTCTGCATTCTCTGTGTACTTTATCCTAGATAAATTTTGAATACTTTAGAGAGTTAGACTACTTTTTGGTCCAAAACAATATTAGTTATTCCAGTGATTAATTCTCTGGCATACCATACTTTCTGTTTCTCTCTCTCTTTTTTTTCTTATTTGCATTCATTGTGCAAGCTTCTGCATAAAAACGTGTGCTCTGCCACTAACATCTAACAGGTAAAATCATGGTACATGTATTCCTAAACAAACAAATAAACACACCTCCATGTCTACCATGAGTTTAACTACATAACCTATCCTAAAATATCTTAATTTATTATTTAGTTTATTATTCTTATTATTCTTATTATTATTCAGTTGCAATTATTAGACTTTGAATTTTTTTATTAGATTTGATTTAAGATTTGATTTATCATTAGAGTTGGAAGGGACCTTGTAGGTCATCTAGTCCAACCCCCTGCTCAAGCAGGAGTTCCTACATCATTTGAGACAGATAGTCTCCCTTTGAAACTCTCAAGTGTTGGGGCTCTCACAACCTCCACTGGCAAGCTGTTCCACTGGTTGATCGCTCTTACCGTCAGAAAGTTTCTCCTCACTTCCAGGTTGAATCTCTCCATGGTCAGCTTCCATCCATTATTCCTTGTTTGGCTTTCTGGTGCCATAGAGAACAGCCTGACCCCTTCCTCTCTGTGGCATCCCCTCAAGTATTGAAACACTGCTATCATGTCACCCCTGGTCCTTCTCTTCGCCAGACTGGCCAAGCTCAGTTCCTGCAACCGCTCTTTGTATATTTTATTTTCCAGACCCTTTATCATCCTGGTTGCTCTCTTCTGCACTTTCTCTAGGGTTTCAATGTCTTTTTTGTAGTGTGGTGACCAAAACTGGATGCAGTACTCTAGGTGTGGTCTGATCAAGGCTTTATAGAGTGGTACTAGTACCTCTCTGGTCCTTGATTGTATCCCTCTATTTATGCAGCTCAGGACTGCGTTGGCCTTTTTGGCTGCTGCTGCACACTGCTGGCTCATATTTAGTTGTCTGTCTACCAAGACTCCAAGATCCCTCTCGCAATCGCTGCTATTGAGTGTGGTTTTGCCCAGTTTGTATGTGTATTTTTGATTCTTCTTATCTAGGTGTAGAATTTTACTTTTCTCTGTGTTAATTTTCATTTTATTGGTTTGGGCCCAGTGTTCAAGTCTGTCGAGGTCCCTCTGGATTTTGAGTCTGTCCTCTGGGGTGTTTGCTACTCCCGCCAGCTTGGTATCATCTGCAAATTTGGTTAGTTCTCCTGCTATTCCCTCATCTAGGTCATTTATGAAGATATTAAAGAGTACTGGGCCTAGGACGGAACCTTGTGGTATGCCACTGCTTACTTCTCTCCATGTGGACTTAGAGCCATTGAGGACTACTCGCTGGGTACGGTTGGTCAGCCAGTTGTTAATCCATCTGGTTGTGTAGCTGTCTATCCTGCTTTTTTCTAGCTTATGAAAGAAGTAGGTTGTGGTCTACTTTGTCAAATGCTTTGCTGAAATCCAGGTATATTATGTCTACTGCATTTCGCTGGTCTACTAATTTGGTCACAGTGTTGAAGAATGAAATGAGGTTGGTTTAGCATGACTTGTTCTTAACAAATCCGTGTTGGCTGTTGATTAATACTTGATTTGTTTCTAGATGATGGGAGATCTGGTTTTTAATTATTTTTTCCATCAAATTCCATTTGATGTGAATGCGTTTGATAATGGAAGAAGGCAAGGTTATGTTTCCTTGGTTTTACCATGGGGGAAATATCTTTTGATAACAATGATGCAGGTTAGACTGTGCAGGATAGGTTGGGAGTCTAGGCAATGGGAATTGAGTGGAATGTGTTTCATAATAAAGGAAGATTAAGGGCGACTTGAAAGTTATTAAATGGAAAAGGATTGGTTGATAGGCAATGGGAAATTGGAGTGAACAGGAGGAAAGAGGAAGATATAATTGATTAGACTAGGACTGGAATGTGACATGGTGCCAGTTCATCCTTGGACAACAGTGGAGGCAGCAAGGAGTGAATAGCGGCAGAATCAGAGCTTCCCTCTTCGGTGGTTACTGTTAGCCTGGGGCTTCTATTATGAATTTGATGACCATGAGAAAGACAGCAGGGGTGACCTATGTAGGAAAGTTGGGTCCACGTTGTGGACAGTGACCTGCTGGAAACTGGGGGGGAGATGAAAACCAGGGCAAAGATTAAAGAGGGAGTAATGTGGGCAGCATGGGTCTGATCCCAGAGAAGTGTGATGCCAACAACTGAAAGCTGCTTCAGTGAAAGTTCCTGGTGGCCAAACTGATAGTTATACCTGAAGACCATCAGTGGAAGATTGTACTGGCAAGCCTGGGAATTCATTTCAAAGGCTAGATTTCGATTGGGACATGGACTTTGAGATCATGCTCCCTTGGTTAGAGCCAGCAAAGGAGCTCCACATAGTGAGAGAAAACAGAGAGGGAAAGTTTCTGATCTGTTTAGGTGCTAGGATAGAGGTGCATAGGGAGCCTTTGGGAGCTCTGGGTAAGTTGCATGAGGATTTTTGTATGAGGAAGCTTTAAGGCAACTCTGTAGTATGAGCTAGTAACAGATTATCAGAGTTGGAAGGGACCTTATAGGTCATCTAGTCCAACCCCCTAACCCCACCCCACTCCGCTCAAGCAGGAGACCCTATACCATTTCTGACAAATGGCAGTCCAATCCCTTCTTGAAAGTCTCAAGTGATGAAGCTCCCACAACTTCCGAAGGCAAGCTGTCCCATTGGTTGATTGCTCTCACTGTCAGAAAGTTCCTCCTTATTTCTAGGTTGAATCTCTCCTTGGTCAGTTTCCATCCATTATTTCTTGTCTGGCCTTCAGGTGCTTTGGAGAATAGCTTGACTCCCTCCTCTCTGTGGCAGCCCCTCAAATATTGGAATACTGCTATCATATCTCCCCTGATCTTGGATCATTACCTCAGGTATCTGCTTCAGAAGGGTTTTTGTGGGGAGGGGGTACAACTGTTTGTACAAATACTTAATGTGCCAGTGCCTTTCTGATGAATTTTCCCTGCTTGGAAAGAGGTGGTAGTGAGTTTTCTCTTGAAGAGGCCATCTCAAAATCCTGATACTATTAGACAATCTGTCCAATTCTCAACCTTTCCACCCAGAGCAAGTTTACTAAGAAGAGAATGAGGAATGAAATGCAGAGGATTCTAGAGGGGGTGGATTATTTATATTCCTGCCAATCTAAATTCAGGCCTGGATATGGAATGGAAACAGTCAACCTTCTTTAAGCTTCTGTGAAAAGCCAAAGTCAGGTAGATGCTGCCACCTCCTGAAGTGTTTTTATACAGAGCAAGTAACAGCTGGTGGAAAAAGGCTATTAAGCGGGAAAGCAATAATTACAAAAAAGTTGGATAAAGAACACTATTTCATTGTTTAGGTTAACAGAAAATTATAGGTCTGCCTTTTTAAATGAAATTCTCTGTCTTTTTTTTAATCTGTTCCTGGGTGATTATCTGCATTGAATATGAATATCGCAGTAGGCTATGAAAAGAGGGTGTTGCGTATAGCAGGCTGCTTTATGTGACATGTTGTAAGTATGCCAAAATTGAATGCTCTTTGCAACAGGCTATGGCAAGGCAACAGTTTATAAATCTGAAAGAATTTTCAAAGGTTTTGTCATTCTTATTCCTTATCAGAAATTTATTGAAGATTTAACTAGTGCTTTGGATTATATTCCTTGAGGGGTTGAGAGATTTTACAGGGTATTTTCTTAGAGCCTTTACACCCAATTTATATATTATAAGTGATTATGAAAAGATTGAATTGAATATCGAGAAATGCTGGCTGGATCCAGTGAGGCAGAAATTATTATTTCATCATTCGTATGCGTTTGTTTTTATATACTTTGAAGTTCTAAAGACTGCTGACAGTTTACAATGATGACAGTATAAAACAGTACAGATTGAATGAATACATATGAAAAATCAAAACAATATCTACATTATTACAATCATCAGACATTGCCAATCAATATAGCATAACCTCAGCTTCCTTTGGAATAAGTCTATCTTGACTGTTGAATTAGGGCCAAGAGAGCTGCTGAGCCGATCTCTCAGGGAAGGTTGGTTTATACAATGTCCCCTTTCCATTCCCATTTATTTCAGTTCTCATGAGGGGAGCAGAGGAAGCAATGTCGTTCACAGACGTGAACCTCAGATTGATCTGAGAGGGCAGTGGGTCATACATAATTTTTATTTTGCAGTTAGATGCCGCTTCTTCTTCTTGTGCCATATCCGTCATCGGATGTTGGCGATCATGTTGGCGATCCTATTTTTATCAACAGCCACACGAAAAAGTGCTGTTGAGTTTTGTTCAAACCAGTCCCTTAGATTTTGAAGCCATGATGCCGCTACATAAAAAAAATACTTGGAAGTACAGTATTGATTATCCATGTTTAGGTCCTAGTATCCATAAAATATCTTCCGAAGCCATTCCAGGGGTGGGTTCCAACTTACCTCGCTGCCGGTTTGCTTCCTCCCGTGCCGCATGGCCGCGCCTCATGGGCATGCATGTGCAGTGCAAAAAACCCCGGGAAAGAAAAAAAATGGCAAAAACAAAATTATGACACATGCGCAGTGCTGGAAACTCAGCTTCTGCGCATGCGCAGAAGAAAAATAAATTTTAAAAAAATTCGGGGGAAAAATTTGGGAAAAAGATGGCAGTGCCCACAGACCAGCACAGACCAATCTGGTTCAGTGATGTCATCATGACATCACCAGCGAGTTGCTACTGGTTCGGGCGAACTGGCCAGAACCAGGAGGAACCCACCTCTGAGCCATTCGTATGGTTAACATTTGTGCAAAGGAATGATATTGGCTCTTTTGGGTTCTCATATCCTTATCAGTGTTGGAAGGCAGATAAGAGTAACCGAATCTTGAAAGTTTGATCACTTTTTTTTCCTCCTGTCTCCCTCTTCTACCCAGCCTGAGTCCGAGAGGAGCCAGCCCAAGTCTCTCCTTATCTATTATTAGGTCCTGGGTGAGAGGGAACCTTATTACTAGCCCATCTGGCAATCAATAGCAAGAACTGGAAACAGGGCCATTGAAGGTACAATGAACGGGCATTGAAGCACAGCTTAGGAGCAGAATGCAGAACTGGTGTGAAACACAAAGGGTGCATTTCCCAAGAGCAGCTTGCCCCCTCCCTCCCATCATATCTACCTCTGCCCATCACTATCATGATGTTACTACCTTCACCTTGCCCCAGGTACACTAACTTTCCCAGGCCTTGTTCTGTCCTGAGATCAGAGAATCCAACTAACAGGAAATGGGCTTGAGGAGAAGTCCCTCCCCACTTAATCACTATGGTATAATGGAAAGGGCCCTACCACCACCACCCCTTGAGTAAGGGTTCCAGGATTAAGTTACTTAATGAGCAAGTTCTACACACACACAAAAGCTTAAACACCCTTGATCTCATACAGCAATTAAAAAAAATAGCTAGCTAATTTGATTTGCCACAGCCAACACCCTTCAACCTATCCATACATATACCATATCACACCACTTCCCAGGTTCACACCCGTTGTTATTGTGCAGCCAGAGGGATAAACGACACTCTCAAAATGCTCCAAAACTGAAGCAAACCAAAGGCTATCACTGCCCTTCCTTCCTCTCCTCATCGGGAGGGGGAACAGGAGCCAGTCCCTCACACTACCCACTGACATCTACTCTGCTGCTAAAAAGTCTGTTTCTTTTTGCATCCAGATCTTGGGCTATTCTAAATGAAAAAAAGTACAGAGACAGACTGGCATTAAATATGGAACACATGGCACACTCTGTTGTCTCTCTGAGTCCAGCCACCACATGCAAAAGACAAGGTCGCTTGACAAGCCTTGCAGCAGCCACAGGACTCAAACTAATCTTTCCACATATGTACTGACTGGCTCCATCCTGCTCCAACAGCTATTCCACACTGTCACCCAGGTGCCTGCACCCTCCAGAACACTGAGGTCAGACATCCCTAGATCGCCATCATAACCTCTCAGTAGGGAGATCAGTCTCCACTGGGCTCACTGGGAACCATTGCTACTCTGTTGTCACCACTCACTGATTGATCTTCAACAGCTGATTGTCTGTGCCTCTAACCCAACATCGAACTGATTGGAAGCACTGGTATTGCCCTGCCACTAGCTCTCCAAATGAACCATTCAACTGCATAGTCCTGTCCATTTCTCAATCTGTTGCAGGCATCCAAATCATCTGGAGGTCACCCTGGAGCTATCTTCTACAGTCATTGTGAAACTTCACAGAACTAGCTTACAGCTCAGAGGATAGCTGAAGACCCTCCAGACCCTCCTCAAGTCTTCATAATATACACACATCATCTCCAACTTACTTTACCAGCAAACTCCCATGGCCCATCACTAGCTCCAGGCTTGGCACCATTATGAAAAAGATTACAGCGTAAATTAATATTTTTTTTTCTATATCGCTTTGCTTAATAGAACCTGGTCATGTCATTGACTGCTCAGATTTAATTGAGGGCTCCTTGATGCTCTCTGAACTTGGTTGTTTTCCTGCAGAAGTTTCATTAACCAAACTAGGTGATGTCATTAGTACGCTGATGATCAGAGGTAGGTTCCTACTGATTCTAACCGGTTCTTTAGAACCGTTAGTAAACCGGTGATGGCCCAAAAAACGGGCTGGTTTTGGGTGTTTTTCAGGCCATTTTCAAACGGTTTTTGGGCCATTTTCAGGCCATTTTTAGGGCCGATTTTGGACGGAAAAATGGAAGGAAAACAGCCTGGAAAATGGACTGAAAATGGCCCGAAAAACAGCCTGGTTTTGGGGAATTTTCCAGGCCGATTTCTGGGCCGATTTTCCGACCAAAAACGGCCCAAAAAATGGCCCCCCAAAAGGCCTGAAATTGGCCTGAAAATCGGCCTGAAAACGGCCCCAAAAATGAGCATGGGCGGGGCCAGCCAATGGTCCGATTTGCCCGTTCTCCAAACCGTGCAGAATTGGAACAACCAGTTTGGGCGAATGGGTCCAAACCGGCAGCAGCCCACCTCTGGTAGAGGGCAATAGCTTTTTTTATTGATGCTTGAAGTAACTAGCATTTATAGCATTCTGCCTTAATTCAAAAGGTAGAAAAGTATCTTTGATATTAGTACTTCATTAAGAATCTGCTCCTCCATGAACCAATTTAGCCATCTTTAAAATCCATCCAAATTAGCTGCTACAGTACTGGCCCAACTGCTGTTATGAATTCTACAATCTACCTACAGTAAGAGCTATGAGAAAAGGCATTTCCTTCTTTGATCCCGAATCTCCTTTCGTTTAAATGAAAGAGCTTGAATTGTAATACTACAAGACAGGAGCAATATTTCTTTCCATTCATATTATATCCAACTGATTAACTTTCCTATTCCTCAGGTTTATGAAATGATTACAAAATAGTTGAATACCTTTCCAAAATTTCTACCTGATTAAGTTTTCATTAATATGAAACAGCGAAACAGTATAGAGGCCTAATTTATAAAATGAGACTTAAACTTGAAATTTATTTTCCTTCCTTCCTTCCTTCCTCCCTTCCTCCCTCCCTCCCTCCCTTCCTTCCTTCCTCCCTCCCTCCCTCCCTCCCTCCCTCCCTCCCTCCCTTCCTTCCTTCCATGTGCCTTCAGGTCATTGTTGAATCCTGACAATTTTTCTTGGCAAGATGTCAGAAGTGGCTTGCCATTGCCTGCTTCTTAGGACTGAGATTGAGTGACTGGCCCAAGATTATCCACCTGGCTTTGCGCCTAAGGCAGAAATTGAACTCATGGTCTCCCTGAACTCATGAACTCAAGGCCTTTACCATGAGACCAATATGGCTTTACCATGAGACCAATATGGCTCTCTCTCTAATATGCTCTCTATCCAATAATAGATGTACACCTGTTACTGGACGTGTTTCTGAGCACTATCAACAGAATTGAAAAGCTTTTGATGTGTCAAGAATTATTACCATCTTCATCCACTGGAGTTCAGAGGAAACAGTTTACCATTACTGAATTGTGAGATATTAAATTCTGTCTAATGTGTTCATTAGTATAAAGCAGAGTTTAACAATTTATATTGTAGCAGTTAATTAAACTGTCTCCTGGCACTGGCTTACAGTGTCTATTCTGGCTGGCAGAAGCTTTGTAAAGTCCCAGACAGAGATTTCATTTATCCCAGCTTCACCAGATGGCTTTAACAGTAAATACCTCTCCATACCCTACGTCACTTTTTTTTAATATTTTCCTTCCTAACTATCGAAACAGCATTTACCTTATGACAGCAGTGGACAATCATTAGGTCATCAAAATTGACATTTCTTGGAGAATTGAGCTCCACACAATGGGTAAATCAAGTGAAAGAGCTTGAGGATGGGGGAGTGAAGGTTTGGAGGGTTTTGTTTTTACTATGACGTACTGACAGTATTTTAAGGGCTTAGGCTACAATTTGCTCATGTTTTCTACTTCAAACTGGCAGGAAATCTTCGTTTTCAGCTGCTATAACCAGAAGGCATTCCAATTACTATAAAAACGGGACTTGCGGTTAAAGCAAGACTGCATAATGAAACATGTTGAAACAAGGAATTTAAATCATGCCTGCCAGGTTTTTTTTTTTAATTTTTCTGTCTCTGAATCTGCTTGTAATTTTTGTGACCTATCAATTCCTTTCACCTTATTTCAAACAGTTAGTAAAAGCAGTTTCAGAACCGGAGGGGAGGTGGATTAATATTATTAACAAGGTAGGGAAAGCATACAGAACAAGTCATCTGTACTTTTTTTCCTTTATAAAAAATGATATGTGGCACCTCTGTGCATGTGTGTACACCCATGCATGTGTGTATGGTGTGTGACATGGGTGATGTGAGTGGAAAAGAGAAAAAAGTGTACTTGGAATGAATGAATGAATGAATGAATGAATGAATGAATGAATGAATGAATGAATGAATGAATGCTTAGAATGAAGAGTACACAACATTTTGAGACATTGCACAGCTCCATTTCTCAAACTATATCTCTGAGAGAAACATTTTTTGGAATGTTTTTCTCCATAAATCCAAGATGGATCTGATTATATTCAACCAAACCTTTCTTTAAACATCTCCTCTCCCACCAAATTATGTCCCACAAGTTGGATCTGTCTTTGGACAGGTTTTGCTGATAGACAAAGTCCCATACTCTCTACCCAATTTAAGTCCAGTATTCTATAGGAAAGAATAGGAACTTTCAGTTTTCCTGAAAGTGTGTGTTCCACATTTAACGCAACAGTAACAACAAAGAGTGTGAAAGATAATTCACTATGTTTTAGAAATGAAATGAGGTCACACATCTGTGGTTTCTTCAGTAACTGCCTTAACCTTAGCGAGCTAGCCCGGAGGGGTTTTTTTTACAAGTCTCCTGCATTTGTGATATTACTGGACTGGGAGTTTTACTCTCAAGAAAGTTGTCCTCATTTTAAAGGGCCTGCTCTTTCTTTAATTTATGCTGACACTTTATATTGCATAAGAAGCCTCTGGAGTAATCAGAGTTTCTTGAATGGGATCTATTTTATGTCAGTTTTTTTTTCTCCTGTAGCTGTAGCAATAGCTTCCTTTCCTCTATTTTCATTTGAATAAGTAAAATCATAAATTAAACATTCAAAAATGGGAAAGAGGTAGATGGGAAGCTCAGTACACAGAAAATGTGTTGTTACAGAAGCTTCCTTTTTTATATGAATGATTCAAGGATATGTCAGCTGAAAATGAATTTCCTCTCACACCTTTCCCATCTGCAGCTCTGAAAGTGCAAAGCAGTGGGGAGAACAGACTGGGAGCTGTTCATTAACTTCCCAGAAAAAAGTATATGTAACCCACCAACCCCACTAGATTCAAACAATGGCTACTACAGCAGCCAAATGATGCAGTGATTCAGGCATGGATGTGAATTTTTAGAAAGTGAAGTGCACTTTTGTGAAAATAAGTCTGCTCCTGTTTCCTTCTATGCATGCTCACTATGCATGCTTCCTATGCATGCTTCCTATGCATGCTTCCTATGCATGTTTCCTATGCAAGCATGCATAGAAGCAACTGTTGGAAATACCTCTCCTATTCTTAGCTCCTCTAAATTTGGGGAGCAAAGGAAACAAAATCCCAACTTTTAGTTTCTCATTTATTCCTACCTGCATTTCTACTCAATGTATACATGTACCAAAGGCACCCAAGCATGAGCATATATGCCAACATTCAGGGGCTAGAATTCTATCAAGAAATTTTGAGTATTTATTTATTTATTGTTTATTTATTAAAATTTCTATGCCGCCCAACTCCCGGGGGACTCTGGGCGGCTCACAGCAGGTATTGTCGTTTAAATACCAGTATATGCTGTGTTGAGTTCTGGTACTGAAGAGGCAGGAGGCTGGCTTAGTGACTTCAGCTCTTTATTGGTTACAGTGAACAAACATCAGCAAATACCCAGGTGTGACTGTGGTTTAAATAGGGTAGCCTTGGCTTGGAAAAGGACCAATCGGCATTTACCTGTTTTGCTCAATAGAGCGGACCTGAGTGGAAACTTCCTAGCTAGTATGCAGATTCAGGACACAACATGCTGCTTCTTGTAATAGGAAACACCAGTCAGGGATTATATAAGCAGATGTGGAACCTGGATATCCATTTCAAGGAGGAATGGCCATGGAGAGAGGATCCCAGCAGCTTGAGAAAGCTCAGAGTAGCCTGAATTGTCTAACAGGAGCTGGACAATTCCCAATGCCATCACCAATATTGAGGTGTCATAGATCATTCATATGGCAAGAAGACCTTGTCAGGAGAGAAAGGAAGGTGCTACATCAAAAAGGGGAAGACCTGAATGCAAATATATACTGGCTCTGCAGTGGGCTGGAGATGTGATGGTGACATCATCAGGGTAGTTCTTTAAAAAGAGTGAATTAAATATGTTTCTGCTGCAGTTAGCAGGACACCAAGATCTTCACATACAAAAAGACTCTATTTTTAAAGTAATCATGTTCCTTTCAGTTCATGTAAAACATAGAGCAATGATGAAAAGCAACAAAGCCATTCAAAATATGAGGTACAGTAATTCAGTAAGAGCTGGATGTCAGCCTGGGTTCCTCTCCAGACATGTAGGTTATTAATTGCCAGGTTTCCCAGCTCTCATTGCCATTGATGAGAATTCTAGGGGTTGAAATCCATGCATCTGGATAGTACCCAACTTGGAGAAGGTTTGAGACAGAGTTTCAACCTTCAACTTGATCCTGCTTAGTTTCAGGGCCCAGACAGATTTGGAGCAGTGCTGAGACTGAAGGACATCAGTTAATGTCCTTAAAACTTAAAGTTTCAAATTAACTTCAGTTGTATACTTAGTATTTGGTAAAGTGTATTTAAATGTTCAATCTCTGTATTCTGACCAAAAGAAAAAAGAAAAAAAAGCAACCAAGAAAAAAACTTTTAAATGGATTTTTATCATTTAATATATGCATAAGATCATGCTTTCTGTAACTAGGCTTCCTTCAATGCTGGTAGATAAAAAGAAATAGCAGGAGAAGCTTTGTCAACGTATCTAGCTCTAATTTCTTGCATTTCTAGTAAATAATGATGGCCAAGATAGTCTAAACAATTCATTATCAAAAGATATGATGATGTACATTATCATTAATATGATGTGTATCTGTGTCTCTCTGTTTGAAAAGCTGGGTAGCGTTGCTATTATGTTTTGAACACAAGATGGCACCACAAGAACATTATTTCTAAACACTTTCTCCCAGCTATATGTACTTTCTGTAGGCACAATATTTTTGTTTTGTTTTAATGTCTTTTCCAAAGTTATATAAAGTGGTGATATGAGGGTGAGTCAAAACGTAATGCCATTTTCTTTAGGACAGGTATAATTACCAACACAGGAACATATAGCATACATCAAAATGAAGCTGGTCCTCTGTGGATCACATCCCTACTTCTCAACATAGTCACCTTTTCTCTCAATAGCAATGTTCCACCTTCGAATGAGAGCATGTATCCCTGCCTCGTAAAATTTTGTTGACTGTTCTTTGAGCCACTTCTTCACTGTAGTTTTCACTTCCTCGTCCCTGGAATAATAATCCTCCATACTCACCAGATTTAGCGCCTTCAGACTATCATCTCTTTGGCCCCATGAAAGAGGGTTTGAGAGGCAAACATTATTCCAGTGACAAGGAAATGAAAACTGCAGGGAAGAAGTGGCTCAAAGAACAGTCAACAAAATTTTACGAGGCAGGGATACATGCTCTCATTCGAAGGTGGAACATTGCTATTGAGAGAAACAGTGACTATGTTGAGAAGTAGGGATGTGATCCACAGAGGACCAGCTTCATTTTGATGTATGCTACATGTTTCTGTGTTGGTAATTATACCTGTCTTAAAGAAAATGGCATTACGTTTTGACTCACCCTCGTATTTATACATCAAGATCTGGGGTACCAATATAGTGTATACTGTATTTTAGTAGGCAAATCATTAAGACTTTGTAGTGCATTCGAAGACAAAATCTAGGGCATGGGGAGCGGGGAATACATGAAGCCCCTGTCTGCAATTTTTTTAAACAAAATTTTCTTTTCGTGGTATCCCACTAACTTTGCAGAGAATATCTGTGCAGTTATCTTTAAGGATGTTCGCAGAGCCAGCTTTTAATAGAAATTCAAGGTAATTGTTGTGATTGTAAATCCATAACTGAAATAAACCAAAACACACTGAAAACTCAGAGCTTTCTGCAAAGTGAACAAGAACAAGATGTTCTTTTTGTAAAAAAAAGTCCAGAGAATTTGAAGATTCAAGAATAGTCAGGTTCCAGGTAATGCCGTATCAGCATACATACAGGGAAAGATAAGGAATTAGAGTTTAATTTGCCACAGAGCTGTTGTTTCTTTTATATAGTCCTGACTACCAGTTTGATTAATTAGTTGAGTTATGTTTTTTCTTTCTTTCAACTAGATACAGTAGCTTGGTTTCCTTTGTTCTTAATTTGGAACCTGTCTCTGGGCTTAGAACCTTGGTTAGCTTAGTTTACAGCCTACATCTATGTTTCCTCAGATACATTATCTTCATTTAATTTCCATGAAGATTCAGGCTGATTCCCTAAGAAAGAATTAGGAAATAGGTGCTTCATGACCTCCCTCTTATACTTATACCAAGATCTTTCTTCTTTTGAATACAAACTGCTTTACAGCCCTGGAATTTTGCCTGGACTCTGTGCTTTAAATGTCTAATACGGATATAAAAATAAAATAGCTGCAACATGTCATTCAAGTGATAGCCCTTGGAGTACTGTTCATTCTTTAGGTTTGTGAAACCATAATTAATTATTTTTCATTTTTATTTCCCATACATAGATGCTTCTTTTCCTCATTTGTCCTAATACTGTGGGTCAGGGAAGGTTATTTGTGAAGAGTTGGTAACATTCCTGGTTTAATCTCTGTTAAAGAAACCATAAAAATTTATCACCTATATCAGGGTTCTCTAAAGTGGTCAACATTGATTCTCAAGAGTTGATGGGGCTTCTAAAGGGGAATATTATTAAGGTTTGTTGCACAGTCAGCCATACATTTAGACTGAACTTGGCATTTTTATCTACCTACTGAGTCCTTCCCAAGTACCTGGGATAGGTAGAAAATGATGATGATGATGATGATGATGATGAAGAAGAAGAAGAAGAAGAAGAAGAAGAAGAAGAAGAAGAAGAAGAAGAAGAAGAAGAAGAAGAAGAAGAAGAAGAAGAAGAAGAATATTAAAGTAATATTTATTACATTATTTTCATATAAATGTTTGGGGGTCAATGAACAATCTAAAATTTCATGAAGAGATCAATTAGCGAGACCCCTCACCTCTGTGATAGGTGGTTCATAAGTGTACTGTTGCAACATCAACAAAGAATTATGAAGCAAAGGCCTGGAAAAATAGACATCTCAAGGCTGATGTCTATCATTATCATGAGAAAGCTTGCATTTAAGACTGATCCAGATAATTAATGACATTTATTAAGGCTGAGTTTAATCTCTAAAATCCCAATAAGTCACTTTTATATCTTCATCAAGTGTTAGGGAAAGCCAAGTAGCCTGAAAAATCTGGGATGTTCTCTCCCCTTATATAGAGCAGCAAAACAATATCCTGATAAAAATCCACTGTAAATTATTTAGTATTCATGTGAGTCATGCGTGTACTAGACCAAATGATATATTATGCCAAGAGTGTACAGATTCTGCATAAACAAAGAAGAGCAGGCTTTGATGTGGATTATACTTTTTGTTGTTGTTAGTTGCGAAGTCGTGTCCGACCCATCGCGATCCCAGGTCCTCCAGACCTTCCTGTTCTCTACTATCCTCTGGAGTCCATTTAAGCTCACACCTACTGCTTCAGTGACTCCATCCAGCCACCTCATTCTCTGTCGTCCCCTTCTTCTTTTGCCCTCAATCTTTCCCAGCATTAGGCTCTTCTCCAGTGAGTCCTTCCTTCTCATTAGGTGGCCAAAGTAGTTGAGTTTCATCTTCTGTACTAGATTTTTCTAATTTAAGTTGTAAAACTGAAATGAACAACTCTAATAATGCTATCGATTCTACTAACTATAGTGTAATCAGATCACCTTATTTTGGAGGCCTGTAGAAATAAACAAGATTGTGCTTTGTGTTCTCCTTGAAAGGCAGCTGCTAATATCTAATCTGCATCCAGAGAACCTTCCATTGATTAATAGAATTACAATTACAAAATTACTCATGGTTTGCAAATGTCACTAAGCATGGTATTTCTTTTCTTTTCTTTTCTTTCTTTCTTTCTGCTAAATACTGACTTTTATAAATGTGTGCTGTAGTTTTAGTTAATAAGATTTTTAATTTTGATTGTTAGGTAAACATTGGACTCACTAATTACACAATGATTAAATTAAAAAGATTGATGATATACTGCTAATGAACTGCTCTGAAGGTCTTCAATTTTTCAAGATAAATAATGTGAAATGACAGAGAGGTTGACCTCATTTTTTCACTGATCATCATAATCAAAATAGTCAATTGTTGCTTTTTTTACATTATTTCTATGCTTTCCAATCTATTTATCTTGGGCAGGAGGCTTGTGCTTTGCTTGTTTGAAGAATGTATATGGCTGCTATCTCACATAGCGTTGCTAGCTGGCTCACAGCAGCCAATTAAAAACAATAGAATAAAAACTGAACAACCCTTCCCAGCAGGTGCCTGATGGACCAAACTACAACTTTCACATTGTTGTTCATGCCAAGGGGGTCATGGAGAGGTCAACTGATTGAAAAAGCATGACGTGAACAAGTGGAGAGAATGTCTTCAGAAGACGATATAGTTCTTACCTGAGTAGCATAGGTGAAGCTGGTGCCCAGGCTTGGCATACGCCTTCCAGCCTCTGGAGTGTCCAAGAAAGGATGCTGATCACATTCTGATCCCCATCAACACATGATATCTCCAGTAGATTCTATCATGTGACTCTACAGATGAAATCATCAGAAGTAGAATAGCTGTGAATGACCAGAATATATCATAAGAATTGTTAGCCATTAGACATCAGAAGGTATTGTGCAATCTGGCATTTTTGTGGTTATTGAGCAAAACCTAAGGAAGGTCTTGATCATTTCTGATGGCAGTGGGATTACTTGCTTATCATGCTTTCATTTTGATCCTACATAAAGGCTGGATTACTGCAATGCGCTCTACATGGGGCTACCCTTGAAGAGTGTCCGGCGACTGCAATTGGTACAAAATGCAGCTGCGCGAGCTGTGGTGGGTGTACCTAGATACACATACGTAACACCTATCCTCTGCCAGCTGCATTGGCTGCCCATTAGTCTCCGGATCCAATTTAAGGTGTTGGTTTTAACCTTTAAAGCCCTACATGGCTCAGGGCCAGGTTACCTCCGGGACCGCATCCTGCCGCATACCTCCCTACGACCGGTTAGGGCCCACAGAGTTGGCCTCCTCCAGGTCCCATCGACCAAGCAATGCCGGTTGGCGGGACCGAGGGGGAGAGCCTTCTCTGTGGGAGCTTCCTCCGGAGATCAGGACTATCCCCACCCTGCTGGCCTTCCGTAAAGCAATAAAAACTTGGCTCTTCCGGCAGGCGGGGTGAAAGTGAGACCAATTAGATTAGATATGGGTCTCCCACCTTGGTTATGAATGTTAGATGCTCTTTTTAATTTTTGTAGTTTTTTAATCATTGTCTTTTTATATTGTTGAATGGATTTTAATATGTTGTGAACCGCCCAGAGTCCCCTGGGAGTTGGACGGCATATAAATCCATGTAAATAAATAAATAAATAAATAAATTTCATTTTCAAATTTAAAAATATTTTTATTTGAATAACATATTGGAGGAAGTCCCAAAGGTGCTTTTTTTCAAGAGGCAACTGGACTTTCTGGTTTTTCTTTGAAGATGTTTTGCTTCTCACCCAAGAAGCTTCTTCAGCTCTGACTGGATGGTGGGGAATGGAGTCAGAGCTGAAGAAGCTTCTTGGATGAGAAGCAAAACATCTTCAAAGAAAAACCAGAAAGTCCAGTTGCCTCTTGAAAAAAGCACCTTTGGGACAACCATGACCTGGATGACTGAGAATCTCCATAGACATATTGGAGGAAGGAAAGCGAAAGGCTCAGCACTCAAAATGTATGAGTGTTCAAGTCTCTGCTTTTCCAAAGTAGTATTTTCATTTAAAAATGTGGTTAAGTGCTCAACTTAGGGCCTTTCTTATCCAAAACACTATTTTATTTTCAAAATCTTATTGTTCAATTATGTCCAAGTAGACACATCTCAGGAGACCTTCACCAATCAGGAAAGATGTGGGGCCAGGCTAACTGTCTCAAAAACCTTGTTCACTTCCTTGAGAAGTATGTGATCCGACTTTTCACATATAACTGACTGTATCTTAGGCAAATCAACCAAATCTGCTCAATCAGAGTCCAACTCAGAGAAAATCTCAGCAATTTTATCCATCAAATGCCTAGAGTACTCCTCAGAAGCAGCCCTTCCAACCCCAAGAGAGAGTATTTGTATTTATTTATTTGTAGTATAGTAGTAGTTTGTATAAACATAAGTAAAAAGTAACGATAAAAGAGGACAGTAGGACTGGGACAGTAGGCACAGTGGTGCGCTTATGCACGCCCCTTACAGACCTCTTAGAAACGGGCAGAGGTCAACTGTAGACAGTCTAAGGTTAAAGTTTTTGGGGTTTGGGGAAGAAACCACAGAGTCAGGTAGTGCATTCCAGGCACTGATCACTCTGTTGCTGAAGTCATATTTTCTGCAGTCGAGTTTGGAGCAGTTTACATTTAGTTTGAATCTATTACGTGCTCGTGTATTGCTGCGGTTGAAGCTGAAGTAGTCATTAACAGGAAGGACATTTTGGTATATGATTTTATGAACTACATTTAGATCAGATTGGAGGTGACGTAGTTGTAAATTGTCTAATCCCAGTATTTCAAGTCTGGTGGAATAAGGTATTTTGTTGTGAGCGGAGTGGGTCACTTTAAAAAGGGCCAATGGTCAGTTATTTGCATATGCAATAAGAACAAAAAAATCATTATATTTTAGAACTCTTCTTGTCACAAAGTAATCCTTAAATGTTATGAAGCGAGACTGAAAGATGTGTGAATGTTTAGGCTTGAAAAAAGAAGAATGAGGGGAGGAATGATCTTGTCAAGTACCTGAAAAAATGTCACATAAAAGCATTGCAAGAGTTGTCTGTTGTTCAAGACTGCAGGGCACAAAACAATGGATTTATATGACAGGAAGGCAGGTTCCAGTTGAAAGCTTCCTGCTGGCAACTTCAAGTTTTGATAGCATATTTCCTTAAAATATGAGGAATTTACATCAAATTGTACCATTTGATTTGATTAAGCCAAACTCAAAAGGACATCTGGCTAGCATTACCTGACTCAAGAAGCAGAATGTTTTGTTTCTGAACATCTGTTTACATCTACATTTTGTGAGATAGATTTTACAGTGCAAATTTGCTATATATATAAATTGCAAATTTATATATATATATATATATATATATATAAGATGCATGCATAATAAACATATAACTAAAAAGAAAAATATTTATAGTGTAGCATTTTATTAAATAATAGTTCATTCAGTGTGAATTGCCAAAAACGTTCACTGGCTGCTTTCTGCCAGAGCATCATCTGCAGATAAAACATGTGGCCTATTGCTGAGCCTTCTTTCCTAAATTAATACCCTGTATTGAGAAACAACTTAAGTTGACTTGAAGGAATATCATATGAAGGCATAAAACTTCTCTCTTCATAAGAGAGTGGAAATAAAATACTGTATATACTTATTTTCAGAAAGAAAGGTTATCGTTAGTAAAGGTATTACCGTATTTTTTGGAGTATAAGACGCACCTTTTTACCCCCCAAAAGAGGGTGAAAACTTGGGTGCGTCTTATACACCAAATGTAGACCCACCCACCCAGCCACCCCCACCCTTTGGCCTCTGTCTTCCAGCAATTTACCTGCTTGCAGCAAACAGGGAAGAGCCTGTTAAGACAAGCAAGTCCTTAGCAGCTTCCCGACCTACAGCTGATTTGCCACCTGCTAAAATGAAACTGAAACTAGCAAAGAGGCAAATAGCTGGGAGAGACACGCAGATTTTTATTTTCTGCTGAACTGGATGCAAGGTAGTAAGTGAATAACTATAAATGTCTGTAGAATGTTCAAATTATTAGACTTATTTTTTAAAGACTGCTTTATTATTTGCTTTGCTGACTGCTTTATTATTTGCTTTGCTGGCTATGGAATTCTGGGAGTTGAGGTCCACAAGTCTTAAAGTTGCCAAGGTTGGAGACCCCTGTTCTAGACAACAAAATAAAGAAGCTTTTTAAAATAAATGCTTGCTCTGAAGAGGCCCAGTGCTATTGTATCTACTTTTAAATAATAGAGAATAATGTATACTTCCAGAAATTTTAATTAATTTTAACAGCTCTGTACAAGTATAGTCTGAAATGTAACAGTGTTCTGTTTAGTATTAGAGTTAAATCCTGACTTACCTTGGAGTAGATCTATTTAAATAATTGGGAGGAGTTAGTGTGACTACATTTAAGAAAACTTTCTGGCATAATGTACATTTCTCCAATTCTTTGCTATTTCTATGGGTCAAGCACACATGGACAGAAATACACAGCAAACAGTGTATATCATCTGTGCTGTTTGCTGTTTGGCAAATTGCTTGGAGGCAGATGCCTTTTTTCCTTCTTTTCCTCCCCCAAAACTAAGGTGCGTCTTATACTCCGGAAAATACGGTAACCTAACTAAGCACATGGCAAATGCTGCCTAGAATACTGCGCTGTCATATTTAGCATAAAATAAATAATATTTTGTTTTTGCAAGTCTTTGTATCCAAGTGATGCAGTATATCCATATTGATTAATAGTCTGAAGTGGGGGCTATTTTCAATTGTTCATAAATTACTTCAATTTATATAAATTAAGTTTGTTCTTCAAATATGAGACTGTAAACTAGAATTCTAAGAGTCACTGCTATGGTGACAAAATCCACATTGTATATGTGGATACCCAGAAGAATGGCAACATTGCTTATGGAACACAATGAGAAGCAGAACTGTGTATTTCTCTAAGCAAACTCTACAGGGAACAATGTTCAGGTAGGCCTCAACTTAGGACCATTGATTCAGCAATCTTTGAAGTTATGATGCCACTGAATAAATGATTATTATGAACAGTGGTCAGAGTTTTGTAGCCACTAGGATTGTGGTGATTGGTGTCTCTTAGCAATGCAGTTGTGCTTTAGGACTGCATTGCTTAGTGACAGAAATTCTGGTCCCAACTGCTGAGGTAAATTGGGGACTATTTGAAACTATTGTTTGTAATGTGCTTGAGCTTATGCAGTTTCCTCCTCTTCAGATCTCTATTTTCCTAGGTCCTTTATTTTTCGTTTGTGTACCTATTCTACACAAAGAGCAGCCAACTTTTGCACCCTGCTCTTCTTTCTCACAAGCATTTATTTTGCTGGTATTGCCTCAATGCCACTGATGGAAAAACAGCAGTCATCCGAAATCATGTCAAGGAATATCATTTCTCTGCAGTCTCTGAGAGGTTCGCCTGAAGTGTTTATGGAAAGGGAGACTGAAGTCCCCTCCTCCAGACATTTGTGTATTTCATCTACATTTATGCGATGATCAGTATACGTTCATAACAGGGGCGGGTTGCTTGTTCTTTGCGCTACCGGTGCGCTGCGCGCGCATCACCATGTTCCGGCGCTTGCTTGCTACGTGCGCGCGCCCCCTCACACAATTTTGCTTTCTGCGCATGCGCAAAAGCAAAAATCTCGGGGGGGAACGCATGCGCGCATGTGATTTCGGTGCTTTTTTGCTTCTGTGCATGCACGGAAGCAAACAATCGCCAAAATCTCGTGTGCATGCACGTCCCCTCGTGAGATTTTTGCTTCCGCGCATGCACAGGAAGCAAAATCAGCCCAAAAAATCCCCCAAAAAAGATTGCGCCACGCGACAGACCGGTGAAGACGGCACCGGAGCTGTCGCGTGCAAATAGCGCCATCTGCTGGCTGCTACCGGTGCGGTAGATTCGACCACTCCGGTAGGAACTCACCACTGGTTCACAGTGATGTTTTTCTTCCATCATTGTGAACGTATACTGATCTGATAATGGCAACAAATTCAACTACTGCATGCATAAAAGAGAAGTCCTGGAAATTCATTTTCTGACCAACTCCAACTTCTTTAATGTGTTGGTTGCAGCCCCACTTCATTCTTTTGCTGTTTTTAACTTTTTTTAGCTGCTGTTAAACAATCTCTAGCTATCAAGGGAACAAGGAGAGAGCCAGCTGAATGAAACCATTAAGCTTGTTTAATGCAAAACTGTCTCTGGACTTCATTTACTTACGCAGAAGAAACAGTAGCTCACTACTTTCCTATTTTGTTGTTCAAATATAATAAACCATTTTTCCTCAGAGAAAAGCCAAACACTTAATGGAATCACAATTATCTCAGCAATTATATCTGCTAAAATATGACTATATCTAAACTGGAAGACAGCCAACTATATACTTTATCTCTGTTCTGGCAGATTCCATGGGGGTGCTCTGGCTATAGGAACCATTTTTTGGCAACAAGCTACATAGAATTTATGTGTATTATGTGAAAAAATGCTTTGAAAGGCTGGATTGATGAGTCAAGAAACATCAGAGAGAGAGAGACAGTGTAGTCAATCCAGGCTATGTGAACTCAGAATTGTTCCACCCTCAATTGGTTTTTTCCTCTTAGGATGCCAGTTAAAATCTGAATAAAAATATCTGGAACCAGTGGTGGGTTCCTACCGGTGCGATCCACTCTATGGCACCAGTAGCGGCCGGCGGATTGCAAATTTGCACGCGAAGGCTCCGGTGCCGTCTTTGCTGGTCCATCGCGCGCTGCCATCTTTTTTCCGCAATTTTTTGGCTTTTTTTACTTCCTACGCATGCGCGGAAGCAAATTCTCGCGAGGGGATGCGTGTGAGAGAGATTTTGGCAAGATTTCACTTCCGTGCATGCACGGAAGCGAAAAATTGCCAAAATTGCACGCATGCGCACATCCCATCACAAGATTTCGGCAAGATTTTGCTTCTGTACATGCATGGAAGCAAAATTGTGCGAGGGGGGGCGCGCGCATAGCGAGCGCACAACGTGGCGATGCGTGCACAGCGCACCGGAAGCGAGGTAAGAGCAACCCGCCCCTGCCTGGAACCCAATAAACAAATACAGGTAGTCCTCTACTTATGACCATTCATTTATTCTAAGTACAACAGCACTGAGAAAAGTAACTTATGGCCATTTTTCACACGAGCATTGGGGTATACCCAATGGTCATGTGATCAAAATTCAGAGACTTGGCCACTGAAATTTATTTATGACAGTTGCAGTGTCCCTGGGTCATTGAATCACCTTTTGCAACCTTCTGACAAGCAAAGTCAATAAGAAAGCCAGATTCACTTAACATCTGCAGTGATTCACTTAACAACTGTGGCAAGAAAGGTCATAAAATGGGGCAAAACTCACAACAACTGTCTTGCTTAGCAACAGAAATTTTGGGTTCCATTGGAGTTGTAAGTCGAGGACTAACTGTAAACTTTTGGGAAAATTTAAACACAAAAATAGCTCCAAGGTAGTGAACATTTTTTTGAGAGGGTCCTTTTTGTAATGTATTTATATGTAGTGCATTTTCTCCTTCAGTTGAGTAGACTGTTCCATGTTTCAATCCCTGTACTTTGGGAACACAGATAGATAACTGTCTCTTATTTGAGATGTCTTTTTAAATCAATTATTTTATTTTATTTATTTTATTTTATGAGATTTATATACCGCCTCACAGTGCAAGCACTCTCTAAGCGGTTTACACCATTAAGCAATGTATATTTATATTGCCCCCAACAATCTGGGTCCTCATTTTACCTACCTTGGAAGGATGGAAGGCTGAGTCAACCTTGAGCTGGTGAGATTTGAACCGCTGACCTGCGGATCAGTGTCAGCTAAAGTGGCCTGCAGTACTTGCCTCTAACCGCTGCGCCACCTCGGCTCTTTAATGAATACATTTTCTATAAACATAGGAGGAGGAGAACCATGTTAGTGTATGGTAGGAAAAGTCAGGAGGAATCTAGCAGCATATTTTATGACTAACAGATTTTATTACTAGACACAACTTCCATGAGTTGCGGCTCACTTCATCAGATGCACCACAAATGTTTGTGTCTTTTAATAACATATGCTAGTTGAAAAAGGTGCTACCGGATTCTTCCTGATTGCTTACATTTTAACTAGTTAGTTTGGGGGTAAATTAAGTTAGGGGTAGACTTGTATACATGAAATTTCATATTCCATAAAAATATGGAAATTTCTCTATCCTTCAGGGTTGCTGTTGGTGGTAGAAGCAACATAAAACTGCATATATAGGGGCATAACACAATATAATATATGTATCTCTCTGCTATGATTGATGAGCTCTAAGATGGGCTCTACACACGCTTCGGAATCTCCTTCATCTTCGATAACTTTGGCTGTTCGCTTATACTGTAAGCCACACTGAGGTACTGTTTTTAGAAGCTTAAAAAATGTTTTAAAGGAAAATATAAAAATATTTCATTGCTTCATCTAAGCTCTAGAAAGTATCAGCATGTTTCTTACAAAGAAGACCAAAGATTATCTTCTGATTGTTCTTTTTGGCCCTTGTTCTAGACCTAAATAATTAGTTATTGAACCTTTAACCACCACTTGGAAGTAAAATATAAAAAGGAGTTCAGCAGTGCCCTTTTGCATGGAAAAATGTACATTAGAGATCTTCAGAACATTTGCTGCTTGAAAGTGTATAAAAATTACATATTTTTATTTCATCAAATCAATTTCTATAAAATATAACTATAAAATATATTCTATAAAATATAACTGCTCTATAAAAGCAAACCTAAATTTATTTAAACAGCAGAGATCCTATAAAATGTGTACATTAAGATATATTTATATGGAAGAAGATTTTCCTTTATTATCCAGATATCAGAACAAATGGAAACTATTGGTCAGAGATAGCCAGGGATAGTACATTTGAAAATGAGAATTTGCTGACTAATGCCATGGCTAAAGGATAACTTGCAAAAGTTATCAAAGAAAAGCATACTGTATTTTTTCCAAATATTATGAACATGAAAGGTGGAGCTAGGAAAACGTTTAAGTTGGCCAACAAGTTGGCTGGGAGAAGCTTGGTAAAATAGAAAATACAAGGGGGGGGAAATGGAAATGGATACCACAAGCAGAAATGAAATAGAACAAAATGAATGACAATATTGATATGTCCTTTAGAATAATGAAAATAAAATATTTAGGAAACAGTTCATTCTCACTTTGATAGCACTAAAATAAGCCTACTCTAAGAGTGTTATAATGAGGCGGTTCAGCTTTCTATTGAACTTTGCCTGATACCTGCAAATGAAAAACTTTGTGTTTTGAAAAAAAAACCTGGCATAACTATAGTGATAGACAATTTTTATACAGTGTGTTACTTCCTAAAAATGAGAATACTAATTTGAAGTCTCTTGTGAGGAGGTATATTTCAATCAAACAATTTTGTTCAATCCGAGACCAGCAAATAAAACAAGAAAATCACAATTAGGTATGATAAAAGTAATAGTTTTTTCTAAAATATCTAAGAAAGATTAAAAGATATACTACATGTGGAGATATACATTAAGTCAGCCTTCCCCAAGCTGGTGCCATCTTGATATGCTGAGTAGGCATTCTGAAAACCATCACTAGTAGTCTTCTGCAATAGTAATTCATGTCATGATTATCAAATGTTTGATCTACTGCATCACATGCTTGAAGACACAGAAGGACATATAATAATAGGGTTGGAAGGGATCTTGGATGTCTTCTAGTCCAACCTCCAAGCCTTCTAGTGCAATTGCTACATTGACTACCAATAAGGTTAGAGTTGCACACTTTTGGGAAGAATGCTTGTGTGCCAGATTCCAAAGGTGGTCTTAGTGACATTTGTCAACTCTCAGCCATTGGACTGGTTTCATGTTGATGGAGAGGCAAGTCAATAGAATTCTCTAAGGTCTACATTATGAAATTCACTGTTCAAAACCTGATGTTAATAAAATAGAAAAACACAATTAATTTTGAAATGAAGCTGATATATAAAAGTACTTGTTAGCTCTGGGATATATCATGGACTACCTTGTCAAGTAAGGATCAATTCCAGAGAAGAGACCTATTGAGAAGGCCTCCCCCACTGGAGGTCCAAGAGGTTTGGTTGAGAACAGTCATTTTTGGGAATAGCACAAAGCCCCCTTACTTTGGAACATAATGCCCAAAAGTACAGTTGGCCCAATTATCGTGACATTTAGGAAAGCCCTGCTGTCTGTTTGATTTCAATGTAGCTATGGCCTGTGGTGAGCTTTTGGATGCTTGTCTTCATTATACATTAGATTTAGTTAATTCATATTTTTAAATATATGAATGAACTGTGGAGCCTCAGGTTGTGAAAGCACACAGCTAAAGTATCTCTAAATCTAACTGTAAATCTAACTTCCCTCATTATTATTTTTTCATTAACTTCCTTCCAGTAATCACTGTGATAGCCTTTTACTGTTTAGTAAATAAAATAGGTTGAGTCAGGGTTTCCTTATTGTTTATTTGTTTCCTGGAGTATTGGGGGGAATTAAAAGTCTTCAAACTTTGCCAATTCCCCTAGGACTGCCCAGGGAAAAAATAGTAAATTCAGGGGAGAGTCCCATGCTGTTGGAGATTAGTCAAGATCTTGTACTAGGAAGGAAAAAAGGTTGGCTTTTTTCTAAGATTTTTTTTTTTTAGAAAAATCTATGAATTTGCACAGCAAAAAATATTTCTCATTTTTGCAATTCAAATGCTAAAGAGGTACTGAAGTGGTTATGATCAAGACTGAAGAAATAGGGGGAGTGATGAGAGTTTGTCTGTGGAGCATAATGAGATTGTCTCTGACCATTATTTTTTCTAAAGGCTCTTCCATACTTTAACACCAAAGTGCTGTTAACATAAAAAGCATGCTAGCTTAAAGAAGTGCTGGGCATAATGCAGACCCCTATTTTCTCCTTGGGGATAAATTAAGATGGAGTTCTGTCCACACAAAGAGCCAATGGGAAGAAAAAGGTAAGATGGGGAAATCCTCTTGGGACAAATTAATGTCAGCAAAACACCTGCAGATCTTCTATTATCGGTCTTCCTATCTTATGGAGATTTGCAATGCAAATTATCCACTTCCCCTTCTCTTTCTGTTTTTCCTGCGCCCATATCAAGAGAAATGGGAAAGATGACAAATGGCTCAGCAAGGCTTATGCCAACAGGAATGGAAGAGCATTTTGAAGTGTAGCATGGAAAGCTAGGCAGAACCTGCCTTCACAGTGGGCTGGGGGTAGATTGAAGACAACACTAGGCATTCATATCCTCAGCCTGGGATACTAGGTCTCTTCACAGTGAGATAAGCAGGCTGTGTGAAGGAGTCCTAACTGAATAAGAGTATTGGCTACTAGTAGAGTATTTCTTTACTGTAGCTAATCTGATACCCTGTAAAGCAGGGGCGTCAAACTCACGTTGTCACGGCGGCGTCATGTGACGTATCGGTACTTTTTTCCCCTTCGCTAAACCGGGTGTGGGCGTGGCCAGCACGTGACGCATCCGGCCCGCGGGCCAGGAGTTTGACAGCCCTGCTATAGAGGAACAAGAATATTTGATTGATCAGTTGATTGACTGATCTTGGGTTCCCCAATTCTATCACAACTCTGAATGCAAAACAATTTAAAACAAAGTAATATTAAGCAACACACAAAAATGTGTGTAAAAATAACACAAACTCTAACAGGCTAATCATCCCATAAGTGGTCTGCGCCCCCCCCCCCAACCTCTAGCCAAGGTTTGGGGAGTAGCCAGATTTTAAGGGCTTGTTTATGTAAGGTCAGGTAACTTTCTGTAGTATTAATAGTGAACTGAAGATACCTGGGTGGGACTCTTCAGTTGCGACCCTCGGTGTGTGTGTGGCATATTAGTATTTCTGCTTGAAAAATAGGCCAGAATAGAGTATATATTTGCAGCAAATACAGTTTATAATGAAACTTTGGGAAAAAAATTAAAGGATGCAGGAAGTAACTATGGAGAGAAGATGATTTATCAGATGCAATAAAAGAGGTGCCACAATAAGATCTGGCAAAAGAAGTAAACAAACTTTCATAAGGATGTCATTCCAACAAATTAGAAGCCCTTGAATAAGAATGATGATCAGAAACAAGAGACGTATAAGATATTCCACACTGCTGGAATGTAGCTTATAGCAGAAGCCAACATGACAGCTTAAGATGGAGGTATAGAAGCAAAAGAAGCTGTATATAGGAGATGAGAAGAGGAACAGGTCACCACCAAAGAAGATAATTTACAGATAGCATGGCTCTGCAGGGTTGGTTTTAGGAAAGATAAAGTTCAGAATGAGCTAAGATTGGTAAAGAGAATTCTAAAAAGAATTCCAAGAACAGCAAAAAGGGGGGTTTTTTCCTGATAACTTCAGAATAAGAAACAAAAATTCACAGAGCATACCCAGCTCTGCAGCATAAATGTGCAGCCCACTAGATCTGCAGCCATAGAAAAGCATGCCAAATTTGCTGCTCCAATTGCCAGTTCCTACTCTGCATCCATAATCAAGTATTCAGTTTTAATGCAAGACAAGGAGAGCGCATTCTCCTACTGGTAGCTTCATTTTTGGTCCTGCCTGCTGCCAGGAAAGCCAATCACCAATTGCTCTCTTTAAGGTATAGTGCAGTGGTTCTCAACCTTCCTAATGCCATGTCCCTTTAATACAGTTCCTCATGTTGTGGTGACCCCCAATCATAAAATAATAAAATTATTAGGAAACTCGGGGGTGGGTTCTAACTTACCTCGCTGCCGATTCGCTTCCTCCTGCGCTGCATTGGTGCGCCTCATGGGCGCTTGCGCATGCGCATGCACAGTGCCAATTTTTTAAAAAAACATTGCCAAAAAAAGGCAAAAACAAGATGGCGACGCATGTGCAGTGCTGGAAATTCGGCTTCTGCACATGCTCAGAAGTTCCCATGGTACTTTTTTTTGCAGTAGTCTACTTGCATGTGGGTGGACCCGCCTGGAGATGGATAGAGGAGCGTTGTCTCAGTTCCTAAGCCCATTGGAAATATGTGTTTTCCGATGGTCTTAGGCGACCCCTGTGAAAGGGTCATTTGACCCCCCAAAGAGGTCGCGACCCACAAGTTGAGAATCGCTGGTATAGTGGAATAGTTTGAAAAACATAAATGATATTTTAAATGATGGGTTTGGCCACTTGTCACATGGTCTAAATCAGGGGTCTCTAACCTTGGCAACTTGGCAGCTTTACTGGCTGATGAATTCTTGGAGTTGAAGTCCACAAGTCTTAAAGTTGCCACGGTTGGAGACTCCTGGTGAATAGCAAGTTGCCGGCGCAAAGGTGCACCCATGCGTGTGACCTGTCTGATGGACTAATTCTGAGAACTGGTTCAGTGTTCCCATATTCAGAAATAGCCCAGGAGGCAGCAAACATGGAGTGAAGCCATATAGTGCTCCTTCAGTGCATCAGTAAAACTCCCTCATTCTTCTCCCAGTAATAGATATCGCCCTGTCGTCTAGACTTTTTTTTTTTACATGAATTTAATGTCCTTTCAAAAAAGAGCTAGTTTGGTGTTTATAAATCGCCGAACTAGCTAATAGATTATAGCATGGATTTTGGGGAGCACCGGAGATGTTCTCTTCTTTATATCCCTACCTGTTGGGTTATAAGCATGAAAGAAGAGCATAGGTTACAGAACGATACAGAATAACAGAGTTGGAAGGGACCTTGGAGGTATTCTAGTCCCACCCCCTGCCTAGGCAAGAAACCTACACCACTTCAGACAAATGGTTGTCCAATATCTTCTTAAAATCTTCCAGTGTTGGAGCATTCACAACTTCTGGAGGCAAGCTGTTCCACTGATTAATTATTCTAACTGTCAGGAAATTTCTCCTTAGTTCTAGGTTGCTTCTCTCCTTGATTAGTTTCCACCCATTGCTTCTTGTCCTGCCCTCAGGTGCTTTGGAGAATAGCCTGACTCCCTCTTCTTTGTGGCAGCCCCTGAGATATTGGAACACTGCTATCATGTCTCCCCTAGTCCTTCTTTTCATTAAACTAGACATACCCAATTCCTGCAACCGTTCTTTATGTTTTAGCCTCCAGTCCCCTAATTTATTTATTTATTTATTTATTTTGTTATTCTTATATGCCGCCCAACTCCCGAGGGACTCGGGGCGGCTTACAACAAGGAGAAATACAAGAATAAACAAAGAAATTGCATAAAATTTAAAAACAAGTACAAAAATTTAAAACAATTATTTAAAACAGCAACATCCATTCGACACATACATACTTGGGGGGTAGGCTCAGGTGGAATTAAGTTGTCCCCCCCACCTGCAGGAAAAGCCATGTCTTAATGGCTTTACGGAAAGCCAGCAGAGTGGGGATAGTCCGGGTCTCTGGGGGTAGTTGGTTCCAGAGCACGGGGCCAGCCACAGAGAAGGCTCTCCCCCTGGGGCCCGCCAGCCGACATTGTTTGGCCGACGGGACCTGGAGGAGGCCAACTCTGTGGGCCCTAACCGGTCGGAGGGAAGTATGAGGCAGAATGCGGTCCCGAAGATATCCTGGTCCTAAGCCATGAAGGGCTTTAAAGATGGTGATCAACACCTTGAATTGGACCCGGAGACCGATGGGCAGCCAATGCAGCTGGCGGAGTATCGGTGTCACGTGGGTGTACCTTGGCACACCCACCACAGCACGCGCAGCCGCATTTTGCACCAACTGAAGTCTCCGGATACTCTTCAAGGGTAGCCCCATGTAGAGCGCATTGCAGTAGTCCAACCACGAGGTGACAAGGGCATGAGTGACCGTGAGTAGCGCCTCCTTCTCCAAATATGGCCGCAACTGGTGCACCAGGCGAACCTGTGCAAAAGCCCCCCTAGCCACAGCAGAAAGATGGTGGTCCAATTTTAGCTGTGGATCTAGGAGGACCCCCAAGTTGCGGACCTGGTCTGAGGGGGTCAGTTTCGCACCCTCAAAGACCAAGGAGGGGTAGTTGTCATGAACCTTAGGAGGCAATATCCACAGCCACTCAGTCTTATCGGGGTTTAGTCTGAGCCTGTTCCTCCCCATCCAGATCTTAACGTCGTCCAGGCATCGGCACATTACGTCCACTGCCTCCCTGAAGTCAGACGGGGTGGTGATGTACAGCTGGGTGTCGTCAGCGTACTGATGGAAACACACCCCATGTCTGCGGATGATCTCACCCAACGGTTTCATGTAGATGTTAAACAGGATGGGCGAGAGAACCGACCCCTGGGGCACCCCACATAATAGGGGCCTAGGGGACGATCTCTGCCCACCTGCCAACACCGACTGCATCCGATCGGCGAGATAAGAGGAGAACCACCGTAAAACGGTGCCTCCCACTCCCAACTCGCCGAGCCGATGCAGAAGGATACCATGGTCGATGGTATCGAAAGCCGCTGAGAGGTCAAGTAGCACCAGGATGGAGGAGTTCCCCCCATCCCGGGCCCGCCAGAGATCATCCATCAGGGCGACCAAGGCAGTTTCTGTACTGTAGCCGCGCCTGAAACCCGACTGATAAGGATCTAGATGGTCTGTTTCATCCAGGAGCTGTAGAAGCTGAGTCACCACCACCTTCTCCACAACTTTCCCTAAAAAAGGTAAGTTGGAGACTGGACGATAGTTCTTCAAATCAGCTGGATCCAGGGAAGGCTTCTTCAGGAGGGGTCGCACCACCGCAGTTTTTAACGACTGCGGTACGGATCCCTCCCTCAAAGAAGCGGTGATCACCGCCCGGATCCAGCTGCATGCCACCGCCCTGCTGGCCGAGACCAGCCAGGAGGGGCACGGGTCCAATAAACAGGTGGAGGTCCCCATCGCTCCCATAGCCCTGTCCACATCCTCGGGAGAAACAGGCCCAAACTCCTCCCACAAAGATGGATTAAGACTGGCCCCTGTCAACTCTATGGACTCTGCCCTGCCAGAGTCCAAGTCCAACTGAATCTGAGCGACTTTATCCGACAGAAACTCAGCAAATTCCTCAGCTCTGCCTTGCAAGTGTTCCTCGCTCCCCCCTTTTCCAAGGAGGGAGCGAGTCACCCTAAACAAGGCGGCTGGACGAGAATCTGCGGACGCAATAAGAGCGGAAAGATAGGATCGTCTTGCCGCCCTTATCGCCACTAAATAAGATCTGATGTAAATTCTTAATAGTGTTCGGTCAGACTCGGCCTTCTTGGTCCTCCAGCGGTGCTCCAGACATCTCTTCTGGCGTTTCATCTCCCGGAGCTCCTCGGTAAACTAGGGAGCTTTCCGGGATCCACTGCCACGGAGAGGTCGCTTAGGCACAATTCGGTCTAGAGCCCCTGATGCTGCGGTGTTCCAAGCAGCCACCAGGGAGTCAGCCGAATTGTGTACCAGGGTTTCAGGTATTTCCCCAAGTTCCCTCTGGAATCCTTCCGGCTCCATTAGGCGCCTGGGGCGGAACCACCTAGTCGGTCCCGCCTCCCTGCGGGGGAGGAGTGGGGTCGTGAAATCCAGCCTCAGTAGGAAATGATCTGACCATGACAGAGGGGTGATGACTATGTCCCTTATCTTCAGATCATCTCTCCACTGCCCCGAGAGATATACTAGGTCAAGCGTGTGACCACCCTCATGAGTCGGACCCTGGATTACTTGGGTTAGGTCCATGGTTGTCATGGAATCCATGAACTCCTGAGCTATCCCAGAGGTTTCACCAGCAGATGGCAAGTTGAAGTCCCCCAGCACCATAAGCCTGGGGAACTCAACCGCCAAGCCGGCTACTGCCTCGAGCAGCTCAGGCAGGGCCTTACTTACGCAGCTGGGAGGCAGGTACGTTAAGAAAAGGCCCACCTGAACCCCTAAGTCCAACTTCAGAAGGAGCGTCTCACACCCAACAATCTCCGGGGCAGGGATCCTACGAGGATGCAGATTTCCACGCGTTATAATTGCCACTCCTCCCCCCCTTCCCTGGGGTCGAGAATGGTACTGCACCGAGAAACCGGCTGGGCATATCTCAGAGAGGGCTACTCCCCCCCTCTTGCCCTAGCCAATCATCTTTGTTGCTCTTCTCTGTACTCTCTCTAGAGTCTCAACATCCTTTTTGCATCGTGGCGACCAAAATTGGATGCAGTATTCCAAGCGTGGCCTTACCAAGGCATTATAAAGTGGCATTAACACTTCACGTTAGGGTGAAGTAGGAGGGAGTGACTGATAATGAGTTTCATGCTAAACTAAGGATTGGCAATGCTGGCAGCAAGTGATCAGCAGCAACTAAAATTGTCTAAGAATAGGCAAAAGGGTGCCCCCTCCCATCATAATAAAAAGTAAGCAACCCAAAATGGTTTGTTGGCAACCAATGGAAAATCTGAAGTATGCTTGCTAGTAGAGAACCAGCAAGACATAGCTAGCAGAATCCATCTCTTTTTCCTGATTTAAACAGAACCAGAGGTCTCTCAAAGCTTTCTCAAGGCTACCTCAAGGGAGTACTGCCATCCCTGCAGAAGCACAGTTCCTCCTGCATCCCAAAGCAAAATAGCTATGGGAGGTATATACAATGATTGAATGAGTGGGAGGCAACCCTACAGCAGCCTCAAGTGGCCAATTGGAGCCAAGCAGATTCAAGCTCCTGATTGCATCATTAACCATACAGTCAGTGAAGCATCTCAGATTGCGTAGAGGCAACAGTTATGTTGGGAAGAGGGCAAAAACCTTGCTTTAAGCCTGGAACAGCTATGGATGACTTTAAGCTACCTTGTTGGTGGATTTAGGGTGATTGAAACTTTATGAGGTCACACAAAAGCAGTTACCAGGACATGTTCATGCCTAAGGCAGATGAGTCCATGGTTAATCTTCCCTCTCACCAGAGTGCCTCTTGATTGCCAAACTTGTCTCATTTTTTTAATCTAATATGTTTTAGTTTCAGCAAAGCATTTGACAATTCCCCATGATCTTATTAGCCAGTAGTTAAATGTGGGTTGGATTGGCTGAGATTTAAGTAGAATCACAGATAGAATAAAAAAAAATACAAGTGTTCATCTATGATTCCTCATTAGATTGGAGGAAGGAATTCTGTAAATTCTGGATGGTCGAATCCTGGGTCTTATGTGCATCAGCATTTTATTAATGATTTGAGTTTTCAACAGAATTTGAGACAGGGTTTTCAGCAGATACAAAAATCAAGTGAGAGAGCAAATACCCGGGGGAAGGCAGTTGTGAAATCCAGAAACATCTCCCTGCATTAGACAAATGGTTTCAAAACACCACACTTAAAGAGGGACAAATGCAAAAGTTCTTCACTTGGAAAATGAATCAGAGCCACAGAAATGGGAGATACCTGCCTTGATAACAATATTGCAAAAAAAAAAAAAGTCTGGGAACAAGAGTGGATTATGATTTAAGTATGAGTCAGCACTTGACTCTTTCCTGTACTGTGGCTAAAGGATTTTCAGAAGTAGAACAAAACAGAGACCAAACAACAAAAGGTGTAGCTTTATTTATTTTATTTGTTTGTTTAATGAAACTGCCCTCAAAATGCAGTTTGCCAAATGGCAACGGAACAGTTTTGTGCCTTCGGGCTAACCTTTAGCGAATATGACTCATATACTGCAGAGCTCTGTGAAACGTAAAGCTCCATGAATTAACGGATGAGGCGAAATCTCAGCTTCGCGTCCCCCCACCCCCACCCCCCATGGCTTTTGAGAAGCTCGTCCTTCTCTTTCTGGCCCGGCGGGGAAGTGGGTTCCAAGCCCCCGCGGGGCATCTCCGTCGAAGTGTGGGGGGGGGGTTGAGGGGGGAGGGTTGGGGTTTTTTTTAGGGCTTCCTTCGCTCCCATGGAAGACCCCAGGATGCCAGCAGCCGGCGAAGGGGCGTGGATTGGCTCCGTGACGTTTTGTTTGCAGCAGAGGGAAGAGAGCGTGCGAGCTAGGAAGCGGCGAAGAGCTGCAGGGGCAGCGGAAGGCGCGCGAGTGAGGCAGGCTGGCAGACGCCAAGGTGGGCTGGTGTCTCTTAACGGGAAGGGGGAGCCCAGCGCTCAGCCGCCACCGGCTTCAGGATGTAGGCGATCGACGGAAGGGCTCTTACTGGCAGAAGGGCTCATCATGAAGAAACACTCGGCCAGAGTAGCCCCTCTTAGCGCCTGCAACAGCCCGGTTCTTACTCTCACCAAAGTGGAAGGTAAACGCGCCCAGCCAGACAGGATTCCGGGCTGGGTGGTGTTTTTTTTTTTCGGGACAGAAAAAGCTGCCTTTGCGTCTGGGGAGGGTGGCAAAGGCGCTGCCGTCGCCAAGTGGCGAGGGAGCGGCGCGCCGCGGGGGCGAAAGCAAGCTCGGAGCGCTTTAGGGTGGGGGAGACCCGGCTGCACCTGCCCTGGTTCTCCGGGACGGGCGTGGTATAAGAGAGAGAGGCTGCCCCAGGGAAGTCGGAGAAGACGGATGGGCTTCTGGGTTGCCTGCTGCAGTTCCCCCCTCCCTCCCCTTCTCTTATAAGGAGGAGTTGGGGGGGGCAATTAGGGCATGCTTGACTTGGTTCCCTTTAAGGGAAGCTTTCGCCAATGCGGCTCCGCTGTCCCGGGGAGGTGAAAGTCACCTTTTCGGGGGTCGTCTGGCTCGCCCTCCTCGAGGGAGTCGAGCCGGCCAGGCGCCCCTCGCTCTCCGGCCCGCCTTAAGTTCTCTGTTCAAGCGCAGGGGCTTCCCTGGCATAAACAAGGGTGGCGCGAACCTGGCGCATTGGAGGAGGCGGAGGAGGAGGAGGGCAGCTGGCTGGAAGATGGGTAAAGGCTCCGCATTAGGGGGTAGGTGGATGAGGTAATTTGGCGGGTATCCACTTGGAAGCGCCTCTCGGGGAAGAACTCCGCATTCCTCCTCAGGGAGATGCCCCTTCTTTTCTCCCCCCACCCCCCAAGCCCCGGTGCGCCCGGTCTCTCGCTCTTGGGAGGGAAGGGAGACTTCTGGAAACACTTTAGGGCCCTCCAACTCTCGCTGCCGTTTTAAAGGAGGGATGTGGACCGACGTGCTCTGAGAAGACCGCTAAGGTCATTGCCCGGTTGACGGGACCCGAGGCAGGCCGTCCCCATTGGCAGCCCAGACTCGCTGCGCTTCGGAGGGGGAGCCGCCGCTGTTGCCCGAGAGGAGCGTCCGCTGTAAATCAAGCCGGGCTGCAGCAGCCGTTGAGGAGATGTTCTTTCGGGACCTGAGGAACAACTGAATTGAACGGGTGCCCAAAAGGCGGCCGGCAGCCCGGGGAGCGGTCCGGCGAACATGGGGAGCTTAGAAAGAAGAGCCGGTAAGAAAAGGCCGTAGAAAGAGAGTTGGATGGGGGGACGAGGAGGGCTTGTGGCGTTGTGGTGCTGGATGGGTTCCAAAGAATAAGAAGTTTGCAAGTTGTGAGTTGGTTTTGCTGGTTGGTAGAAACAACTTGCCCGCGGGATAGGATGGCTATGAAAGAGGCAAATGGATTAAAAGGTAACCGCTGAACAGAGAAGGCATGCTGGGAGGGAAAATAAATGTGTTTGGGATTTAATAATAGTGGTGCTTGCTGGACATCTAGAAATGAGGCAAACAGATTAGAATAGAATAACAGAGTTGGAAGGTACCTTGGAGGTCTTCTAGTCCAACCCCCTGCTCAAGCAGGAAACCCTATACCAGGGGTCGGCAACCTTAAACATTCAAAGAGCCATTTGAACTCATTTCCCACAGAAAAGAATAACACCGGGAGCCACAAAATCCTTTTGACATCTAAAATGAAGATAACACTAAATATATTGTTTTTTATCTTTATGCTATGTATAAAAAAAACTATAGTGTGTTGCATTTATGTAACCAATGAACTGCTACAGAGAAAACAAAATTTTATTTCTGCATGCAACAAAAACATTTTGAACTTCGAAAAAAAAGATGGGTCGAAACACTCAATAAATCGCGTGTCGGTGGTTGTGACACATGTTTTGAGCGACAGGGAGCCGCAGCAGAGGGATGAAAGAGCCACATGTGGCTCCAGAGCCAGGGGTTGCAGACCCCTGCCCTATACCATTTCAGATAAATGGTTGTTCAATCTCTTCTTTAAAACGTCCAGTGTTGGAGCATTCACAACTTCTGGAGGCAAGTTGTTCCATTGATTAATTGTTCTAAGAAGACCAGAGACTTTGAATTAAAAGAAGAAAAGTGATGCTCCACTCTGGGCTGATTTACTTAGAGATATGTTGTGCTGCAGTCTTCTAGATTTACAGTACAACTCTCAAATGTCAGCCAGCATGAGTAATTTGGAAGGTACTAGGTTGGGGAAGGAATCCATTGCTCTGAACCATCACTGTCACTACATGGAACTATACAGAATTATGCCATTCTGGAAGGATTCCACTTGTTTTCAGGGGAAGGGGTAATCATTGAGGTTTCTCAAGCAAATATATAATATCAAATATATCATAGCCACCACTTCATCATCCATGTCTTGTGTTAGTCAAATATTTCAGATCATATATGTGTTGTATTGTTGGGTGGGAATACAGAAGAACCACACATGAGAAGACGTATTTTAATATGTATGGAGGTATTTTTGTTACTTGCTTTCTTATTTATTAGTTGGCCAGGGCCAAACATAAATTGTGGAATAGGTTTTGCAGGAAGATGTGACAAAAACTTAACCACTTCAACTGGTTGCTCTTTCCTTTGCTTTCATGAAGTCATTTTTATTTGGACTAGAGACACGGGGACAGTTAAAATGTTTTCCATTGATTTGCATTATGCATCCCAGCCTTAAGACATCTTTTCTTATTCTTTAGTCTTGTTCATAAAAGATAAGAATTTCCTGCATTCTGGTATGCTTTTAGAGATGGGGTTTTCCATTGTCATTGGGAGGTTAGAATGTATAACAGCATCTCACGTATATAAATATTAGTCGACAAATCTAATTTCTTTCTCCACTAGATAACCTGACTATTTGGGGAAAACCTGGCAAGGCCAGACTTTGTTAATATTTGGATGGAAGATCACAGGAAATCTCAGGTCTATAGCTTAGATTGGGAAATTTTAACATTCCTGAAGACTGACAAGACTCTTACATATTATTGCTGGGGAAATGATGTCCCTGCAGTCACTAGACTTTAAACTTGATACAAAGGATTCTACATTTTACATGTGATATGGTTTTTGTGGGTCCTGCAAAGGTTAGGCCCACAGTGTATAGCTTTTTCAAATGGGCATATACGGTACTCTTCTTTTCTTTTTCTTTTTTTTTTGGTCCTGTTTGTTGCCAGATTGAAACTAGCTAAGGATAAAATATTCACTTCAGATGCAGGATAAATGATGTTTCCAATCTACTCTGTCGTGGATTCTTCAAAACACATTTTGCACTATCTTTTGGAAACACTTTTAAAATTCTTTTGTCTGTAATGGAACATCTAGGCATGCCTAATCTATGATACAGTTACAGGAGGCTGCTGCACTGCATATTCACTTATATGCAGTGCAGCAGCGTCCTTAGAAAACACATAGTTGTTTTTCTCAGTATTTTCTCTGTGTTTTGTTTTTATAAAAACTATATTATGCCACTCATCTCACTTAAAGGTGACTGTATGTTATAGAATAAAACAAAAGTAGTAGCATCGACAAACATCTTCAGGAAATACGTGACGTTCCTAAGAATCCCTATGCTAACTCAGAAGGAAATTCAAAAATCTGAAAAAGGGTTATGAAATAAGCCTATTAAATTAAATTTAAATTTACTCCACATTAAAAGTGCGTAGTTAGGAATGAAGTTATAAAGAGATACTGACTAAAGACATGTAATATCATTCTCTAAAATGTATATTAGGTGTGGTTTAACTGCATCCCCCCACCCCCAAATTGGACTATAATTCATAAGACATGTAAGACATGTACAGATTTCAAATCCAACAACATCTGGAAAGCAAAATATTCTCTATCCCTGTTTTAATTCTTTTCTGCCTTGTTATTAACCTCCATTGCCAGATCCCTGCACCATTAAAAATGAATCTATCTTCTATTTTGGCAATTATCTTCTAATAGGATTTGTATTACTTTTTTTGTTTACATTGTAATGTATTTATTTTATATATAATATTTATACATTTATATTTATGTTTCAAATTTTTAAGTTGGCCAACTGTGACAACTCTGGAATTGCACTTGACTCTTTAGACTCCAGGTAGCTCACCTAAAAATGGTAACCATCCTAAAACATAAAACAGGTATTAATTATTAAAACATTAAAAATTTTAAAATTTAACAGGAAAGAAGCAAGTCAAGCCATGAAGGCAGAATAAAATAACAGTCTTCATCACTTTCTAGAGTGCAAAGAAGAGCAACAAAAATGATTAGGGGACTGGAGGCTAAAACATATGAAGAACGGTTGCAGGAACTGGGTATGTCTAGTTTAATGAAAAGAAGGACCAGGGGTGACATGATAGCAGTGTTCCAATATCTCAGGGGTCGCCACAAAGAAGAGGGAGTCAAACTTTTCTCCAAGGCACCTGGGGGTAGAACAAGAAGCAATGGGTGGAAACTAATCAAGGAGAGAAGCAACTTAGAACTAAGGAGAAATTTCCTGACAGTTAGAACAATTAATCAGTGGAACAGCTTACCTCCAGAAGTTGTGAATGCTCCAACACTAGACATTTTTAAGAAGATGTTGGATAACCATCTGTCTGAAGTAGTGTAGGGTTTCCTGCGTAAGCAGGGGGTTGGACTAGAAGACCTCCAAGGTCCCTTACAACTCTGTTGTTATTATTATTATTATTATTATTATTATTATTATTATTATTATTATTATTATTATTATTATTATTATTATTATTATTATTATTACTATTATTACTATTATTACTATTATTATTATACAATTGTATCACAGCGGCCAGTTGTTTCGCCGGATTTGGCATTGATTACTAGTCGAGCCCCACCCAGGGGCCTAGGAAGTCGTAATGTATTTTCGAAGTATATGTGCGGAACCGAGCAGTGCGGCTTTCTGCATTTGACTGATGGTGATTTTGTCAATTTTGAGCTGTTTTAAATGTAATTCCAGTGCTTTTGGGATAGCACCCAGTGTTCCAATCACTACTGGAATTACCACTGCTGGTTTGTGCCATAATCGTTGGATTTCAATTTTTAAGTCCTGGTATTTTGCAATTTTTTCGTGTTCCTTTTCATCGACCTTGCTATCTCCTGGTATTGCAATGTCAATTATAGTCACCTTGTTGTTCTCGACCAACGTGATGTCTGGTGTATTATGCGCCAGTACCTTGTCTGTTTGTATACGAAAATCCCACAAGATCTTGACCATCTGATTTTCAGTGACTTTTTCAGGCTTGTGTTCCCACCAGTTTGTAGCAGTATGGATGTTATAATTTTTGCATAAATTCCAGTGGATCATTTGTGCAACAGAGTTGTGTCGTAATTTGTAATCAGTCTGTGCGATTTTCTTGCAGCAGCTGAGCACATGGGCTACAGTTTCATCAGCTTCCTTGCATAATCTGCATTTAGCATCATTTGAAGATTTATCAATTTTGGCCTTTATGGCATTTGTACGAATTGCCTGTTCTTGTGCGGCCAGGATCAATGATTCTGTTTCTTTCTTTAAAGTACCAGATGTTAACCATAACCAAGTTTTTTCACTGTCCACTTTGTCTTTTATTTTTTCCAGAAATTGGCCATGTAATGCTTTATTTTGCCAACTCTCCATTCTTGATTTTATCACATTTTTTCTGTATTCTTGTAAATTATTATTTATTATTATTATTATTATTATTATTATTATTATTATTATTATTATTATTATTATTATTATTATTATTATTATTATTATTATTATTATTATTATTATTATTATTATTACTTTAATATCCAGAAGTATAAGGGACCCCTGGAACTCCCATGGAATATATCATAGGGGTGATGGGCCTTCCAACCTTGCCTCTCTAAATTCCTGAATAGAGGGAGACCAAAATATCGTTTCCAGGTTAATCTCACAGGATGGGCTGACTGGATTTGGAGAATATGGCTCCATAGGAAACATGGATGCAAGCCATGTAGGGCTTTATAAATCAACCCTTTGATTGAGTTCATGGGGCATTCTGTCCAGTACCAGCAATATACAGGAGCAAAGCTGCTGAAACAGCCCTTATTTGTCAGTATGAAGGCTATCATATTCTGCACCATCTGAAGTTTCCAGATAGACATCAAAGACAGCCCTAACATATTGCAGTAACCCAGCCTCAAAGTAACAAGGTCATGAATGATGGGCACCCTCTACAGAAAGGACTGCAATTTAATTTCAGATACGTTTATATCCCTACTTTAAGACACAGAACTCCAAGGGGTTTTTTTTTAATACAAAATGAAAATGAACATTTTTAGGTGTGTGATTCAATACTCCTGTTCTTCAATATCTTGTATTCTTAATTGTTTGCTATAATGATAGTAAAATGAAAATGACTTATATTTTAGTATACGAAGAATTAATATGTGTTGTAGAAAGTAAATATTGTCAGTATCAACTATAATTTCTTTTAATCTAGGTTCTTTTAAGGAAGTAAATTCTGCTGATTACCAAACTTCTTCTTTGGGCTATCTATTTTTTAGGGTCTTTGAAAAGCATTTTTCATTTGTAAATTAATGGGTAATTTGAATAAGTAGATTTATTATCCACTTAACAACAAAATTTGTTTCTCTGAAGTTTTCATCTGGCTTGCATATAAAATGCTAGTGAGTTTTCCCTCAGAAAAGCTCTGTGATTTATAATAGGGCAATATCTTTGTTGGGATATTTTTATTGAGATATATACTTTACTGAGAACCAATTTGGTGTCGTGGTTAAGGCATCAGGCTAGAAATCTGTGACTGTGAGTTCTAGTGCTGTGTTAGGCACAAAGCCAGCTGGGTGATCCTGGTCCATTCATTCTAGAAGGAGTTCAGAAGAGCAACAAAGGTGATTAGTCACTGGAAGCTAAAACATGAAGAACTGTTGCAGGAATCGGGTATGTCTAGTTTAATGAAAAGAAGGACTATGGGTGACATGGTAGCAGTGTTCCAATATCTAAGGGGGTGCCACAAAGAAGAGGGAGTCAACTTATTCTCCAAAGCACCTGCAAATAAGATAAGAAGCAATGGATGGAAACTAATCAAGGAGAGAAGCAATTTGGAATTAAGGGGAAACTTCCTGACAGAACAATTAATCAGTGGAACTACTTGCCTCCAGATGTTGTGGGTGCTCCAACACTGCAGTTTTTAAAAAAGAGATTGGACAATCATTTGTCTGAAATGGTATAGAGTTTCTTGCTTGAACAGGGGGTTGGACTAGAAGACCTCCCAGGTCCCTTCCAACTCTGTTATGCTGTTACTGC